>CM021108.1:287568014-287584914 GCA_007115665.2 Sequoiadendron giganteum | reverse complement strand
AGGGCTACTAAATGCAATGTGAACTCAAATACAATATAAGCTAAGAAAAATTAAATGCTTGTAACAAAAAATTTGGAAACTAAAACAAGAAGTAAATAACAACAAATAAAAACTCAGAAACTGAATTCTAAATGCCAGAAAATGCAATGCAAAATGTGCAAAGGGACTAATTCATCGAGGGTGGAGAATGAGTCCCAGGGATGATTTTTTTCAAAAAATTTAAAAAATTTCAATTGAATTTTATGCTTTTTATGTTTTCTAATCTAGATTTGAGATGCAAATGTTGAATTTGAATGATTTTTAGTAAGATTGGATGCAAAAATGCAAGCTATATGAGCTTTCACTAATGCAAAATTTGAAACACTATAATGCAAATTAACCAATGCAAATCCTAATGCAATGTTAATGCAAGAAATATGTAGGATGAATATGCACTCCAAATAAGAAATTTAGTGTTCTAAATGTAGTTTCACCAAAATGAAATGGTGAAAAAGTGGTTTGGATGTAGCATATGGTTTTGGACATAGAGCATACCCACTTTTCCAATTTCATTCAAGGATAAACCTTGAGATCTCAATGCAAGGGAGAAAGAGATCTTGCTAAGGGTTGTTCTAGCAGATGAATATGATCTAATGAGGGGTTCACCACCAAGTTTAGACTTGGAAAAGATAATGAAATGAAAAATGAAATACAAAGCCCTCATTGAATGCAAACTAACACTAAATGACATAGAAAGTGGCTGAAATGAAACAAAAAAATGTAAAATAGAATGTGTGCACCTATAAATCTAGAAGGTGGCTGAATGAGGGTGTGAATTATTGGAAATCCTACTATTATGGTTGATTGGGACTCATTCACCAAGTTGGGCGAATCAATCTTGTTTCTAGGAAACTGTGTCGGAACAAGTTTCAGGCAAAAGGGTATCAGAATCTGCAAAGTCTTGAAAAATGAATGGAACAGGGACTCATTCACCAAAAGTGGTGAATCAATCTAGTTAGGCTTTTCTAAAGCTTCAAAAGATGATTATGAATTCCTCAATCTACTATGCTCTTCCTAATTGGTTTTCAAATCTGAAACAACAATTTATGACTTGTAGATGATCTCTAAGGCTCTTCAAAATTTGATGACAACTTTGACAACTTTGGATGTTTTGCAACACTTCTCCAATCTTTCTCCTGAGGAATATTGCAACCTATCCCTAAAAATCACACACAAAGGAGAGGGAAAAATGTTGGGGGGTTAGTGGATAAGGTTTTTCCTTCGTCAAACCCCTTGTTGGAAATTAATCCTTGAAATGAAATCACATATTGAAGGAGAGTGATGAATGAACAAGATATGATTTTACAACTCACCAAACTCTAGCAATAAGGTGTTGCAAGTATGCTTGAAATGACTAAAATGGAAGTGGTTCTTGACTCTAGCTTGAAGGAGATAGATCTTGAATGCAATACTTGCTTGAATCACCAAACCCTACACCATAATTGTTAGCACAATAACAAACATGATGCAAGAGATCTTTGACATGATGATTGATTCTTGAAGAAAGCTCTAAAATTATAAATAATCTACCCTTTAATGCTCTTGAATTCTCTTGAATACTCTTGTGAACTCTTTTCTATAAGGATGCTCATTCAAATTGCTAGGTTATAAATGAATGAAATAAACTTGTATTTATACTCAATTATGCTAGAATTCTTGAAATTGCAACACTAGAAGCTGACCTTGGATCTAGAGAATAAAATCTAGTCAAAGATTTAAATTAAATTTGATTTTGAACTAAATTGGACTTATTTTCCACCTTGGGTGAATGGGTCCCACCTAAGGGGACCGATCCACCCAGAATGGCGAATGATTCCCACCTTAGGAATTTGAGGTGAGTTTTTAGTATTTTTGTTTTTAAATGGTTTTGTCATGATTATCCTCAAAAATTCACATAAATAAGGCTTGTGGATGCAAAATGGGGCCAAATAAAGCATAATAAAGCCCAATTAAGCCTAGAAAAGTATGAAAATGTGCTACAAAACTTTGAAATAAGGCAAGATTCATGTTAAAAAGAGATTATTTAGGTTTGATTCATTAACAAGACCTTAGAAAAGTGTGAAAGTGAGTTAAAACACTTCACAACACTTAAGTAAGGCATCATTTAATCCATTTAGTTCACAAGGGCCCAAGACCTAATGTGAATATGTTAGGCATATTACAACAATAAATCAAGGCCAAGTTATGAGACCTTTTTCCCTCATTATAGTGGCGAATCATTCCAATTAGCCTTTTTCAGGAACTTTGAAAGATGGTATTGTTCTTCTTTGCCTACTTTGCCCTTCTTGATTGGTTTTCAGATCTAAAACTATAATTGATGACCTGTAGGTGATCTCCAAGTCTCTCCAAGGTTTTTTGACAACTTTAACAACTTTGAGCTCTTGACAAATTTCCTCCAATATTTCCCCTTAGGAAATATGCAACCTAGACCTGCAAATCACACACAAAGGAGAGGGAAAAATGTTGTTGGGTTAGTGGATAGGGGTTTACCTTGGTCAAACATCATTTTGGAAATCAATCCTTGATATGAAAGCAAATAAGAATGGAGAATGATGAATGAACAAAAGACATTGTTGCAACTCACCAAACTCTTCAATAAAGTGTTGCAAATATGATTGAAATGGCTAGAATGGATGTGGTTCTTGACTCTTTCTTGAATGATGTTTATCTTGAATGAAACACTTGCTTAAATCATAAATCCTACATCACAATTCTTAGCACAATAACAAACATGAAATATTAAATCCTTGACATGATGATTGATGCTCTTGAATGCTCTTGTGAACTTAATTTGCTAGTATGAATTATCTCACAAAAGTCTTAGGTGAAAATGATTGAAAGAACCTTCTATTTGTACTGAATTATGCAAGAATTCCCAAAATTATAATGCTACAAGTTGACATCAAATCTAAGAGAATAAAATCCTACCAAAAATTTGAATTGAATTTGATTTTGGGCCACACGAGACTCATTTGACCAAGATAGTGAATGAGTCCCATTTGGCATAATGTATGGGACCAAAAATCAAAAGTGCTTAGAAATGTGTGAAAATCGGTTTGGGGACAAAAGATCGAGGTGGAACCCATTAGCCCAAGGTGGTGAATGAGTCCCAGATCCCTAAATCTAGGCAACACAAGGCAGAAGCACCTAAATTATGATTGGTTAATGATTGGTATCAAGATTATCCTCAAAAAGATGCAATAAATGAGGCTTGTGGATAAAAAATGGGGTTGGAATTAAAGCATAAGAAAGCCCAATTATTAATGAAAAGCCTAGAGAAGTGTTAAATTATGTTACAACACTTTAAAAAACTCAAAATAAGGCAATATTAAGATTAATTTTAATTCAAAAGAGCTATACTAGGTTGATAAGACCTTAGAAAAGTGTGAAAGTGTGTTACAACACTTCACAACACTTTAGAAAGGTAACATTGAATCCATTAGTTCACAAGGGCCAAACACCTAATGTGAATGACTCAACCACATCACAACACTAAATCAAGGCAACATTAAGCCTAACTCATAAGGAGGGCCCAAAGAAGCTACGAAAAGTAGAAGGGATACTTTTTCGATGACTCCATTTAGCCCCCACTTTAGTGAGAGGATGAACTTGCTTCAAACTCACACCAAAGTAGAGAAACACACATCAAGAGGGTTCAAAGTGTACCAATGTCAATAAGATGAGATAACAATGATTAAGAGGGGTGATCAAGCCCCCAAGATCAAGATCCCATGGAAAACCAAGATAGGTAGAAAAGAACACATGTGAGAATGATATACAAAGCAACAATGAAGCACAAGCATGCATTATCGAAGACGAAAGAGGGAAAAGATAAAAATAAAAGAGTTGAATCAAGCTTTGACGATTTATCCATCCTGATGTGGATTAGATCAAGGCTATTTTTCCAAAAAAATCATACTCACTCTATGGCAACAAACCCTTGGTTGTCCATTGGGTGAGAAGTCCAAAAATGTGAGAAAAATACACTCATGGTTGGTATGTACTCACACACACACATGAGTGGATATGGGGAAATTCATGCCTTGATCAGGCTTCCCACTCAAACCATAACAAAGTTATACCTCTTGATAACTTTAATAAGGTGCCACGTAAAGTGATCTTTGAGCTTCATGAGACGAGAAAAACTTTGTATGCTTGCAACTCATGAAAAACCATGATGGATCTATAGGCATGCAAGTTGTGTTATGCAAGGTGGCCATATAACTACAAATGAAAAATGCAAAATAGGAAATGTTCAAAAGAGTTTTGCTTAATTCATGCGAGGTATTTAACTTAGGGAACATTGTGCCTAATGCCTCCAAGAAAGGACCAATCAAAGAATATAAAATTCACAACTTAGGGCATGTAGTGTGTCACATCAATCCACTAAGAGGAATGCAATATGATAAGAGAGATAACACTCTTTAAGGACATCACACCTAATGTCATCCACAAAGCAAAAAACACATCGTCTAAAGTAATAAGACTACATGATGAACCATAAAAATGCAAAATGCAAAATAATAATGCTAATGTATGCCTCCACTTTAAAGAAATTGCTAAACACCATACTGTGAGAAATTACTTTCAAGTATCAAATGATAAATGCAGACAAAGAAGACATGAGAGCTAACTTGGAAAGCCCTATGCAAAGTCATATGTTTCCAAGTAAAGCTACATCATGTGAAAGAGAATTAAAAGAGAGGGTTTTCCCCCAAAATGAAAACACTAAACACATAAGGCATCTATGGATTTGGGATAAATATGTTCTTGCTGCAATGTTTATAGAGAGCTTAGAACTGTCATCATTCCCCAAATACACATAGAACTAGAAGAATGACATAAAGAGAGAAAAAGAAAAGAAATATCCTTTTGGGTCAACATGGAAGAGACATGAATGTCCTGATGCCTTGTGTCATCCCCAATAGGAAAACACAAGACAAATGACAAGAAGCAAAGAAAAGAAAAGAAAATGCTTTTGGGTCAACATGGAAGAGACATGAATGTCTAGACACCTCACATCATCCCAAAAATGAAAACACAAGAGAAATGAAAAGGAATAAGGCGAAAAAGGTACACAACATAGAGAAGAATGAAGGTACAAATAGAAGAATGTTTCAAAGAGAGAAAGATGCATCAAACAGAACATCACGAGGGATCACATTATGCACATAAAATCACAAAAAATAAAATGAAAAAGAAATAATGCAAAATACTAGTAAGGCATATGCAAGTCAACCTATGAGCAAGTCGTTTGTATCCCAATCATGTTGATTGTATATCAAAGGTAGACAACTAGCCAAAGGGACAAGAGAAATTGTTGAACTAGGAGAAGTGCCAAGTTCAAGACTCTTTGTAGGAGATTTTTCATCTAAGCTCATGGAAGAGGAAAACAATGTATTCAATTCATTATGCACCTCTTTGTCAATTTTAGCAACCTCGTCATCATCATACAAATTAATGACAATAGGAGGTTGAAGGATAATGTTCATGGAAGAATTCAACTCTTATTGTGGTTTTTGTATTGGATTTTTTTGTTTTGGGGCAAGGGTAGAATCATCATGCATTGCTTTGGCAAGGTTTGGATCTTGATTTTGTTTATTTAATTCTTCATGTAACTTGTGAGCAAGGGCACAACATCTACACCTATGCTCCCTAGCGCCTATGTTTCTTTTCGTTTTGTTTTCAAGTTACATTTGTGTAGGATCGGGTTGATCAACCATAGGTTTATTCTCTTCCCCAAGGGGAGGAACGAAAGGAACCATGGGAGGTTTTTAAACCACTTTCTCTTTCACTTTGTATACTTGTTTTACTCTAAGAGGTGTGACGGGGTTTTTTTCATTGTCTCTTTGTCATTTGTAGGAGGTAGGTGAAGTTTTTGTCTTAGGTTTCTCTTGGTTTTTTGGGACTTTTTTAGGTTCAAGCATGGTGTTGTCAATGATGGTAGGCTCGGTGGTGGGTGTTGAAATATTTTGGAGGGATATTTTTTCTATCTTCTTTGCCTTGAACTTTTGATAGGACAAGAAAAAGAAGTCTTCTCTCAGTTTTATAGGTTCCATGGGCTCAAGCCAAAAGGCATCTAAAAAGTTTCTTTTGGATAACAAGGGGTTAAATCCAATATGATGGATGGTGAATATTTCATTGTCAAAGAGAAAATTTAAGAATTTATGCACAACCGAAGAGAAAAATTTCATGGAGTGAAGCCATGGGTAGCTTAGCTTCACATGAAATTGGTTTGACTATGGGATGATGGAGAATGAAGTATCTAATGTTTTTGATCCTATTTGCAAAGGAAGAGTGATCGATCCCATCGTAAGGCAAGCAAAACCATTGTGTGTCTTGATCCATTCTTTTGGTTTATCATATATGTCTTGATAGATCTCATGTAAAAGTAAGAATTCCTCAGTAATCAAATTCTCTCTATAGGCAAGATCTATTAGTATCCCATTAGTGGGCTTATCATAGATACAACTGACTATGTAAAGAGGACCATTGAGTGCATGTGTAAGTATATCCTTAGTGGAGAAAGCAATTTCAAGAGGATTTTTTAGTTCAGCCCTTACGAGTAATGGCATCTATCACTCCTACCATTTCATCCATATGATCATTATCAATAGCATCATGTTGGATAGAATCATTGATATGATCATGTGTATCAACATTCATCACATCATTCTTTGTAGTTTCACTATCTTTGACAAATGAAATATTATGTTTTGGCATGGGGTTGGTGATTTTTTTAAAAATTTGGTTGTGAGGGGCAACAAACTTATTTATTTGATCACTAACACCTCCAATGGAAAGACGACCAAAATCAATGAGGTCTTCCACAAGATGTTAAGACACTTACACTTTTTTGTGTCATGTCCATTTTTTCGGTGGTAGTGGCAATAATAATTTTATCTAAAGCTTTGGGGTAAAGGATTATTAAGATCGAGTGTTTAGATGAGAGGCAAGCTAATCATTTGCTAGTCTAAGAGCTGGGTCATTATGTTATGAAGGGTATCAAGTAAGGGAGTGAACTATCTTTTTAGATCACCATAACTAAAGGGTATCATGGCTCTAACAACAACTACTTGGTTATTGAAATTTCAAGTTGTTTTTTGGGGAATTAAATTGAAGGAACCCATTATTTTATTTTCTAAAATGTTGGGAATTGTTTTAGTTTGTGGGCTCAGATTTCTCAAAATGGCTAGAAGTGGACTTTGTATCTTGACTACTAACCAAATTTTGATAATCACGGAGGGTAGTACGCAAGTGCATGATGAATGGGAATTTCATCATCGTGATCTTGTCTTCAATCTTACTTTGCAAATTTTTTATAAAAATATTTGAAGGTGAGGGTCGGCGACCTTGACATCAATTTGGCAATAAAGTGATTCATAGCGTGAGATAAAGTCAATTATCTTTTCTTCTTCCTCTTTCTTACATCTCATCAAATCAGCCAAGGTCATCTTAGGAGTCATATGCACTTCAAAATGGTTTACAAATGAATTAACAAGTTCATTGAATGAACTAATTGAGTTATTTGGTAAAGAGGAAAACCATTCCAAATCAATATCTTTAAACGACCTAGGAAAAATCTTAGCCAAGAGTTTATCGTCAAGGAAAAAGTCACTACACAATGTAGTATAGTTATTAACATGGTTAGATGGATTTCCCTTTCCTATATATTTATCAAATAAAGGCACCTCTACACCTTGTGGCATTAGTGTTCACAATATCTCCAAGCACAATGGACTGCTTCTGATATAATATGTAAGTCAGCCATTTTGATTTTTGTTGATGGTGGAAATCTATTTTGAAGGGATGAAATAGTTTGGAAGAGTTGAGTTATGAGGGGATTATTTCTTGTATTATGGATGGAAGTGAAAGTGTTGAAGGAGTGTATGTGTTTGAAGGAAAAGTGAATGGAATGCTTATAGGTGGTAAGATGGTAGGAGATATAACACGTGATGACACATAGGAACTAGGGATGCTAGCAAGAATACCAAAGGAAGGAATCACATTATTAGTTTGTTGCATTGTTGTTGTGACTTGAGGTTTGGTATAGGTAGCTATTGAGGAAATTTTTGTGGGAGGAATTTGAGTCCCTCCTTGGCTTGTGACATTGTTTGTTGGTAAAGGATCACTAGTGGCTAGGGGGAGATGTTTTCCAAAGATTTGAACTATGTTTTTCACAAGGTCAAGCCCATCTTCACTTTTAAGATGTAGTGAATGTTATCTATAGTAGGTATGCCAGTAGTTGAAATGTTGTCATTTTGCACTTGATGTTGTATGTTTTCTAGGTCCTTATAAATTTGAATTATGTTTTCTTGTGGGATACTATCATTCATTCTTTCAAATTGCATACTACTTGAAGGCAAAGTTGTTAAAGGTGTTGTCCATACCTAGTGTACTAGTGTTAATACTAGGAGTGAAAGATCTAAATAACCCAAGATCCACAACGATTGTGCTCTTGTAGGATGACATGAGTCTTGAACTTTGTCTCACTATAGTATTAGCAATAGGACACCAAATAATCATGCAAGGGCTACTAGATGCAAGGTGAATGCAAATGCAAAGTAAGCTAAGAACAATAAAATAATTAAAATAGAAATTCTGAAAATTAAAGCATAAATGCAATAATAACAAATAGAAAATCAGAAAATGAATTTTAAATGCAAAAAAATGCAATGTAGAATATGCAAAGTGACTACTTTGTCCAAGGTGGCGAATAAGTCCCAGTGAGGAAATTTTTCAAAAAATTCAGAAATTTTTAATGGAATTTTATGCTTTTTATGTTTTATGATCTATATCTGAGATGCAAATGCAAATTTTGAATGATTTTGAATGAAATTAGATGCAAAAATGCAAGCTAAATGAGCTTTCATTAATGCAAGATTTGAAACCTTAGAATGAAAATTAACCAATATAAATCCTAATGCAACATTAATCCAAGCCAAATCTAGGATGAAAATGCACTCCAGATTAGAATTATGGTATTCTAAATGTAGGTTCACCAAGATGGAACTAATGAAAATAGATTTTATACTTATGGATTAGGACATAAAGAAAACACACTTCCCAACTATTCCATTGAAGGGTAACCCTAGCTAGAGATCTCAATGTAAAAGAGAAAGAGATCTTGCAATAGGGATATCCTAGGAGTTGAATATGATCTAATGAGAGGTTTACCATCAAGTTTAGACTTGGAAAAGATAATGAAATGCAAAACCCTAGTTGAATGCAAACTAAGACTAAATGACCTAGAAAAGTGAATGAAACAACACATAAAACAATAAAATAGAATGTGTGTAGCTGGAAACCTGGAGAATGATGGATGGAGATTTGAAACACTAGAAAATTTACTTTTATTGTTGACTAGGACTCATTTTCCAAGTTGGGTGAATCAGTCCAACTTTTAGAAAATTGTGTGGGAACAGGTTTCAGACAAAAGGGTATCTAAATCTACAAAATCTTGAAAATTGATTGGAACTAGGACTCATTTTCCAAAAGTGGTGAATCAATCCAATTAGGATTTTCTATAACTTTGAAAGTTGATCCTATTCTTCTCTACCTACTCTGCCCTTCCTGATTGGTTTCTGGATCTAAAACTATAATTTGTGACCTGTAGGTGATCACCAAGTCTCTCCAAGATTTGATAACAACTTTCCTCCAATCTTCCTCCTTAGAAAATTTGCAACCTGGACCTACAAATCACACACAAATGAGAGGGGAAAATTTTGTTGGGTTAGTGGATAGTGGTTTTCCTTGTTCAAACCCATTTTGGAAATCAATCCTTCAAATGAAATCAAATAAGAATGGAGAATGATGAATGAAAAAAAAAATGTTTTAACTCACCAAAATCTTCAATAAAGTGTTGGAAAAATGCTTGAAATTACAGCAATGGATGTGGTTCTTGAATATTTCTTTAATGATGTTGATCTTGAATGAAACACTTGCTTGAATTGTAAACCTTCACAATTGTTAGCACAATAACAAACTTGACATATGAAATCCTTGACATGAAGATTGATGCTCTTGAATGCTTGATAATCTTCCCTTGAGTGCTCTTGTGAACTCAATTTGCTAGTATGAATGCTCTCACAAAAGTATTAGGTGAAAATGAGTGAAAGAACCTTGTATTTACACTCAATTATGCAAGAATTCTCAAAATCACAACACTACAAGCCGACATTAGATCAAGGAGAATAAAATACCACTAGAAATTTGAATTTAATTTAATTCTGGGCCATATAGACTCATTCACCCAAGATGGTGAATGGGTCCCATTTGGCATAATATATGGGACCAAAAATGAAAAGTGCTTCGAAATGTGTGAAAACTAGTTTGGGGCCAAAAGATCTAGGTGGAACCCATTTGTCCAGGGTGGCGAATGAGTCCCAGATCCCTAAATTTGGGCCACACAAGCTAGAAACACCTAAATTATGATTGGTTAATTATTGGTTTCAGGATTATCCTTGAGAAGATGCAAATAAATGAGGCTTGTGGATGCAAAATGGGGCCAATTAAAGCATAAAAAAGCCGAATTATTAATTAGAAGCCTAGAGAAGTGTGAAAATGTGTTACAACACTTTAGAACACTCTAAATAAGGCAATATTATGATTAATTTTGATTAAAAATAGGTTTATTAGGTTGATAAAACCTTAGAAAAGTGTGAAAGTGTGTCACAACACTTCAGCAAGGTACCATTAAATAAATTGGTTCACAAGGGCCCAAGACCTAATGTGAATGTGTCAACCACATTACAACACTAAATCAAGGCAACATTGAGCCTAACTCACAAGGAGGGCCTAAACAAGCAAAGAAAAGTAGAAGGGATACTTTTTCAATGAGTCCAATATACCTTTGTCTAAACACAACCTTCGCACTAAGACTATGATCAAATGCTTATGTCAAGGATGTTGACATCTATAGTCCCTCTCAAGTCACTACAAAAGTTCAAACTATAAAATAATTTGAAAAGGGATTAATATTAGGAATTTATAAAATTTATAAAATATTATTACTTTGCCACTCCTAAAATGTTGTTTTCCTTCATCTTGTTACATCATCTTTATATCTTTCTATGTCATCCTTAAGCAACTTGATCGAGCCATCTTGAAAAATATTGTTGTCAAGGTGTATACAACAATGAAAAACTAATTATATTCATATATGAACAATATTTTGGGTATGTGCAGGATCATCGTGGAAAAAACAGGCCCTTAAGTGGCAATAAATTCGGAAAAATCAGAGTTAGGCAACTTGACGTAAAAATTTGAATAAGTTATCTATATTATTTCAAAAATATATATGAATAGAATCTATAGAAAATTGAATGTAGTTTCTAAACTACTAGGTTTATTTAAAAAATAAAAAAATATATTTGGTGAAAATTTGAAATTTCAATGTAGTAGTACTCAAATTTCAAGGAAAAAATAAGAAGTAGGTGTCTGTCTAACCACCCTAAGCACAATAAAATGATAATATTTTTTTATAATATTTTAGATAAATTTAGAGGACTCATGTCCCGATGTGATGCATATTTTTTTGTAATTTTTTTCCAAGTAAATAATTAATTATTATTTTTTATTACAAATTTTATAAAATATAAAAAATTGTATGATTGACCACCTTAACTTGGTTAAAAATTCATGAAATTCAATTCTTCTTTTTTTAATCCTATAGTATGTGAAGCATAGAATGTGACACATGTTTCAGATTCAAAAAATGTGATACAGTTTGAAAGCTATAGATGTTTTTCAATCAACCTATCAATTAGGACTTTAGTCATAATTCAAATAGAAAATGAATAATAATTATTAATTAAATTCAAAGTAAAGCATAATTTATATGGTGGTAATTTGAGAATATCCTTTAAAAACCCTTTTCGTTTCATCAATTTTGGGTAAAAAAAAGGTCGTCAGCCACATGGGTCATCATATCACTTACATATCGCCACTTTTCTACCCCTCATGATCCTGCACATACCCTTTTAATAATAATCACATCAAACTAATGGAGTTAAATGAGAAGAGTTTCAAATGTGTAAGATTTAAAGAATATTAAATGAAATAACATGAATGTCAAATATTTTTCTATAATTCATTATTTGGATGATAATTCATCATTATCCAATCATGTATCAATAACTTTGTATTTAATCATATACATCTATACCTTATAATATATAGATCTAATATCTACTCAGATCTTGACACAAGTTTCCATGGTACATAAGATAGAATATAATGTACTCTATTCCATGGTATCCACCTAATTCTATACCACCTAGAGAGGCAATGACTAAGAGTATATGTGCCCTATATTTTGCAGCCCAAATGTGTCTTTCTAATGGTTTTCCACAATTAGGAAGAAGGTATGTCATGAAATGTTTGTGCCCACCAAAACTAAGCCTTACAAAGAATGTTTGCACCTATGTAGAATACCATAAGCTGCTTCAAAATGTTATGATCTAGCACAAGAGAAATCTATTAAGGGAGACTTGGCTTTTCCATTGGCATTTTTATGATTATATACACAATTTTTTTTTTTTCCATAGTTTCAAAATACACATTTATGATAATATTGACACAACAAGAACCTTGAAAGGCCAGAAACCTTGCTCTCATTCTTCCTAGGTCACTCCTCAAGAGCCTGTATCAGTATTTGTGGGTTCTCTACAATAGCTTATCCACTGATGAGAAGGTTCCCCTCATTTTCTAATGGAATACATTTTCATCTGCTTTGCTTGAGTGTGTAATGTGATGTAGCATATTCAATGTCACAAGGCCTAATTTGAGAGAATAATTTGAGACGATATCCATAGAATCCAACTTCATGCAACACAAAATGTAGAACCAACATCCCAACCAAAGCAACTTAGCTTTAATATGCACCATAGCCAATGTTTTCCCACATGAATGGTGCAATTGAATTAAATTTTGTGGGTCCCTTGAATAGCAAGCATACATAGACACAAACTACTACAATAGCTAGCAAGGAGAAAAAATGGATGATACATGGCTCCATAATAGCCTATCATCCTTGATACTCTCTTGGAGGTAAACCTTGCACATTCACCAAATTTCTAAGGAAGCTTAAGTATCATTTTCTAAGACAAGTTTGTGTATGCACCAGTATCTTGAATTATACTTGCATTCAAGGAAGGTGCTTTCAAAACTATTATTGCTAACTGAGCACTCATGATATCTCCCAGTTTTCTTCCAACTAACCGATTATATGAATGATTGTTTCTCATTAAGGTGTAATCATATTTGGAAGCAGATTCTTATCAAATATTGTAGTTGCAAGTTCCACTTTAGATCACCAAAGCCTTCACAAAACCTTTTGCACAGCCACCACAACACCACACGGTGGTTGTTGGGCCTTCAAAATGATGTAGGGAGATTTCGCCACATCACCGCGAAGGCCCAACAACCACCATGTGGTGTTGCAATGGTTGTGTAGAAGGTTTTGTGAAGGCTTGTCTCTCTGTTCTAGTGATTAAGAAGCTATCTTGCCTGCCTACGACCTAAACTATTAGAGGGATAGACCTAAGATGTGAAATATTGGTATTGGTTAAGATGGTTGATTCATAGCCTCACCTTGACATATGATTCTACCTAAGAAAGGTTATCATATATGAATCTATTAATGGTTAGAAGGGAAGGCCCCAGATGTGTGTGAGAAATACTAGCTTCTAATCGATCATCCATCCCACCCTCTCAATTGATCGATTCCTAATATGTATAATTGTCATTGCTTCCTAGGAAAGGAGTGGTAGAGAATATAGGATTGATAGAATCCCCCCCGTAGTTTGAGCTAAGGAAGCCTTCACAAAACCTTCTACACAACCACCACAACATTGCATGGTGATTGTTGGGCCTTCACACTAATGCGGGAAAGCTCCCCGCATAAACGTGAAGGCCCAACAACCACTGTGTAGTGTTGTGGTGGTTGTGCAGAAGGTTTTGTGGGTATGTGCAGGATCATGATGGGCCAAAAAGTGACAATGTGAAAAAATTTGTGTTTTGCATCAACCCAAAAACATGAAAATCCCGAGTTGAATTTTTTCTACCTTGGGTGTTAGTACATTGCTCCAAAGCAATGCCCAAGGCAAGAAGTACATATTAGATATCCTATCCAAATCAGATATCTGATTTGAATTGGCTATAAATACATAACAATAACATTTTAAAATCATTTGTCATTTTAACAGTTGAGGGCGCACAGTGAGAGCAACTTTTGGATATCAGATATACAATTTGAGCAGATATCTGATTTCAAAGGTAAGTTTTTGGTATTTTTTTGTTTTAATCGATTTTTCTATTAGATTTGTATAATTGTAAGTAGTCTTTTATGGATTTTTATTAAAAAGTAGGGTTTTTTATTCTTTTTTTAATTAAAAACTAGAGTTTTCAATGGATTTTTATTAAAAATTAATGTTTTTTATGGATTTTGATTAAAAACTAGTGTTGTTTATGTATTTTTTATTAAAAACTAGAGTTTGTATGGATTTTTGTTAAAAAGTAGGGGTTTTTTTTGGATTTTTATTAAAAACTAGGGTTTTTTTACAATAATTTCATTTATATTGTGTAATTTCAATTAGATTAATTAGTTTTTAACTTTCATCAGGTATTCTAGCTGAGAATGAAAATGCAAAAATGTCAAACACTCCACAACCACCACAACCATCTATTGAAGACTTAATTGGTGAAAAATTGGAGCAATTTAGGGGCATTTGTGATGTTTATAAGACAATCCCTCGATTATTTGAGATGAAAAACACATTGAAGGAAATAATTAAAAATATAGAAACCCTCTCCACCCAACATAATTCCTTTCATTCATGGAGAGAAGACATGAGGTAACATCACTCAAGTGGATTTCCTTACAATGATGTGAAAGATCTCTAAATAACAAAAGCCCAAATAGCCTCTTTATTCATTAACCCCTGCACTGGTTTTCTAGTTAATGTTAATAAACCAAAACTTTCTATAAAATGATGCATGAATAGGGACATTGTAGATAAATTTTGGGATAGTTGGTGTATGTATTTTGATAAACCACTGAACAAAAATTGTGATTTACCATTTTACTTTATTAAAAAATTATACGTTGACTTTGTGTTAGGGCATCATGCCAATTACTTTGACATTAAACCCTTCCAGGGTGTCAGTGGAGGTATGCCCCAAGATAGACCGGGGGCAGTTAGAGTAGTCCCACGCCCATATGTTCCCCCTCCTCCCCTTCCTCCGCCACCTCTAGTATATCATCCAGATATTATCTAGGATGCAACCACACAGACTATTCAGGCTATTCACTCTTTGAGTGGTCTTTTGGTTTTGCATGCTTCTGTAGTAGCTCAGCCACATTTTGGTGATGTTGGTGATGGCTCAAGTGCTACTGCATCATCCTCCTTAGGTCCACATATTTGTGTGCCACATACTTGCACTATGTGCCACCAGATATGCTTGGGTCCTCTTGTACAACCCATTGATCATCCCTTGGACACTTCTGATTATGACCTCCATGATGTGAACATTATGGATCACACGTAGGGGACTGGAGCATATCGTATAGAGTCCTCCCCTACTAGAGAGGGGGACATTGGAATAATGACATAGGTAAGATTTAAGTTGCAAATTCATAAGTTGTATTTGTTTTTAAATGAATATCAATAAGAGATAGTATCAAGTACTAATATTTATTTACATGGTCCATTTAAAAGTTGATGTCTAAGGAGGATCTCACACAAGTGATTGATAGCACCCTTAGGGCCATTTCATTTGGCCTGGACATGCACACAATATATATTTTTGTACTTACTCATTTACTTGTTTTATTATATACTTGCTTGTCATTTGAATTGTCATTAATGAAATTATATAATAACTTATATGTTAATCTTATTTTCCTCTTGTAGGAAATACCTAGTGCGAGCGAGGTGCAGCCTTGTCCAGACTATGGAGGTGCAAAGTTAGATAAGTGGAAGGTAATTGAACTCAAATTGGATTGAATTAATATTTTTAAGATCTTATATTAATTATACATACATCGACATAGATTGGTAGTTTCATATGTACTTGTCATTTTTATGTACAGGTGGTTATGAGCTATACATCATTGTTGACAAGTGTCACAATGCTTGAAGGAGTAGGTATTGGAACACCTCAAGGAGTAGGTGTTGAAATACCTCAAGGAGGAGGTGTCAAAACACCTCAAGGAGATAAAGAAAAAGATCAGCCTAAAGAGGTATGTGTTTATTTTATTTTGTGTTTGGTAAATATGTTCCTATTACCAACAATCATATGCTAACTTGGATCAATTTTATGTTTTTGTTCACATATATAGATTGATATTTCAAAAGTTGGTTTGGTTGGTTATTTGAGAGGGGCATATTCTAGGACTCCTGACCCTTTGAAGAGATGTATATTTCAGGTAATCAAGATCTCAATTTTAGAGTTCAATTAAAATTCAATGTATATTGATTTTGATGTTAATTATTCAATTTTAAATTATATAGTATAACTAATCTCAATTATGGTTTGAATGTTTCTTGTGCAGCTACCTTCAGAGCTAAAGAGTGCTTCAAAGAGGCTCCATTTTGATGATCTACCAGTAGTTTAGGATGAGATAGATATTTTGACATGTAAATTTTGAATAGATATTGAGATGGCATATGCCACATTTTGTAAAACTTTGTTTGAGTTGGAATTGATGTCATTTTTGTATATGTACATACACTTGATTATTGGATAATTTGATATATAGAAGTTGACAATCAAAATTTAATTTGTTCCTCATGTGCACGATTAAACTCTTTGAAAATTTAATCTTGAGAAATGGTTAAATATCAATGTACAATAGCAT
>CM021108.1:287524211-287567914 GCA_007115665.2 Sequoiadendron giganteum | reverse complement strand
TGGGATAGTGATAGAGGGTATATAGATATCTAGGGTATATAGGGTTAATGGTAGAGGGTAGAAGGTTTAAGGGTTATGGGTTTAGGGTTATGGGTTTAGGGTAGAGGGAGAGATATAGAGGGAGTGAGAGAGAGAGAGAGACCTAAGAGAGGGAAAGAGAGTAGAGGGGGAGAGAGAGAGAGAGGGTTAAGGGTAGAGGGTAGAGGGTTTAAGGGTTAAGGATAGAGGGGAAAGAGACAAAGGGAGTGACTCTAAGAGAGAGACCTGAGAGATGGAGAGGGGGTAGGAGGGAGACTTGAGAGAGAGAGAGGGAGTGGGAGAGAGATGGAGGGTATATATGGCTAATTGTAGAGGGTAAAGGGTTTAAGTGTTGAGGGTCTAAAGGTTAAGGGTTTAGGGCTTAGGATTAAGGGTAGAGGGAGCAATATAGAGGGAGTGAGTGAGAGAGAGAGACCTAAGAGAGGGAGAGGGGGTTAGGAGAGAGAGACTTGAGAGAGAGAGTAGATGAAAAGGGTTTAAGGGTTAACGGTTTAGGTTTTGGGGTTAAAGGTAGAGGGGAAGGAGATAGAGGGAGTTAGTGAAAGAGAGGGAGGGAGTGGGAGAGAGATAGAGGGTAGAGGGGAGAGAGATAGGATTGATTGAGTGAGAGACTTAGGAGAGAGAGAGATGGAGAGAGAGGGAAAGAGATAATATTTAAATATTTTATATATTAGTAATATATATATATATATTTAAATATTTATACATTAACTAAAATATTGAAATAATATTTAAATATTATACATAATAATATAACATATTATATATTAAATACATAATTTGGTAAGAGATTATCATAAATTGTATATTATCTATTACATTATAAACTATATTGTATATTATATATTAAATTATAAAATTTATTGCATTTTTTAAATCATATATTATGAATTGTATAACACTTTTTAAACTCATATCTAAAATATATAGGATATCAGATTCAAATCGAATATCTGATTTGAATCAGATATCCGATATGTCTGACACAAAATTTAATGCCTAGGGATTAGCCTTAGGCTTGCTTTGGAATTTGGTTTGTACCTACCAATCCTAAGAAGTCAACACAAAAACATGTTTAACAACTTACCTTGCTTTTCCAGACTTTGCCCATGTGGCTGACGACTTCTTTTTACCCAAAATTGATGAAATGAAAAGGGTTTGTAAAGGAGCTTCTCATCTTTCCACCAATATAAATTATACTTTACTTTGAATCTAATAAATAATTATTAATCATTTTCTATTAGAATTATGACTAAAGTCCTGATTGATAGGCTGATTGAAAAAAATCTATAGCTTTCAAATGGTATCACATTTTTTGAATCCAAAACATGCGTCACATTCTATGCTTCGCATACTATAGGATTAAAAGAAATTGAATCTCATGAAGTTTTGACCAAGTTATGGTGGTCAGACATATGAGTTTTTTATATTTTTTGAAAGTTGTAATAAAAAATTTATAATTAATTATTTACTTGGAAAAAAATTACAAAACAATATGCATCACATCCGGACATGAGTCCTCTACTTATATCTAAAATCTTATAAAAAATATTATCATTTTATTATGGTTAGGGTGGTCAGACAGACACCTACTTTTTATTTTTTCCCTGAAATTTAAGTACTACTGCATTGAAATTTCAATTTTTTACCAAATAGATTTAAAAAAATAAATAAACCAAGTAGTTTAGAAACTACATTCAATTTTCCACAGATTCTATTCTTACATATTTTTGAAATAATATAAATAACTTATTCAAATTTTTACGTCAAGTTGCCTAACTCTTATTTTTTTGAATTTTCATTGCCACTTAAGGGCTTGTTTTTTCCATGATGATCCTACACATACCCTTGTGAAGGCATTATCACATTTCTTTGAGGCATTTTTTGAAATAGTTCGCTTGCCTTGTCTATGCTTCCAAATTATCATATATGTCTAACAGGGCACTTCTAACTACAACATATGACAAAAAAATCCATGTTGTTATGCTTTGATGGATGTCCCTTTGCTATTACTAGATATCTGATGTAGTGCACATTATTATAGTGCAAGCCTATTTTTTAGATTGTTTCCTTTAGTATCACCAATATTCTCTAGAAGAACATTGTCCCTGTTTAAAATGATGGAAATGGTTCACATCTCTTAGAACAATTTCTCTTGCAACAATCTTGGAGATGAATTTAGACGGAGAAGATTTTTTGATTTTGTTTACCCAGATATTTTGTTTATTCTTGTGTTCCACCTAGATATCTCTCCATCCCTTTGGTGATTTCCCTCCTTTCCCATTCATATCTCCTTTCTATTTTCCTATTCAAATTTTATTTCTAAGACTTTGTGGGCACTTCTCGGAATCCCCCTTTTGTGTTGTTGTGTTTCCCCATTCACCTCAAAGGAGACTTGGTGGAACATGAGTTTATTTGTAGCATATGGTATAGAAGTAGAAAGCTAAATGATTTAAATATTTTTCTTCCTTTAAGACAATGTTTGGGTTTGCAATTCATTATATGTGATTTCCCATATTGTTATAGAAAATTTGGCTTGTTTTCTAATTTTTTTAGCACATATACTTTAATGCATTTATTTTAAGAGACGTCGTTTTTAAGTTTTATGTTATTCACTTAGTGATATTACTAGGTGATAACAATTTTTTTCTCAGAACGGATTGCCAAGTATGCATTTGAGTATGCATATCTTAACAATAGAAAAACATTAATAGCAGTGCATGAGGCCAATATCATGAAACTTGCAAATGAGATTTTTTGGAATCCTGTCATGAAATCGCAAAGAAATACAAAGGGATCAAGTATAATGAGATCATTATTGATAACTAATGCATGAAACTTGTCTCAAAAATTGAGCAATTCGATGAGATGGTAAGTCTTCATGCCTTATAATTGACATTGGTTCTAGTTATTTAATACTTTAAAGAGAGAGCTAGACATTTTATTTTCTCATCAGTGAAGTTTCTTAACATTGTTTTCTTTGATACATCGGTGGAGACTTTTCCTTGATGTGGCTATTCCTAACATTCAGCAAAAATGGGTCAAATTTCTTTCTATGTTGTGATTCTTATTATTTTAGTAGTTTTTGAAGAGTAGAGAATAAAACTCCCTTATACAAGTGTTATCTAATAGATTTGCACCCTACTGAATTTAGAATTCAGTAATCTATTGACACATGGGAGCATTCTCAAGTTGTCGGTGACCTGTTTTGAGAATGAACCTCCAAAAAAGGTTGGATTCCTCTATGGTACTCACCTAAAACTAATCTACTAATATTGCATAGGAAAAGGGGAGAAAGAATGCTTAAAATGAAAACTAATACTATGGTGATACACCAAACTGTAAGGACCTAAAAATTTAGAGAATAGACATTTGTTTTCAATGACTGAAAACATAACTTGCACAACTTTATTTCTATAGACTTATGCATAAATAATTTGAAAAAAAGGATTGAATGCATTTAACTTTCAAAAAGTAAAGGACACCTTCACAATTTAAAAGCTACGTGCAACTAAAAAACATAATTTTCAACCTGTATAGACATACTTTTGCAAAAAAGGCATAATAATATGAGACAAAAGTACAAAGAAGTGAAAATTCCTCACATGTAATTTGATCAACCACTTGATAATACACTACACCGCAAGAATAGGAAGGCAAAAAACTTCAAGTAATGATATCCAAGGTCTTTTTTGAATTCATTCCCAAATGAGTTAAAAAATCTTGCCAAAATCTGACAAAGGACTCCAAAATTCACTAAGTAGGAAAGGACGCAAGCTAGAATTGATTACAAAGAAGTCACTCAAGTGACTATATCCAACTCCTAATCAAACTCCATCAAAATAGCTCCTAGAAGCTTCTTGGGTCGGATGCACCAATAAAGCCAAAAATATAGCATGTAAATCCACTCCACAAAGGCTTCAAAGTGTTGAAAAATTCAAGGCATGACTAAGTATACCATAAAGGCATACAAAAAAAACTCCAAGATGCTCTCCAATGCTCATAAAATCCCAAAAACAACTCCTATATCTCCTCCATGTGTTTGCAAACCACTTCAACTTACCTATATTCCCTCCATGTCATAAATCAAAAATTATCTATATCTTCCTCTCTTTGCATATGTGAAAATCCTACTCATTATTTATTTTTGCATTCAAATAATATTTACACTAAATGATTTATAGATCATCACTTTAGGTAAATATTTTACATTTTATAAAGAATGCAAAAATAAACACAAAAGGCCATGAACCGACCATAAAGAAGGTCAAAACAAACATTTATAAAGTCTCAAAGACTTATACATGGCATATACAATTTTAATTTAGCCTGCCCTAAGGCATAAGTCATAAGTATTAGCCCTTAATACATATTTTGACTTCATGTATTGTTAAAAAAAAAACTAGGCAAAAATGCCAAGTTTTCCCATTGTCCATATTAGGGTAAAAAACCCTAAGAAAACAAAGTGATGAGGAAAAGTGAAAAGGAATTTTCACTTTGTATATCAAAGGTTCTAGAGGAAGCCATCGACTACCACCAACGAGGGTTTCTATAGATTTTGGAGCTCGACCAAGCTGAAAGTTTAACACACAAAGACATTTCTTTATCATTTCTGATAGATAAAGACTTATACATTCCTAGGTAAGCATTCTTTGTCATTTTACTTACATGTTTGATAATACAGAAGTTCTCCTCTTTAAATTTTTTATAACTGGGTCTTTTGTAGATCTCCCATAACTTCGTCTTTCTCTAGGCTACGGCCATGCTATGCTTGCAAAAATTTGAATGCTTTTTTTTTTAAGAAAAGATAATTTCCTCTTTGTATTTTATGAGAAAAATACACAAAAAAAAACTCCAACTGTGGGCTATACTCTGTTTTCCTTACTATTGAAAGTTTGTTAAAGGTTCAAAACCCTTTCTCTTTCTTGATGGCAGCCATGGTTGAGCCTTCATTTTTAGAATTTGGATATATATGCAATAGGTCACGGGTTCTTATTTTGTGGTCTTCATTTCCTTCCTTGGAAGAGAAAAGAGAGCTCAAAATCGAGCTATCTTCGTATTTCCTTTGTTTTTTCTAGTAAATTTCTGAAAATACATGATTAAAAACCTTAAGGGTTTCAAACTTTGGTCGCAGCATTAGGCTTTCTAGGTTGTCATAAAATCTTCATTTTTCATTATTTTCCTCTATATTTTATGAGAAAAATAAAACCTGAATGGTTTTCCTCTGTTGGGAAAGAAAAACCATTTTTTCTACAGGTTTCTATTCATTTTAAACTTTGATAGTTGAAGCTCATAACCTGTAGGATGATGAAGAAATTAAGGCCTTTTTTCCCATAGCCATATATCCATACTCGACCTTTATTTGTAATGTGTTTTCCACCTTCTTTGGGCTTGCTTTATTTCATGGCCATGTCACAACAAGGCTGAGGGTTTGTAGGAAAGATAGTCTCTGCAAAAACCCTCTTCATTGATACTTCAAGTCCATCCATGGTCATCTTCAGGGAATTGAGATATGATCCTTTTGGAAAAGAAACCCAAAGTTGTTAACCCTAGCACTGTTGTAACTTGAATTTCATAGCCATTGTTGATGGGTAGCTTAAGAACACATACTTTGTCATTTTCTTTAGTCTTCACAACCTATAAAAAGAGGATTTTATAACTTTTTCTTACTTTTTTTTATTACACAACACAAGAAAAATTTGGAGGCTCTACACATCTTTAATCATTCTTTTCACAGTCAAAAACTACTCTTGATTTATACTTATTCAACACTTCTTATGATATTTAGCATTATTTCACTAGCTTGATATTTATAAAAGAAAACAAGACTATTTCTCTATTCAAAACAAAGAAAGTTATTGGATGTGCCATGCCATATGTGCTTTATGACCTGGATGCTTCCCTGTTTTCAATTGCTTTCCTTACTATCAAATTTAAAGATCTTCATGACACTCAGTTGCATCAATGTGTTTTACTTTAAAAAAAAAAAATTGCATTAGCATTGCTTCACAAGTATCCTCTATGTATATTGCTTGTAACCCGTAGTTTGATGGCCCATAACATGATGTACATGATGATTCATAGTTTATCCTAGTCATTCACTGTACAGTTCTCTTATCACCACCTTGAGCTATTATCTATTATCAAGTTGAATGCTTTGTGGCTTCTCATTCTTGCCAGTGTATGTTGACCAAAAGCTCCATGTTGATGACACAATAAACCCTATTATTGTGACTAAATGGATGGGCTCGTTCTTATAACTCTATGACTGTGACCCAATGATATCATCTTGTCTCTGATTGTGACTATAAATTGGAATTTGACTTCATCATTGTCAATGAAATTGTGATTATACTTTTCTCTTTGATTATGCTATTGTCATGGTCTGTATTTGTCAAAAAATCTTACTTCCCCTTGTTAACTGTTCTTACAAACTAGGCTGCAACATTTCTAATGCTCCAATGAGGAGATTCTCTTAGCATCCTTTTGATTGCTTTAAACATTGTCACATACCATTAGGATTTTATAGATTTTGTGTGATATGCATTGGATCCTTGTACATTGATAATTGCATACCAGTTTGCATTATGCTCTTATTAGTTAGGATTAACCATGTTAATAGGAGAAAAATCTTATTAATATGGTATGTATCCTAAATTAATAACAAAATAATAAATAAAATTTATTTTTCAAAGATGACATGAAATGTAATCATACCTCTCAAAATGAATATAGAGCGCAACATTCTAGGCTCAACCCTCGTGGGAGGTACATTTTAACCCACATGTTATTAGATGAATCAAGATAGCAACAATAATTTTCCTATACCTGTACATGAAGCAAACAAGTTAGAAAAACATGTGCATATGGCAGATATGTTTGATATTCCTGTGTTTCTTTTGAACATGATGCTAAATGTTTTGATGCACTTGATGATCATATCATATGTTTATAGAGGTATGTGCATATTAGGATTTAAGAGCTTTCATTGCTCTAACTCAACCTTCTCTCTCAGATACAAGCAATTAGGAGCATCACGGAAATGGCAACTGAAAGTGGGACAAGTAGAAGGTGGGAAATGATGCAAGGCAACTCAACTAGAACTAGTCATTCAAGAAATGACTGGTATTTATTCCTTTTATGTTCATTCATTTTCATTAATATCTATAAATGTATAATGTGGTCTTTCTTTTGTTTTAAAATAGTTAGTCTCACGGCTTGTGTGAGACCTTATACATTTACATTGTTAATAAATATTACTTTTCTTGAAAATATTTGTACAATCTCTCCTATGTTACTTGCATCTGTATCAGTGCAATCTGGCAATTTGATAATGTAATATTTTCTAGTTTTGTTAATGCACACATAAATGAATATAGCAATACTAAAATGAAACCTTCTTTTATTTTAAAACTCCAAGAGCTCTACCTGATTGAGCTAATAGTGAAACTGGGTAACAACAAGCATCTAAATACTACATATGTTACAAGATTGATTTTTGTCCAAGATTATTTACAATTTTAACCTATCAAAACTTCATAATATGATTCTAGCTTTTTCATGCTTTTATTCTAGTCTTTTTATTGTAAAAGGGATAATAGAAGGGTTTTGTCTAGGGTAACTATTTATATATTTTCTTCTCTCTATTTGATTATCTGAACTTGAAAGAAGTCTAGTATATTTGACATTGGTAGTTTGTAACTAAATTTTAGATCACATTAATGTCTAGTCTATTAAATATAACATAGAATATGAAAATTTAAAATCTAAAGCTTATTAATGCATTAAAAAACTTCTACAATAGCTTATGATTGTATAGGTACTATCAAAATAACCATGAGAATTTTTACTTCTTCTAAGTTAAGACCATAAGGTATTCATAGTCATTATCAGTGAATAGATTTGTATTAGTTTTAACTTGTGTTTTCATCTCTTCACATTCTTATTGTGAATTAAAATTTCTATTGATTGTGGCAATTTTTATATTTTAATAATCTTGCTGATTATTTGTTTTCTCATACTATTGTAGTGTGAAAATCTTGTTAAATCAGAGTAATTTCTCTTACTAGGGGCCATGTTTTCTCATATTGTTGCAATTCCAAAATCTTGTTGAATCGAACTCTAATATTTATTTTCTCATATTGTTGTAGTGTGAAAATTAGAACATACTTGATGGTTCTTAACAACTCTAATAGTTTTACCATGAGCCATGTTTAACAAACCAAAAGAAATTGCTAACATTTCACTATGGTGGAAAATAAATGATTCTTTTTTCTATTCCACAACATTAAGTAAAAGTCTTGAATCTAGAAATACCTTGTTGCCTTCATTTTCCAAGCCAATTTCTCCAATTTTGCATAGCTCTCCCATGTTTTTGGATGTGATATGTCTTCTATAGTTATTTAATTAATTTATCTTTCTACTGTGTTTGGACTTAATTTTGTAAACTTACAATATATAATGCACTTTTATTCTAAATTGAGACTAATAGTAATTTTTTTGGTTGAATTGCAGCATAGCTTCATTCATGGTAGAAAAGGCGACACCTTGTTTCTCATATCAGATGGCACATTACATATAAAGGAGGGAATATTCTAGGGTTATTGTTGACTACATTGAAGGAGAGAGCTTCATATATGAGACATGATCAACGCTCTCATTCTTGGATTCTACACGTTACATCTTGCTCCAAGAAGATTTTCTATGTTGTAGAAGTTTTAAGAGATGAAAGGGGAATGTGCTCACATTGAAGGGCTCCAAGCATGTGTTTCCATCATTCCAGAATTTTTTTGGAGTAGTTTTTTTCTTGTCATTTTTGTGCATTCTAACTCAGATTTTTAGTCTTGTGACTAAAATAAAAATTGAAATATTTTATTTCCACGCATTTTTTAAGCAAGATAGATATTTTAGACTTGTGCAAGCTATAATAACACCTTTTTTTTAATAAATTTTAGTGATTTTTCCTTCTCAATGGTTGTCTTATTGTGTGCAATTGATGATTGATGTGTATTTCTATGTTTTATGTTTAAATTCTCAAATATCAGTCAATTAAAGTGACAAAATGTACTACTAATTGACGTCAATTTTTAATTAAATTGACTAAATATACAACCAATTGATAGAAATCAATGAACAATGAATAAATATGACTAAATATATGCCCAGTGAAATTAGTGAATAAAAATGACTAAGTTTACTACCAAATTGATCGAAATGATGATTAAAATTAATGACTAAATACACTACCAATGGACATAAATCAATGAATAAAAATGACTAAATGAGTAACCAGTTAACAACAATCAATGACTAAATTAACGACTAAATATATCAGTGAATAAAAAATGACTAAATAAGTGACCAGATTATAACAATCAATGAAAAAATATACTACCAAATCGATCAATCAAAACAACCAATAAATGAATTAAAATGGTTTAGTCATCAATTTGGTCACGTTATAAATGACTGGCAATAAACCACTATGGTCATGCGATCATGTTTGGTCATTTATATGCAATTTTTAGTACTTTTTTTAATCATATATTGTTGTTTTTGTACTAGTGTATAGAACTCGAAAAATATCATCATTATCCAAATACTCATAGAACTAGAAGAATGACACAAAAAGAGTGAAAACAAAGAAAAGCCTTCGGTTCAACATTGAAGTTACCTAAATGTCTCAACGCCTTGCGTTATCCCCAAAATAAAAACATAACACAAGTGAAAAAGATAAAAAATTTACAACATGGAGAAAAATGTAGATACAAATAGAGGAATGCACAAAAAGAGAGAGAGATACATCAAAAAAAATAGTACAAGGGATCACATTACACACATGCAATCACATAAAGAAACATGAAAAAAAAATAATACAAAATAGTAGTGAGGCACATGTGAGTCAACCTATAGTAGGTCATCCACATCTCAATCTCAATTAGTATATACGAAAGATAGACAACCAGCCAAAGGGACAACATCAAGTGCCAAAGCTAGGACAAGGCTATCTAACCCTTTGTCCCAACTAAGTGTTGGACAAGGATGAGCCAAGATAAGTCATGAGAATGAGATCCTTTTGATAAAGATAATGATTTACAATGAATGTAAAAAATGTAATAGTGAGGATGTTATGATCCTACAACTATTACATGGTAAGGAGAAAAATGCATGCAATTTCTATCCAATTATTGTTTGATAAAAAACACCATCATCAGAATGAAAGTCACTTAATATCAATTTCAATGCATGACACTCATCAGTAAGATGCCCAAGAGTTCTATGATATGTGCAATAATTCATGTTTTTCTTAGGTATATTGATTTTACTATGAGGTAGTAATTTAATCAAACCTTTTTTAAGGAGGTGTTCCATCTTTTGTTCAATTTTTGTTTGAGTATGTAAGAATGACCCAATTTTTTGAGTTTGTAAAGTTTTTGTTGCTTGTTTGATTCACCAATTTGTTGGCGTAGATGTTGAGGAGGACCTAAGATGATCCTATGATCCTTGTACGACATTGCTTGTTCCTTAGGAAGGAGGACACTTATGTCGGGAGGAGGATCTTGATATTCTAGTCCTTTGGTTTCTTCAATAGGAATTTGCTCTAAAATTTTGTGAATTTCATGCTGATTAGTCATGTCACATCCTTGTTTAGTTAAAATCTTAAAGCCTTGGCCATAAGTCTCTTCTAGGTTGATAGGAGTGTTGGTCACTTTGTTAACATAAGATGGATAGGTATGCACTTGATTAGAGGAGATAGGTTCACTCATTGTTGGAAGTTCAGGATTAGTTTGTGACTCAATTTTAGGATGTAAAATACCAAACATATCAAGTTGTGTTGGTTTTTTCATGGAAGGGAAAAAGAAGCATTATTCTAAAGATTGTTAAGGCAATCATTTATGAACTCATGCATGCTAGCATCATCTTCTCCTACGATGTCAACTTCATGAGGACAATCATTAGGAGTTGATTGAGCATGGTTAGAGTCATTTTCATTAGGATCATTGCCAAAGACACAACTTGAAACATAAACCAAGGAGAACAAGGACTTCCACACATTGCTAAAACACCAATCCATTTTTAGATTTTCAGATTAAACAATGTAATTTTTTTATTACACTACGAAAAAAATTAAAAATGAAGTCTTGTAAATGTAATTTTGAAATCACACAAAGCACTAACTTTATAAAATTAAGCTAGATATGGTCAAATTGATGAAACAAAAATTCTGAAAATAGAAACAAAAAGTCTAAAAACAGTTCAAACAAGAATGCAAAAATGAATATTTTAATGCCCAAAAAATCAAAATGTGACCTTGATCAAGGACTCATTTGACCTAGGGAAAATGGGTCCTAGGTGAGGGTTTTGAAACAAAATTTTATTTATTTTTGAGTGATTTTTAGTAGTTTCTAGATTCTAATTTGATACAATAAGTTTTAGTTTCAATTTTTTGTGAATTCAATGTGGAATGCAAGTGCAAAATGTGACAAATTGACAACCTAGAAAGGCTAGTTTGATATGCAATTTTGTTTCAATTTTCAAATGCAAATGAATGTGATGTAATGATATGTAAACAATATGCAAGATGATTGGATTTTTTGTATTTTTCAGATTTAAAGAATGCAAAATATGCAATCCTAAGACCCTTAAATGAAATGGAAAGATGAATGCAAACTAGAAACTATAAATGAGACCTAATTCAATGCAAAGAGATGCAAACAAATGAAAGATCTAAATCTAGGATGAAAAAGAAATCCAAAATCAGAAAATTTAAGGATCAAACTCGGGTTCACCACAATGAAACAAATAAAAATGGGTTTTTTCTTAAGAGGGGTTCACTAAATGGACAATAGATAACCATATTTTCCTTCAAATTTCATTCAAAATGAAAGCCATAGACGATAGATCTAAGAAACTAATAGAGCTAACTATCAAAATGTAGATCTATAAAGGTGAGAATGATGTGTAACTATCAACAAAGACGCTTATTTGTACCTCACTGAGGAATCATTCACCCTATGGTGAATGGGTCCTAGCTAGGGCTCCTAGAAAATGCTTTTTGGGTTCTCTTTTTCCAGGTCTGCACTCCCAAATCCCAAATGTTCATTGTTGGAAAGTCAAAAATAAAATCTATAGAAAATTTTCCATGATTTGACAACTTTTCTTGAAACTTTGACAACTTTACAACTTTCTTCAATTTTGATCCTCAAAGGATCTTTCACCTAAAATATGCACTCACACATTAAAGAGAGAAAAATGTTGTTTGTTAGGGAATGGGGGTTTGCCTTGGTAAAACCCCGATTCGATAATTAAACCTTGAAATGAAATAGAAAATCATGAATGAATGATGAATGAACAAATATATGTAGCAAATCAAACCTTATTTAAAACCTTGGATAAAAAATCTACAAACTAGCATGAAGTGGCCTTAATGAATGTAGATCTTGATCATGAGACTTGTTGTGAAACAATGCCTTTGATATGCTTGATTAGATCTTGAACTCTACATCACCATATTATCTCAAACAACATGCATGATGCAATGAATCTTTGACATGAAAATGGAACCTTGATTCCTGCAATAATCTTCTATAAATATACCCTTCATATGCCTTGAAATTTCTCTTCAATGCTCTCAAAGTGCTCTTGTGAAAGTACTCTTAATTGTTTATGAAATTCTAGGGTCTTCAGATGAAACATAGTGAAATAACCTCTTTTTTATATGTATCTTAACATTAATTCCCAAAACTCAAATATCACAAGCCGACATTGAATTATGTATTTGAAATCACTAAAATACCACAAAAACATATTTCAAAAGGGGTTCCTAGGTCTAAGTGAAAAATAGGGAAAATGGGTCCTAGGCCAGTTACCTAGGACACACATAAGACAATGTTAAACATGATGTAAAAATAGGGTCATAGGTCTAAGTGAGGACCCATTTTCCCTATGGTGAATGGGTCCTAGGTAACTCACATAGGACACACATCGAACAAAGTTAAGTGTTGTGTAATGGAATTTATGAGTGTCAGGTTTTATCCCTTGGAAATTGTATTTAATTAGGCTTGGATTTCAATTAAAGTGGCCAATTAAGAAAAATTGACCTCAATTAATTAATAAAGCCCTAGATTAGTCTGAAAGTGTGAAGATACACCTTACAACACCAAAAACAAGGCACAATTAATTCCATTTAATTTAAAAGGGCCTTAAACTTAATGTGATTATGAAAGACATATTACAACACTAAATTAAGGCATAATTAAGCTCATTTTATTATTAATTATTTCCAAATTAAGTGTGAAAAAAGGGATACTTTTTCATACACTACAATTAATAATATTAATATTATTAATATGTCATATCAATAATATTAATATGACATTATTTTTTTGATTCGTAAGATGCAATCGAAGTTGCATGAATTTTATTAGAGCATAAAAAATAGATTGCAAACAATATGCTACACAGAAAGAAGGAACAAAAGAGAAGCTAGAGCCTAAAAGAAATAAGAAAGCCTAAGAGGGACAGTGAGAGGAGAAAGGAGAAAACTAATAACAAGACACCGCTACAAATACGAGCTTAAGAAATAGCTCACAACCACATAATAAGAAACTAAGATCATCTATTGTTCCTAGATAAGAGAGCATCCATGGTCCATTAAGAGCCCTCCTCCACAACTTCCTTTCCTTCGTACAGAGTTTCTCAGCCTCAAACTTTCTCCCAACTTTTCGCTTTGTGCCACCATAATCTTGTTTCAATTTTCTATTTGTTGTTTGAGAAATCCCAAGTTTTCAAGGTGGAGCCACAATAATGTCATGGTCAAAATAGTCATAGTTCATATTGTTTAGATCGTCCATAAAAGGAAAAGTGCCATCAGACTCATATTATTCCTACTCCAATCTAGGAGAGGCCTCATGAGCATTGTCATGAGCAGGGATCATAGGAGGGGAACGAGTCAGCAAAGGTTGCACGGGAACAATGGTCATGGCAGGTTGGGATTCCATGAGGAAACCATGATTTCACCAAATAAAATCTATATCTAGAGAGCTCGCCTTCCTGACCCATTTTTTGAGCCTGACAGACCTAGATCTAGCTCGGTGTTGGAATGAACATGCCTCAAATTTTTGGCCCAACAAATTGTAGCGAAAATAGTGAAAAGGAAAGCCTTCAAAGTTTGAATATTGAGTCCAAAATCCATGAGAAGAATGAATTTGAATAGAATGAGAGAGGGGCTTTGAGATATCCACCATAGCACAAACCCTATACAATATGCAATTAGGAGCCATAGCCTCAGCATCAAGCTTGACAAAGACACCCACCTAGCTGATCAGGTTGCTAGTGAGATCTATATTTCACATCACCAAGGGAAGATTGTAGAGCATGATCCAAACTGAAATAGAAGTAATCTTAGGAGTAGAAGGATCCAGAAAGGGGGCCCAAGGAGAGATGAAGAGGCTACAATGCCCAAAATACCAAGGCCCATTCTGAACCACAAAATTACAATCATCAATGCTAGTGAAAGTGAGCAGGAAGAAGCCAAAGTCACTTGAGATTCAATCTTTGGGGTAACCAGATTATTCCAAGTAGACTTCACCCACTCGAGAACAAACGAGATGGGTGCATGCCTATACAAACATCTCATAACCAAATATAGATTCTCGATTCCAGTAGTAATCTCCTCAATGCAATCGTCTATGATGTAGAATTCCAAGGGTTCATAAAAAAAAATCTTTGTATCCCGAATGGACACAAAGGAACTGCCGGATCAAGGGGACTGCTCCACCGGTGGAGAAGAAGGCAGATCAGACGAAGGCCCTAGAGGAGGCGAGGTAGGGTTAGCTCTCAGAATCTATTCCAAGCAAAAGGTTGAGCACACGTGGAAAGGCTTTGCATGATTTTTACATACAACTAGGGCATTCGAGTCAAGAACAGGAGGAGAAAGAATGGAGCAGGCATAATGAAAGAGTCTTGGTGCGAAGCAGAGTGGAGGGCGTAACGTTTGTGCCCATCTCCATTAGCACCACCACAAAAACCCAACCCTGAGGCATTCGGTCGCTTTCATTTCGCCCCTCCTCGAGTCTTAACCCCTAAACACTGCACTCTACCATCGCCATGATCCTATAGATTATTAGTATCAGAGTCTTGGTCCATGTCAGGATCGCCTGCACACATTTTCGGGAATATGACATTATTTTTAATATATTAATATTTTGATATATATTATTGATATATTAATATATTAATGATAGTTCGGTACTCTTTTTTATTTATAATGTTAAAAATGGATATCCATTTTGGAAAGCACTTTAATTTTTTACAGTATGACAAATATTAATATATTTATTATATTAACATTATTAATATTAATGTTATATTAATATATATATATATATATATATCAATATTATATTAATTTACATTCTTAATATTAATATCATATTAATATTAATAATACTAATAAATTAATGATATATTAATATATTAATGACAGTTTGTTGCCCTCTTTTAATTTATAATGTTCGATATGGATATGCGTTTCTGAAAGTTTGTTAAGCTATCCAAAACAAACATTTTTTTTGGATACTATTTTAATTGTTTAAAATATGACATATTTTAATATATATTATATTAATATTATTATATATTATTCATATTATTAATAATATTAATATAGATGACATAATATAGTAATATGACATTAATATTATCAATATTATATTAATATATTAATAATATCATTATTATATTAATATTATTAATATAATATAGTTATTATTAATATGTATTACTAATAATATCAATATTATATTAATATTATGTGGGTAGATGGGTGAGCGCCTTTCCAAATTTTCTTTTGAGGAAAGGTTGGGGTCTCCTAAGGTCACATGGATGTTCACACATGGCACGATGACCTAAAAAATCTTGTTTTTCCACACATGGTGCCAGCTTGGAAGGAAAGTGAGGTATTGGTGAAGTAGCCGCAATAGAAACCAATGGTTACCATATCCATCCATAAGATCTTCGTAATGATTCTCTTACACACTTGGTTACAAAGCTCACACACTTGGGTTATTATCTTTGGGAGTTGCAAATTCTCTCCTTCGTGCTATCTGGTGCCTCGATGATAGAGTTGGGATAAAAAAATGCATGACATGGTTATTACTTGCCATTTCTATTATGGCATGATATGATGATAATCACCCACACATTACTTATGGTTTGTAAGGCTCTCCTTTTTTGTCATCATTGGGAATTGGGCAACATTTGTCCTTGGTAAAGGTTTGGTGGTGAAAATCTTTGGTTTTTTGGCCTCTACCATGGAGGAGAGGTCGAAGTTCATCATGAGAATATCTTCAGAGACTCTCATGAGCATTAGGGTGGTGACTCCAATTCATTTACTAAGTTTTGGAAGGTAGATGGCCTTTTGGAGATCAATTACGAACCAACAACTCAAAAGGATTCTCAAGCAATATGATACTCTAGTGTTGACAACTATAAAAATGATCCTAGGGAAGAGTTATTTCGATGACAATGAGTCTCATAGAGTTGATATAGACATCACTTCTCATTTCCTAGCATCTATGTTAGAAATAAGGTTGGGGAAAAAGGATGTCGAGGCACTGCTAAAAAAATCTTCTATGTGGATCTTTTTGTGGGTTTGGAGGCTACACTGTATGCATCCTCGCCTAGTATGGGTAACTCGGAAGCTCTCTGGGCTTACTATGTCAATTTTCCTTTTTTACTCAATACAAATATCTTGCTTATGTATAAAAAAAATATATTAATAATATTAATATATTAATGAAAGTTTGCTTCCCTTTTTATTTATAGCATTAGAAACATATATATTTGTTTTGGGGAGCATTTTAATTTTTTTAAATATCATTGATGTTGCTACGATGTCACCTAATCTTGATGAGATTTGAATTGATGTGGTGTGTGGACATGTGGATCTCTCCTAGGAATGACAATGTTTGTCTTCTCACTCCTTTGTAGCAGCATACTAAGTTTAATATAGTACAATTGGAGGCTCACAGAGCTGTATTTTTGCTTGACTTTGAATTTCATTCTTTTGGCTTATGACCAGTCAAGATTTCTTTGGATTTTTGGATAGAGAAGGGTGAATGATAGATTTGGGTGATCCATTTTAGGATTGTGATGTTGTCTTTGATAATTATTCATCATTTATAAATTTTTATATGGTTATATCAACCTTCTTGGTAGTATGGCTTTTTTTGGGGGTGGACTGTAGATGCACGAAAGAGGGGTCATGATGAACAACTCAATGAAACTAGTGCATTGTAGATAGAATAGCTATTTTAGAAGGGGGATATGGATTCCCACAGGGAAATCATGAGAGTTATTGGAGATAACTTCTAGGGTGGTGGCCATCTCCATGATGGACTAGTGTATCAACACTTTTTCACAAATTGTATCTAGATTTTGGGATTCAGGGTATGGGGGATTAGAGTTGTGCAACACATGATTCATCGAAAGCATATGCATGGAATGATGATTGCCATGGATAATGTAGTTGCTAATCTGAATTTTGGTTTCGTGGTGGGGGTTTTGAATCTACACACTAAGAAGAAAAAATTGAAACTTCAGAAGTCTTGGAAGATGTTTAGAAAAGGGGTGAAGGTTGAAAACAACATCAAAACCTTTATCACTTTTTTGGAGGCCAATCTTGATTTTCTCTTGCAAGATATTGTCACTTAGCTAGTGGAGATTGGAAATGGAGTGGGTTATCCTTACCACTCAATGTAATTCTTTGGATTCAATATGTAATTACATGTAGATGATGATAGACTATAGCTTTCTCATTTGTGCGGGTAATGGTGCCACCAACTAGTTTAGCCTTTGATGGCGTTGTAACATTTTTCTTTCATGGAATATAGGGAACTACCTATTTTTTAAAGCTTCAATTTTTTTTTAAAAATATGGCATTGAAATAATGAAAATTTGGTATGGTGCTATCATATGGTTTTAGGACATAGAGCACACCCACTTCTTCAATTTCATTCAAGAATAACCCTAGAGATCGCAATGCAAAGGAGAAAAATATCTTGCAATAGGGTTGTCCTAGGGGCTGATTGTAAACTAATAAGGGGTTCATCACCAAGTAAGAGCTTAGAAAGACAAATGAAATGCAAGACCTAATGACAAAACCTAGTGATACATGAAACTTGAATGAATGACCTAGAAACGTATATAAATCAGAACAAAAAAAAGTGAAATTAGAAGTGTGCATTTGGAAACTTGTAGAGGCTTGAATGAAGATTGGAAATGCTACAAATCCTACAATTTTGGCCTATTGGGACTTATTCACCATTTGGGTGAATCAATCCCAGTTCAGGGTTTCTATACAGGAATAGGTCTCTAGAAAAAGGGTATCCAAAACTGCAAAAATCTCAAAATTGACATAAAATGGAACTCATTCTCCAGAAGTGGTGAATGAGTCTAGTTAGGGATTTTTGGAGCTTTAAAATTTGGATCTGACCTTCAATGTTTGCTCTTTTTGTTCCTCTTTGTTTTTGGATTTGAAACCATGATTTCGAGGCTATAGGTGACTTTTTGGTGAAGATTATGATCTTTCCAATGGGGAGATAAATCCAACAAATTTTTCTAATATTGTAACCTAATATTCAATGATCTGCAAGTCTTCAAATCAACTAGATCTGCAATCACACAAAGAGAGAGAGAGAGAGAGAGAGTTGATTGTTAGGGAATAGGGGCTTGCCTTGGTCAAACCCCTTTTAGGTAATTAAATCAAATGATGAGACAATGAAATGAATGAATGAAACATGAATCATGGAAAATAATACCTTGAATGATGCCTTGTAAATGATGTCTTGTAAATTTAAAACTCAACATGAAATGGCCATGAAGGATGTAGATCTCGATCTTGAAAATAGGTATAGAACAATGATTGATCTTGGATCTTCAATGCTACATAACAAAATTAGCTCAATAATATGTTTGATTCTTGATATGATTTACATGATGATGGATCTTGAATTGGTGCAACAATTGATGAAGAATTCTACTCTTGAATATCTTAGAAGTTCTCTTGTAAACTCTCTTGACACTCTTGTGAAGCCTTTGAATGCTTAACTCTTGAATGCTTGACTTGATAACATGAATGCTTGATGAAATAATGATTTGAAAGCTCATTCATATAGAAAATCCATCTCATATCCCATGTATTAGATCTCAAAGCTTGACATCCATAAAATTTGAACTTAAAAACCAAATTTTCTTCATCAAAACCTTGAAAATAGGCCAAATGGGACTCATTCACCCAACAGCTGGGTGAATGGGCCCCATCTGGATCAAACCCATTCTCCCAAAGTGGTGAATGGGTCCCACAAGGCCTATTTTGATTGCTAAAGTGGACCGGGGACTGTGTGAGTTAAGTTTATATGTTGATATTGTCAAGTTTTTTATTGACATAAGCCTTAGGATGCATAATATAGCGTCTTTGGGGCCTATTAATGATTATATTAAGGCTATAAAAGTAAGATGCCCCAAAATCCAATTTGAAAGTGTAAATAAATACACTTTACAACACTAAATTAAGGAAAAATTGGGTCTATTTAGCTTAAAAGGGCCCTAAATCCCACGTGAATGTGTAAAACACATTACAAAACTAGATTAGGTCCACTTAATTTACAAGCCTCCTAAATTTAATGTGAAGGTGTAAATAAATACAGTTTACAACATTAAATCAAGGTAAAATTAGGTTTATTTAGCTTTAAAATGGCCCAAGACCTAATGTGGATGTGTGAAAATCATCACAACACTAAATCAAGGTGATATCAAGTCCAATCTATCATTAATTATTTCCAAATTAAGAAAGGAAAAGTTGTACTCTTTTTTTGTCATTACATCTAGCCCCCACTTTAGTGAGAGGATGAACTTGCTTCAAACTCACACTAAAGTAGACATTGAAGAGGGTTCCAAGTGTACTGATGTCGATGGTCTAGGATAACAAAGATTGAGGAGGTGATCAAGCCCCTAGGATCCAAGATCCTAAGTGAAACTGGCATGAGCACAAAAAGGGTACACACAAGGTGTATAATATGCAACATCAAGATATACAAACATGCAATGTCAATAACTAAAAGAAAGAAAAATAAAAACAAGTAAAAATAAAAATGAGGTGGATCAGATCTAATTTCTTTTTTTGAATAATGTACACTCACTTTGAGGCAATGAAACTTTAGGCTTTCCATTGGGTGAGTATCCAAAGAGGTGAGACACATACACATCTAGCTAGTATGCGCTCACACACACACACACACAAGTGGATAAGGGAATGTAATGCCTTAGATTGGCTTCCCATCCAACCATACCAAAGTTAAACCTCTCGATGACTTTGATAAGGCACCACACATTAATGAACTTTGAGCTTCATGAGGCAAGAAAAAATTTGTATGCTTCAAACTCATGAACAAACAAGATGGCTCCACAAGCATTCAATTTGTGTTATGCAAGGTGGCGATATAATCAATGTTGTAAATGTGAAATAGTGTAGGGATTTTTAAAGGGATTTTTTTTAGTTCATGTAGGTCTCTTCTTAGGGAGAATTGTGCCTAATGTCTCCAAGAGAGTACAAGTCAAAGAAATATCATGGTCTAAGAGGAAATCAAGCCCAATGACACCACCAATAAAAGGATACATTGCAAGAAAAAAAAGAATAGCACAATGAAACATGAGTGTCGATGTATGCCCCCACTTTAAAGTGGTTGCTAACATCATTACAATTCAAGCAATTACTTTAAAGTAGAAGAAGACATGAGAGCTTATTCAAAAATCCCTATGCCAAGTCATATGTTTCTAAATTGAACTACATCATGAATAAGTATGTCACATATGAGTCAACTTAAGGCATGTCATCCACATCCCAAGATTGATCTTATATGTACATGAAAGGTGATCAACTAGCCAAAAGAGACAACAACAAGTGACATACGAGGACAAACCTAATTAATCTCTTTCCCCCACTTAGTGCAAGACAAGGATGAGCCGAATAGAATGAAAATAAGTTTCAATTAGAAGAACTAGGTGATTCAACACAAGGAAGAGCACTACATTCTTTAAGATGTCAAATTTTGTTACTTAAAGCATTACATTCATTGGTAACATGACCATGAACTCTATGATATGCACAAAATGAACTCTTGTAGTATAATTTCTTTCATGTTCTTGGTGGGAGAGATATCAAACAATCTTGGAGTAGTCTCGACAAGATACCTTCCTGATCAAAAGTAGAAGATTTTCCTTTATTTTGCAACAAAGATACCTCTTTCTTAGTATTAGATGTCATACTTATACAAGACTCTTTAGATTGTGATATTTTATTATCTCCTTTACTGGAGGGTGTAAAATCTAACGAATTCAAATCATTAGAATTTTTTGTGATGACATTGACATTAAGTGAAGATTTCTTTGTTTGTTTCATTTCTTGCAAAGGATAACAATCAAGACCACTAGTATCTATCAATTCAGGATGCACTAATGTTAAATTTGGCTTATAAGAATCTTTTTTGATAGTGTTGATATTAAGTGAAGGCCTTTTTGTGTCTTTTGAGGGGTAATAACCAAGACCACTAGTCTTTTCTTATGTATGAGGATCTATAGGGAAACATGTACCTTGTCCTCTAGAACCACATCCTTTTCCACTATAGCCAAGTTGTTTCAACATTTCATAACCTTTTCCATAAATATTCTTCATCTCTTTTGGGTTCAATGGTTGCCCATGATTAATTTCATTAATTTTTTTGTATAATTTTCTTCTTTGTCTAAAATGATTGAGGTGAATGCTTTCAAAGGGTCTTCTAAATTGTGTGTTGATATTATCACTTTTCCCTTTCTCTTTTCAAAGTCTTTGTTTATGATCTTGTATTCTCCCATGAATGTTGGTGTGAAATATAAGGAACCCCAATCATCTTCTAATAGCTTTTTGACTTCCTCAATATGTTTTTCTTTGTCTTTTTGTTGCGTGGTTTCTACTTGTGTAGTTGGAAATTAATGTCTTGAAAGGATTCTCCTTATTATTCTCAATGTTCAAACAACTATCTGGGTTAGGGTTAGCTTCAAGTGTGCACACTTTGTTGTTTTAAATGTATTTAATTTTACCATGAAGATTAGAATGTACCCCATTCATTGCATGAATCCATGGTCTACCTAGAAGGAGATTATATGAAAGATCATGAGGCATAAGATGGATCAATGATTCTAATGTAGCCTTTCCAACTGTAATAGGAAAAGTTATTACACCAAGCAATTGTTTTCCTACATTGTCAAATCTCTTAATAGATAAAGAATCAGGTTGAATTTTTTATTTATCCACACCAAACCTATCCAAAAGGTTTATACTACACACATTAAGGGTGGAGACATTATCAATAAGGGTTCAATTTATGCCTGTTCTTTTATATTTAACTAATACCATGAAAGCTTCATTTTTTTTGTGCTTCCAAAGGGGGGAGTTCACTTTGGTGGAAAAAAATGTCATCATTTATTCCTTGAATCAGGGTTGCTATGTAATTTGGTTATGCATTGGAAGGGATAGGAACTTGTAAATCACTCTCAATCATGTTATGGTAGTGATGGGATGCTTAAATAAGTGTAATAGAGGGGGACCAACCACGTCAAGGCCCCAGGTCACGAAGGGCCAAGAGCGGCAGGCTGACCTAACTTACCTCAACATAAGGGAGTGTTAGGAGATGCAAGACAAGAATGATGAGGACTATAAGGTCCTTCAATCACTCTATAGACTCGAGATTTGAGAGGGGAATAGGAGAGTCAATTTTTAGGATCAACTCTGTGTCTCATATAGCTCTCGATCATAGGACAAAATTGTGGTTCTTGGATGACAGCATTATGTGTTGGCATCTCTCAAGTGCATTGGTGTCTCTACAACCAGAGGACTAGAAAGACAAGGTCTAACCACTAGAAAATGGACTAATGGCCTAGCTAATTGTTTCTAAGGGAAAAAAATAACACTATGAAGTAAGAAACATATAGAAAGATATGATAAATTAAATAGATCAATGCTAGGGTGAGAAGAATGATCTCACATAGAAGCTTGTTCACTAGCTAGCTCCACAAAACATGTCCACCTACACATGATAAAGAGGAAAATTTTTTCAAGGGCTGTATAGGGGTTTTCCTTAGTTAGACCCCCATTTTGGTGTTAACACCTCCACAAACAACCAAGTTTGCAATGATAGAGAAATAATATGATAAAGAAGGAATGAAAGTACATAACACTAAAACACTACAAAAAAATAATGTGTTTACTCAACCAAATAATAGAGGACAAAAGTATAAATATTACCACCTTCACTAAGAGCACTCAAGGCTAATGGGAAAGAAAATGAGAGGACTCAAGCCTCTATTGCAATGGTGTTTTTCTACACTTGCTCTACTGAGTTGATGGAGTGATGAAATTGCTGCTATGGAGTGCAAAAATGCTACTTGAATGCTTGAAGTGAATGCTTGAATCTTTAGACGAGATTGTGGAAGAAGATGAAATGGAATGAGAGTGAGTGAATTTGAAGAGGAATAGAAAAAATGGCCATATTCAGTTTGGTTAGCCAAAGGGGGCAATACAATTCAACTTCCAATGAGAAGTGTAATGCCTCTACAGGCTCCAGCCGTAGGAATCTACCAGGGACGTAAGTGTTCCACATGAGAATCCTAGATAGTTATTCCTTTGTTGACGCTCAAAATAGGTGCCAAGTGGAATGAAGGTAGTGGGTTTATGTGGAATTTAGCCTCCGAATTTGATTTTCTAAAGTGAAGAAGGGTAAAAGGGGAATTTTCCTAAGGGGTGCAAATTTTCTCCTATACATTTTTTCCCCACTTTAGTGAGCACAAATACTAATGAGTGCTTCAATAAAGTAGATTGAAGAAGTAGTAGGGTTTATAAATGTATACCTGAACCATTGAGGAAGCAGGCCACGATCTAGTGAACCCAAGAGTGCAGGACATGGTAAAGGACTTCATAGTTATACAAAACTACGAAGCTAAAGAAAGAAAGCACCTTACAGGCCTTTGAACCTACAAGGAAGGTATCCTCCAAGAACTCTCACATGAAGGAAACCAAGAAAAGCACCTTACAGACTTGAAGACCTGCAAGGAAGTTACCCCCAAGAAATCTAACATGAGGGAAACTAAGAAAAGTGGACTTTGTAGAGTCAAAAATTGGTTTCATGGGTGCACCCATGAAGTGACAGGTTTACCCATAGATCGAACATGTCAGAAAGCAGCCATGTGGACAAGTAAGTGGACAGTCATGTAGACCATCATCAAATTGGAGTAATTTCAAAGGGGTCCCTCAAGAACCCTTCAAAAGGAGGAGGGGTCCACTCAAGCTACACACTATTTGAAAAGTGAGGTCTAGTCAGGCTACCCTCGAGCTAGATGTAAAGATAGGAAACAAGTCTAGTCGAGTTGCTCCCAAGCTAGATGCAATAGAGCTCACTTGAGATAAAAGCTTTCAAAGGGGTCCCTCAAGAACCCGACGTGAAAAGAAAGGGTCCACTCAAGGGACGCGCTATTTGAAAGCTGGTGTCTTCTTTCACAAATTGATTCATCATCAAGGAATTCAAAAGGAAGAATATGCCCCCACATGAGGGGAAGATCAATGATATTCCCACTTCGGAGAAAGGTTCCCAAGTCCTTTCTTTACGAACCCATGATGAAGGAAACCTATTCCCTTAGGGTTTCAAGTTGAGAATGTAACTCTAACAAAGAAGTATGTGAAGATTCTTGAGAAAAGATTCATTGGCAACAAATGTGTTCTCTGAAGATTAGAGTGATGTAGAGGTGGCATTGTCACACATGAGAGGGACAACTCAAGAAAATAAGAGAGAAAGGTAAAGAAAAAGAAAAAGGAAAGAGAACATGAACAAAGGGCACAAGGGTAGCCTAATATTTTAGGGTTATAACTACTCATAAATATATATATAAGTATAATAATAGTATAGATATGAACTCATGAACCCCCTACTATATCGGGCCATGTGAGGAATACACGAGAAGATGAAGTAAAAATAAAAAATTTGGTCAACATGGAAGGAAAGAGTAAATGCCCCCAATGCTTTGCATCATCCCCAATTTGTCAAAATTCAATCACAAACATGGAAGAATGATGAAACAAATAGAAGGTTTACAACACAAACACCATGCCTATATCCAAGCACCAATAGGGGTGACAAGGTTCATCTAAACACACACATCACAATCACAGGTAAACACATCACAACACACACACCGCTAATCTAAAGATAAAGAATATGTCTCCCCCTAACACTAATCAACCAAGAGGTCATCAAATTATGAATCTAGATCATCGTAGGGGGAAAGAGGATGAGCCTATAGTGGTGGAATGTTAATGGGAGGATCTTTCGACCCTCCCACAACAAGGGCTAAGGAAAAAATACCTCCAAGGTCTCCATCACTCAACTCTCATGGCTCTAAGTTCAATGACTTCACCAAGATCATTGACAAGGTCAGAACTTCATCCACCAAGTTAAACATGAACTTAATAGAAGTGTCATTTTTCACTTCGACGGTCAGAGAAGGTCATGCTTGATGTTCACCGCTAAGCTCTTCAAGTGATTTGGGAGAAGTGATCAACTCAAGGGAAGTGAGGACTGGTTCTATTACTAGGAAAAACTAAGTTAGCATGGGGCCACCTCTTGAAGAAGGTGGGCTCCTCTTACATACCCTGTTGCTGGAAGGACCACTCTCTACCTTCTACTTCATCGGGGGAGGCGAAATCCCCATAAACAAGGAAAGAAGGGCACAGGAAGATGAGGAAAGAACCATAGTAGATACGACTGAGGTATTAGTCATATCTATGGGCTTTGGGAAAGGTGGGAAATTTGGAATGGATTTCAAGAAGGGCTGCTCCATTGAAGGTGAAATGAACACCTACACCTTTCTAAGGTCAACTACATTTGCGCTCATAGCAAAAACCGGAAGTGATACAGAGCTAGTTTGAATAGAAAAAGAGGGGAGGAGAGAGAAGGATGCAATCGACGGCCTTGATATAGGGGTGGCCATCTCCTCTTCCTTCCTTTGTGAGGCAACCTACTCAACATAGAAAGCCTTTCATCGGTGATTGCATTCACAAGCAAGGTGGTTCCTGTGACTCTTAGAGCTAGAGGCCAAAGGTTGTGAAGGAAGGGAAGGCTCCTACTCCACCATGGTAGTGCCCTCCATAGTTTTCTCTAGCGGAGGGATAGTCTCTCATACGGGAGAAAGAGGGACAGGTTCATAAACAGGGAGGGGATTCAGCTCCAACACCTCAACAATGGACCTCTTCCCATTCACTGCTTTAGAGATAGGGGCGATAGAAGGCCGCAAAGGCTAGGACATAGAGGATTCCCCATAGGGGGATTTCTACTTTTCGTACAAGTAGTACCAAGGTCTAGGAGACTTGGTAGGGAGATCCAATATCCTGATCTTAGGTCTATTCCAAGAATGCACCATCAGACTCAGTTGACAAAGACCAAGCTTACTCATTAAATACTCCTCCCAAGAAAGAGGAGTGGACAAGGTAGCTCAAGAAGGAGAAAGCTTCTCCTTTCCCTTTTAGGAAGAGGAGGCAGCTAGCTGTTCTACTATGGGAAGGGTCAGTTTCAACTGTCCCTTGCCCCCAGTTTTATACTTTACATAGTTCATATAGAGTAGATCCATTCTCAAAGGAAGTAGACCAATTGGAGTAGACCAAAAGTGATCCAATGAATATCTCCCATGAGACACCACATGCTGGTATCTAGTTTCATGTACTACATGCATGACACCTTCATGGGAAAACTTTAAACATTTGTGAATTACAAAGGTGATCCCATTCATGGAAGCTATCCATGGTATACCTAGCTTCACCTTGAATAGGTCTGACTTAGGAATAACATCAAAAACTGTGTATACATTCTTGGGTCCAACCAGGATGAATAGGGTTATTGATCCATATGGCTTAAGAGGAAGGCCATCATGCGTATGGATGATGAATTTCATTTTTTTCATATTATTTCCTTTGCAAGGAATTCAAAAATAGAATCTCCTTTGTTATGACATTCACTCTACTTGCGGATTCATTTAAGACCCTTGTCACAATGTTTCCATTAAGATGAATGGGAATGTAAGGTGAAGATGGTTTGTCATTTTCCAGAACATCTTGTGAAGTGAATGTTATATTTGGTGAACTAATCACAATACGAGCAGAAGGATTAATAGTAACCATGTTAACGTATGCTTTAGGCTAACTAACAAAATTATAGGGATCGATAATCATGTTAGCAGAGTGTGGTAGAAATGAGTGTGTATATCTACAATTCACTGTTAGCTTTCACTACTTATTTTTTCATATTTTCTTTGCTTCCATCAAGATGATAGTACCGTCCTCGATGCGATCATGTATCTCATGACACAGGAATATGCAACATTCAGTATCATGTCTGCTAACTCGATGGTATTTATAGTAGGTATTTGCTTCATATTAGCTAGGGTAAGGTTCCCTAACAGGCTTAGGGCTTGGCAAGTTAATGATCTTATCCTTCAACAACCTTTATAAGATGGAGGAATCAGATTCTGATAACTTTGTGAACTTCTGGTTGCATTTGAGGTCATTGCCATCCAGAATGGCTACAATATTTGCAATGGATTTTCCTTTTCTATAGATCAACATAATGGACTTCCCTTCAAGATAGGAGCATGAGGAAGGTTTCCCGAACTAAACCACCATCTACTGATATTGTTGTAGGGTTGTACACAAATGCACAAAAGAAGGGTATTTCATAAGGGAAAAATTCTCTTGCCAAGGCCTTTGTAAGTTCCCTATGAACACCTTCTGCACATCAGAGTCTGGTAATGGGTATGAGATTTGTGAAAAGAGTGCCTGATGAAATGCTACAAAATTGGTAATATTCTCATTATCCCCTTGTTTACATCAGACAAGATCAGAGAAAGTCATCTTAGGTCTGATGTTGGCTTGGAATTGTCGTAGGAAGTGGTTCACAAGTTGACCAAATGTAAAGATGGAATTATCAGGCAAGGAACAGTACCACTCGAGTGTTATGTCCTTGAGAGACTAAGGGAATAGGTTTTCCATCAATGCATCATGATGGAAAAAAATTGTACATAAGGAATTAAAGGTGGACACATGTGTTTGTGGGGCCCATTTGTCACTTTATTTCTCAAATTTAGGAATCTCCATCCCTTACAGGAAAGGAGTGTTTAGGATTTCTACCAACAATGGACTGTGTCGAAAGAAGGGCTAGAAGATAGGTTGGGAAAAAGCTAGGGAAAGGTTCACCAGCTAGTTCTACATCTTCCCCATATTTTGAAGAAGGGTGTTCAAAATTGGGTCATTAGAGGATATAAGAGTAGTGGAACCACCACTAGATCCACCACCAAAATCACCATTATGACTACCATCGAAGCCACCACCAACACCACCACCACTGGTGTGACCTCCACCAGAGCCACCCCCAAAACCAAAGCCACTACCATAACCTCCATCAGAACCACTTCTACCAGTGCCACATACACAACAAAAGCTACCACCACAAAATCCTCTACCAATCATCCTACCAAATCCTCCACCACTAAAGGCGATAGGAGAGTGAAGTGAATGACTAGAGGGTTTTTGTTTACTTTGACAGTTCCAGAACTTTCAAAAGTAGTAGGGATACTGATCAAAGGGACCGCATCAGCCATGTACACAGATGTGGGAGGCATCGACACTCCTAATTGTCTCTCATGTTCTTCGGAGGGGCCACCTCGTATCATGCTACTATGGTTTGAAGGGGTGCACACTTTGGCTAGACTAGTGAGACTAGCTAGGATTTATACGCATGTTTGATCTTTTCCTACCATATGCTTTATTTTGTTGATAACTTTAGCAGCCCTAGCCAACTTTGAGTTTTTCTCCAGGTGATTCTACAAAGTAGCCAACCCTTTGCTCAGTCTAGTGACATATTCAGAAGGGATGTGGAAAAATTCACACTCATCTATGGAAGATGATGTAGGTGACATAGGAGGAGTAGGGACGTGGTCAGTTTCATAAGAGAATATCAACTCACCCTATGATACCTGCTCCTGAGTGGTCAAGCCAACCGTAGAATCAGAAAAGAGACCTATAGAGAAATTAGAAGTGACCTTCATCTTCTCCATCAAAAGGTGTCATAGGATTCTCCTAACAATATAGCCAAAGGTCATGGACTGGGTTGTGATGTTCATAAGCCTTCACAACATGCAGGGGTACCACAATTAGAGGGTACAAATGGAAAAGATCAAACACCAAAAAATGATTAGACATTAGTTCACATCAGGCTCACAAAAAATGTAAGAGAGGGGGACCAACCATGTCAAGACCCTAGGTCACAAAGGGTTGAGAGTAGAAGGCTTCCCTAACTTACCTCAACTTAATGGAGTGTTAGGAGATGCAGGACGAGAATGATGAGGACTATAATATTCTTTGACCACTCTGCAATCCTAAGATTTGAGAGGGGACAAGGCAAGTCAATTTTTAGGATCAACTCTGTGTCTCAAATAGCTCTCTCGCATAGGAAAAAAGCATGGCTCTTGGATGAAAACATTGTGCGCTGACATCTCTCAAGCGCACTAGCGTACGTATGACCAGAGGACCAAAAAGACAAGGTCTAATCACTAAAAAATGGACTAATGACCTAGCTTATGGTTTCTAAGGGAACAAAATAACAATATGAAGTAAGAAACATATAAACGAATATGATAAAGTAAATAGATCAACACTAGGGTGACAAGAATGAGCTCACATAAAAGCTTGTTCACTAGCTAGACCCCCATTTTGGTGTTTCCACCTCCATGGACAACCAAGTTTTCAATGATAGAGAAATAGTATGATAAAGAAGGAATGAAAGAAAAGAACACTAAAACACTACAAAATAGTAATGTGCTTGCTCAACCAAATAATAGAGGAGAGGAGTAGAAAGCTTACCACCTCCACTAAGAGTGCTCAAGGATAATGAGGGACAAAATGATAGGACTCAAGCCTCTATTGCAATGGTGTTGTTCTACACTTGCTCTACTGAGTTGATGGAGTGATGGAATTGCTGCTATGAAGTGCAAAAATGTTGCTTGAATGCTTGAAGTGAGTGCTTGAATTTATAGATGAGATTGTGGAAGAAGATGAAATAGAATGTGAGTGAGTGAATTTGAAGGAGGAATGGAAAAAATGTCCATATTCATGTCAGTCAGCTAAAGGGGGCATTACAATTTGACTTTCAATGAGAAGTGTAATGCCTCTACAAGCTCTAGCCACGGGAATATGCTAGGGACATAAGCACGTTGCATGGATGTTTGCTCACCATGCAAGAATCCTAGATAGATATTCCTCTGTCGATGCTCAAAACAAGAACCAAGTGGACCAAAGGCAATGGGCTTATGTGGAATTTAGCCTCCAAGTTAGGTATTGTCAAGTGAAGAAGGGTAAAAGGGGAATTTTCCTAAGTGGTGCAAATTCACTCCTATACAATAAGGTCCCACAATGATATCTTAGTAGGAGTATTCTTTATTTATTCAACAAGATCATACTTCTTTCCACTTTGTGCAGGAAAATAAGGGGGGCCAAGAAAGATAGGATTAGGAAAATGTAATATTGATGAAGGTGTTTTTTTTGGTTGTGGTTATTTCTAGTGTTATATGTATGAGCAATGGTATTATGACTCAGTGGCTGCAAAACATAATTCTTAGGTGGGTGAAGGATAATTTCAGGTTTTTTTTGGGTTTGTTCTTTGTGTGATGGTGGGTAAAGAATTAGAGGATTCTTAGGATGTCCCAAGGGGTATGTAGGAATTCCATTGATTTAAGGGAATCTAATGGACCTTGTGCATTCATAAACTTGGTGGTCTTGGTTTGATGTATTTCTAATAAAGGGCAATCTAGAATCACCTTTTTATCATTATCTAAGGGATCCAAAATGTTATCATTTTCTTGCACCATGATATCCTCCCTAGGAGGAGAGTTTTTAGGAGAACTACAAACTAGATGTTCATGAAATTCAAAGGTTGGTTCTTCTAAAATGACTTCATAATAATTAAGGGAGTTATCAATGGTTTTATTTTCTTGTTTATCAATGATGGAATTCTCTTGTTCCATAATGTCTTTCCTATGGGGAGAGAGATAAATAGGATTCTTGTGACTCTCATTGCTTTCTTCTTTAGACCTAGGAGAGATATCATGAGGAGGATAAATGTGATTACAATAATTTTCCATGATTTCATTCTTGTTTCCTAAGGTCTTATTCTCTTTTTCCCTAATATATACCCTAGTAGGAGAGCTTTTAGGGGAGTAATAATCAAGATGTTCATCACATTTCATGGTTAGGTTTTGTCAAGTAGTTTCATCAAAACTAGGGGAGGCATCAAGAGAAGGAGAATCATGTTTGTCAATGATTGGATCTTTTCATTCAAATAGATCTTTCCAAATGGTAGGAGAATTAGGAAAGGGAGAAACAATATTATCATGACTTTCAAGTATATCTTCTAACACAAAACTATCGTCTTTGTTACTATGAAGGATATTAGGAGAAGAGCCAATGTGATTATCATGGTTATCTATTGTAGTGTAGTAAAATTCATACCCTTGCATTTTCACACTTGTTTGGGCCCACCTTGCTTTATTTATCCTTCTTTATGGCTTAATTGGTCCTATTTTGTGTCCACAAGCCCTATAAATGGCATCTTTTTCTAGCTAATCTTGACATTCTCCAATGCATATATGATATCCCAATGATTTTGATTTATGTGTCCCTGATTTTTGGTTAGGACTAAAATTCCACTTAGGGCATCTTTGTCCCCCTGAAGTCTCGGGACCTTAATTTTGAGGCATTTTAATTGGGCCCCTTTTTTATTTCTATGCCCCAAGTTTCAACACTTGGGACTAAGACACCACCTAGGGCGTCTTAGTCCTACTTGATTTTTGGGATTTAAATTTTAATTTTGGTGGGATTTAACCTCCTTCATTTAATGAATCAATATGTCAGCTTGGTGTGATATAATTTTAGGATATTAAGCATAGATAAGTATAAATTATACAAGGTTAATTCATTTATTTTCATCCTAATCAGTCCAAGTCTTTTGCGAGAGAATTAATAATATCAAATTGAGTTCACAAGAGCATTCAATAGAAATTCATCAAGCATTTGGATCCATCATCAAGATTCAAACATCATATCAAAGGCTATTCTGGCATCATGTGTGTTGTCATGCTAACATTTGTGATGTAGGGTTATGATTCATGTAAGCAATCAATTTAAGATGTAGCAACCATTCCAAGATCCATATCCATTGTAGCCATTTCACACAAGTTTTTAGACTTTACAAGGGTTTGGTGAGTTGTAGCATTGCATGTTGTTCATTCACCATTTCCTTCATTACTTTATTTCATTTCAAGGTTTAATTACCAACAAGGGGTTTGACCAAGGCAAACCCCCATTCACTAACAATCGATAAGTTTTTCCCATCTTGTCCATTTGTGTTTGTAGATCTAGGTTGAAGATTTGAAGATCACTTGAATTGAAAAGTTGTAAAATTTGCAAAGTTGTCATATTCACGGAAACTCACCTACAGGCCAGATATGGAAGTTTCAAAACCTAAGATCCAAAAAGAAGCAAGTGCATACCTTGGAGCTCAGAACCACATTCAAATTTTTTAGAAATTTAGAGCAGGACTAATACACCACCTTTGGCATCGTAGTCCTCTCGAGAATATCTTTCAGAGATTCCTTTAGATCCGGTTCTGATGTCCAAAGATTTTCTATTTGCCCCAAAAAATAGTAATGGGACTAATACACAATCTTGGGCATCTTAGTCCTCCAAGGCATAATTTGGTAGCTTCTTTACAATTCCAGAATCATCACATCATCTCCAGACTTCCCAAGTGCACGTACCCTAACTTGGTGTTACATATTTTCACTATTTGCATATCATTTAGTTTATTTTAGGTTATTTCATATATCACATTGTGTTTTCCAAAATTTGTCTTTTCCAAGCATTTGCTTGGTGGTGAACCCCTTAAAGCTGAAAAAGAACCCCTTCCTAGGTCCTCCTAATTGTGAATTGACTCACCTTGTGAGGTCGATAGTCAATCCAATTAGGGTTCTTAGGACATAATTGAATGACCTAGATAGAGTATGAGGTAATCATCCCTTCCCTATTTTATTTACATTTTATTTACCTATTGGATGGTTGATTTGCATGTGCCCTACTAGTCTTTTTCTTTATCTTTTCACTCTCACTTGCATGTGTGTATTGTGATCCCCTGTGATGTTTTGTTTGATGTTTATTTCTCTTTATGCATTCCTCTATTTGTTCCTTCATTCTTCTATATGATGTAAGTTCTTTTCCTTTTCATTTATCTTTTCATTTTTGTCTTGTGTTTTCCTTTTGGGGATGATGCAATGCATCGAGACACCCTATTTCTCTTCCATGTTGACCCAAAAGGATTTTCCTTTGTTTTTTCTCTCTTTGTGTGATTCTTCTAGTTTTGTGTGTATCTGGGGAATGATGAAAATTTTGACCTCTTTAATATCACTACAATTGAACCACCAAAAAGATGAAAGAAGGGGAAAGATGTATCCTTACACCTCTAGGGTTTTGCACCTAAGACGAAATAGGTATTTCTTTCACACCTTTTCATTTTATGGTTCATTCAAAGGAAGATCAGAGGCTTGATGTGATGTGTGTGGAGTGCCCTAAATGTAAAAAACTGAAAATGCAATGATTTCATGAATGCTAAACTATTGAAATGCAAAGTGTTGGAAAACACATAATGATATGCAAACATATACAAAATGACCTAAGAATGTATACTAAACTAAACAAAAATGAAGGAAACAAAATGTGTGCACCTGGAATTTGAAGAAGGATCTAGTGGGGGTTTGGAATGCTGATCAAAATGTTGCAGAAGTTGAAAGGGACACTTGTGCCAATCTGGGCGACCTAGTCCCAGATTTGAGAAAATTGGTCTAGAGCCTATTTCTACCAAACGGGTGTCTCAAAATGTGAAAATCACAAAAAGGCCTACCCAATGGGACTAGGTCACCATTGTTGATGGCTTAGTCCTCTTTAGGATTTTTGGAATTTGTGAAGGGGAAATAGAAGCCTTCAGTTTGCACCTTGGTTCTTCATAGTTGTCCACTTTTGAAACTTTGATATTCAAACCTGAAAGTGACTTTTGGTGGATGATTTGACTTTAAAAGAAAGGAATGGTCTTCAACAAGTCTTCAAAGTCTTCAATGATCTCCAATGTACCTAAATATGCAAACACATAAGGAGAGAAAGATAAAAATGTTGATTGTTAGGGATTATGGGTTTGCCTTGGTCAAACCCCTCTTAGGTAACTAAACCAAAATGAATAGAAACAATGTAATAAAGCATGAAACATAAAGTAATGAAGTAAGTGACATTTCCATGATGAGATATCTTGTATTGTTGCAGAAATCATCTCTTGAATGCTTTAGAAAAGATGTCTTGTTGACTTGGAATGATCAAACCCTAGCTTGCTTGAGAAGAAGGAGAGATGAGAGATGAGAGGAGTGTGAGTTGAGTGATGCATAATGTCATGAATTAGGTTTTTGAGGCTTATTTATACAAGTTGTGCCATAATTTTCTCGAAATAACACCATACAGGCTGACCTTAGGGTTTAAAAGACCAAAATATTGAAAGAAATTCAGTTCAATTTGATTTTTAAGCCACATGGGACTAGGTCACTCAATATGGTGACCTAGTCCACGTGGGAAAATTTGAGTTGTTATCAATAATTAATATGTGATTATTTATGTTTTTCGAGATTGTCTCATGAAAACACACTAAGATAGGACTTATATGTGTATTAAGGGGTCATTGTAGCATAATAAGGGGTTGATTAAGTGATGAAAATCCTAGGAGAGTGCAAAAATATTTTACAACACCTCAGTACGCTTTGGAATAAGGCTTGGAAATGGGTGAAAAGAGGCTAAAAATGGTCCAAGATCCATAGGCAAGGGTCCAAATGAGCGAAAAGTGTCAAGGCTACACTTTTTGGTGACACATTTTGCCCCCACTTTAGTGAGAGGATGAACTTGCTTCAAACTCACACTAAAATAGCCCAATGGAGATGGTGAAGAATGAAAAAGAAGAAGAACGATAAAGATGAAGGAGGTTGTCAAGTCCCTGGGATTCAAGATTCTAAGTCAACGAGACATCAATGTCAAAGAACACATTCAAGGGTGAATGCATTACAACAAAATGAAATTCATGATCATGCGATGACGAGGATTAGTATGAAGAGAACAAGGAGGGATTTACACACTCTAGGGCCATAGAACATCAAGTTTCTCATGGGGTGAGAAGTCCCAAAAGGTGAGAAACATACACACGGTTGGTATGTACTCATAGAGGTGGCTATGGGGAAATTCATGCCATTGGTTGGGCTTCTCACTTAACCATACCAAAGTTATACCTCGTAATAACTTTGATATGGTGCCACAAAAGAAAGTGATGTTTGAAAATGATTTTGTCAAAGGGATTTTTCTTTGTTCATGTGATGTCTTAACCTAGGGAACATTATGCGTAGTGTTTCCAAGACAGGAAAATTGCAAATGTACTCATATTATATCCAAAAGAGGCAAGGGCTCATCTTGTATGCAAAAGAGGAAAAATGCAAATGTCTCAACTTGAGCAACATTGTGTGTAATGTTTTCAAGAGAAGGAATCGCAAGAAAAAATAAGATTGCACAATGAAATGTGAGTGGTGATGTATGCCCCCACTTTAAAGGAATTGCTACACATCATTCTGTGAGAAATTTATTTAAAGTAGAAGAGGACATGAGAGCTTGTTCAAAAAGCCCTATGTCAAGTCATATGTTTCTAAAAAGCTATGTAATGAAAAAGATTAGTATGTCATGTGTGATTCAACTTAATACAAGTCGTCCACATCCCAAGCTTGATCTTATATGTTCATTAAAATTTAATGATAAGTCAAAAGAGATAATGACAAGTGAAATACGATGGAAGAGGCTAACTAACCCCTTGATCCCACTTAGTGTAGGACAAGAGTGAGTTGAAAGGATTGAGGAAATGCGAGGTTGAGGGAAAATTTGTATCAATTAGAGGAATGAGGTGTCCCCACACAAGGAAGAACACCACAATCCTTAAGATGTTGAATTTTTCTAATCAAGGCCTTACATTCATTAGTGTGATTACCATGAACTCGGTGGTAAGCACAAAAGGAATGTTTGTTGGAATATCTCTTTTGAGTGTGAGGAGGAAGGGGGATCAAGTGATCTTGGAGGAGTCTCAACAAGAGGCCCTCTTGATTGAGGGGAGAAGGTGTTCCTTGGGTTTGCAACAAAGAAGTGGCTTACTTAGTAGAGGATGTCATACTTACACAAGGCACTATGGATTGTGAGATTTTGTATACTCCTTTAGGGGAGTGTGTAAAATCTGACTCAATAGTGGGTTGTGAGATGACATGAGCATTAAGGAAAGAGTCATTTGTTGGTTGCAAAGGAGCACTTTTGAAGGTAGGGTTAGAAGGGTGATGAGTGATAGGGTTGGTTTGGAGGGAAGGCTTGGTAGTTTTGATTAAAGGATAGTAATTATGAACATGATGTGATGGCCACTTGTTTCATGAGCTCATAACCTTTCCCATAAATATTTTTCAGCTTTTTTGGATTGGGTGAGGGTGTATTGTCTACTTCATGGGATGAAGTGGTTGAGGTGGATGCATGTGAAGGATCGGCTGAGCCTTGTGTTGACAAGACTATGTTTCCCTTGCTAGAGTCATTGTCTGTGATCTTGGAGTCTCCCATTATGGGAGGGGTGAAGTCTAAGGAACCCCAATAATCATCTAAGAGATTCTTGATTTTATCAAGATGTTGTGCTTTATGTGTTTGTTGTGTAGGTTCCACTTGGGTGGTTGGTGTTAAGGTGTTGAAATTATTCTCTTTGGATTTTTCAATGTGTAAACAACTATTTCGTTCGAGGTCAACATCAAGTGTGTACACTCTGTTATTGTAAATGTACTTCATCTTAGGATGATGGGTGGAAGGCACTCCATTCATAGCATGAATCCATGGTCTGCATAAGAGAATATTGTATGAAAGCTCATGAGGAATAACATGGATTGTTGTGTCCAATGTGGCCATTCTGACTGTAAGAGGTATAGTGATCACACTGTGTGGTTACTTAGTGACATTTTCAAATCCTATGATAGATAAAGAATCAGGTTTGATGTGGGATATATCAATGCCAAGCCTATCCAATAGGCACACACTACACACATTAAGAGCAGATCCAGTATCTACAAGAGTTCTCTTGATCCCTTTTGTTTTGTATTCATAGATTATTATGAGAGCTTCATTTTATTGTTACGCATCCAAAGGAGGGAGCTCACTTTGGTGGAAAACAATATCAACATTTATTCCATGAATAATAGCTACTATTTCATTTGATTTCTCATGAGAAGGGATAGGAACTTGTTGTAGGGAATTTTGCATCATATTGTGATAGTGAGGGGAGACTTGAATAAGGTCCCATAAGGAGATTTTAGCAGGAGTATTCCTTGTTGATCAACAAGGTCATAATCCCTAAGAAGGGAATTGAGGTGAGGGGAAATAGGTAAGATGGGAGGGGATGAAGGTAATGAAGTTGAGGTTGGTGGTTGGGAACGCAGGTTGTTGTAGGTGTAATGTGTATGAGCAATAGTATTATGACTCGGTTTCTGCAACACATTAGGCGTAGGTGGGTAAAGGATGAATTTGGGTTTAGGTTTGGTGGAAGGGGGGTAAAGGATGAGTTGAAGCTGAATAATATTAACATCCTTGAGCAAGGGAGAGGCCAAGGGTGTCAATTTATTTGCTTCTAAGGATGTAATATTATCATGATCAAGGTTATCCTTATTGGAAATCATGATATATTCCCTAGGAGGAATGATTTTAGGAGAACTACAAACCAACGGTTCAGGAGAAGAAAAGGTTGGTTCTTCTAAAATAGCTTCATCACTAATAGGGGAAGGATCAATGGTTGAAGGTTCCTATGCAATAAGTATGTGTTGAGGTGAAGGGGGACAACTAGGAGTATTATGACCTTCACTAATTGGATTTTCTAACAACAAAGTATCTTCATCACAACTAGGAGAAATACTAGGAGAAAAACAAATGTTATTGTCATGAGTATCTATGTTTGTGTTGTCTTGGTTTTGTCCACTAAGAGAGGTAATAGAAGAGAAAAATCCAGGATTCTCATAACTCTCATTGATTGGTTTTTCTAACAAAATATCTTCATCACCAAGGGAAGAGATATTAGGAGAAGAACTAATATGATCGTTAGGAATAGCCAAAGTTGTATCTTCATCCACTACAACATTCTCATAGGGAAGGGTGATTAAAGTTTTCTTAGCATGTCTAGTTATGTAAGCTACTAACATTGTTTGAATAAAAACTTGAAAGTATATGTAACCATTTTATGCAATATTTTAGTAATATAAACAATGTATATGCAATAATACAAAAAAAAATTATCCAATATATGCTAAGCTTTAAGAATGTAAATAATGTACATGCTAGAATGAAAATCACTTTTAACAAACTAATGCAAATTTTTATGAATATAAACATTGTATATGCAAACGTGAAAAGTACTTGTATGAATGAGATGTAAAATTATAGAAAGGGAAGCATTTTCAGATTGAATGATGAAATGATTTGAAGAATGACCATCCTAAAATGGTGTTTTTGAGCTAGCAGGATAAAACCAATGTTCCTGAAACTTTTTAGACTTATAGTTTGTGATACTAGGAGCCTAAGAAAGCACATAAATGAGGTTTATGGTGTTGTAACAGATAGTGAAAAATCTGGAAAGGGACTAGGTCGCCCAAAATGGTGAATTAGTCCAAGTTAGGGTTTTTTTTTAAATTTCCAAAAATTTGAAACTGTTGTGGATGGGTATGATGTTGGATGACCAAAATAATGAAGGCAGGTGAAAATTTTGGATGAATGACAATGATTTGAGATGCAAGAATGCAAGTTATAGACACTTTCATGCATGTAAAAAGATGAAACCCTAGAATGCAATTTAAACAATGCAAAATGTGATGAAAACTAAATCTAGGGCAAGAAGGAATCTAAATTAGAAAAGAAGGGTGTAGGAAGGTCAGGTTCACCAAAATGAACCACCAAAAAGATGAAAGAAGGGGAAAGATGTGCTCTTACACCTGTAGGGTTTTGCACCTAAGAGAAAAGAGGTCTATCTTTCACACCTTTTCATTTTAGGGTCCATTCAAAGGGAGATTGGAGGGTTAATGTGATGTGTGTGGATCTCCCTAAATGTAGAAAACTGAAAATGAAATGATTCAATGAATGCTAAACTATTGAAATGCAAAGTGCTAGAAAACACATAATTATATGCAAACACATACAAAATGACCTAAGAATCTACACTAAACTAAACATAAATGAAGGAGACAAAATATGTGCACCTTGAATTTGAAGAAGGAACTGTTGGGGGTCTAGATAGTTGATGAAAAAGTTGTAGAATCTGAAAGGGACACTTGTGCCAATCTGGGCGACCTAATCCCAGATTTGAGAAAACTGGTCCAGAGCCTGTTTCTACCAAATGGGTGTCTGGAAATGTGAAAATAATAGAAAGGCATACCTAGTGGGACTAGGTCACCATTTTTGGTGACTTAGTCTTCTTTAGGATTTTTTGAATTTCTAAAGGGGAAATGAAAGCCCCCGGTTTGCACCTTGTTTATTCACAGTTGTCTGCTTCTAAAACTTTGATATTCAGACCTGAAAGTAGCTTTTGGTGGATGATTGGACTTTGCAAGCAAAAAATGGTCTTCAACAAGTCTTCAAATTCTTCAATGATATGCAATGTACCTAAAGCTACAAACACACAAGGAGAGAAAGAGAAAAAAATTTATTGTTCGGGATTGGGGGTTTTCCTTGGTCAAACCCCTTTTAGGTAACTAGACGAAAATGAATAGAAACAATGTAATAAAGCATGAAACATGAAGTGATTTAGTAAGTTACCTTCCCATGATGAGAGATCTTGTGTTGTTGCAGCAATCAACCCTTGAATGCTTCAGAAAAGATGTCTTGTTGACTTGGAATGATCAAGCCCTAGCTTGCTTTAGAAGAAGGAGATATGAGAGTGTTGGCAGATGGTCAACGCTCCCCTTAGTCTTTGTGACATGGACTAATAACCTTTCGTGGATCTATTAACTCTGGCAGTTGTATCAAGCATTGACAGGTTGATCTTTTGGTACAACGACAACTATGGGGCCAACAATTGGTATCAGAGCCAAAGGTGTTGGATATGAATCCCCTCGAGTAACACTGAGGGGGAGTTTGTTGGGAGATGGTCAATGATCCCCTTAGGATTCGAAACATGGACAAATCACCTCCCATGGATCTATTAACTCTGGAAGTTGTATCGGGCATTAATAGGCCGATCTTTTGGTGCAACAACAATTGTGGAGCCAACAAAGAGATGAGAGGAGTGTGAGTTGAGTGATGCATAATGTCATGAATTAGGGTTTTGAGGCTTATTTATACAAGTTGTGCCCTAATTTTCCTGAAATAAAACTATACAGGCCAACCTTAGGGTTTAAAAGACCAAAATCTTGAAATAAAATAAGTTAAATTTGATTTTTAAGCCATATGGGACTAGGTCGCCCAAGGTGGTAACCTAGTCCACCTGGGAAAATTTGAGTGGTTATCGGTAATTAATATTTTATTATTTATGTTTGTTGGGATTGTCTCATGTAAACACACTAAGATAGAACTTATATGTGTATTAAGGGGTTATTATAGCATAATAAAGGGTTGATTGAGTGATGACAAGCCTAGGAGAGTGTGGAAATTTTTTACAACACCTTACAGTTGACACTTTGGCACAAGGCTTGGAGATGGGTGAAAAGAGGCTAAAAATGGTCCAAGATCCATAGGCAAAGGTCCAAATGAGTGAAAAGTGTCAAGGCTACACATTGTGGCGACAACAGCAAAGACAGATACTTACCTCGAATCCATAGATCCCTTATGTGTTTCTGGGGGGAAACCCTTTTTTCCTTTTAATCTTTTGTCTACTTTAAAGTAATTGCTCATAGTATGGTGTTAGCAATTTCTTTAAAGTGGGGGCATACATTGGCATTATTTTGGCATGATTTCATTTTCATTTTTCCATGTTCCTTGATGTTATTTTCTTACTTCATATGATGTGTTTTCCTCTTTGTGGTGAAATTGGGAGCAGTGTCCTTCAAGAGTGTGATCCATCTTATCATATTAAATTCCTCTTAGTGGAGATGTGAAACACTACATTCCCTAAGTTGTAAATATTTTATCCTTTGATTGGTCCTCTCTTGGAGACATTAGGAACAATGTCCCCTAAGAGTAAGACATTTCATGAACTAAGTAAAATCCCTTTGAACATCTCTCTTTCTTAGTGTGTTGCATTTTATTTTGGTGCCTTATTAAATTCATGGAGGTATGGATTTGATATGGTTTCTTAGAGCTCACCTAGTGAACAACTAGCTTCACTAGACCGTGTGAGCATGAATTTTCCTTTTGTCCTTATTAAATTCATGGAGGTATAGATTTAATATGGACTTCATGGGGCACACCTAGTGAAGAACTAGCTTCACTAGCCCGTGTGAGCATGCATTTTTGTACCTTATTAAAGTCATGGAGGTATGGCTTTGATTTGGTCCCCCTAGGGCTCACCTAGTAAACAACTAGCTCTCACTAGCCCTCATGAGTGTGTGTTTTGTTTGCATAGTGGACAACATGTTCCAATTGAAAACCCTCTTCAAGCCTAGACCTGGTCCACTGCGTTGGATGACCAATCGAAGCTTGATCTGTTGCACTTCTTTTCCTTTTTCATTTTTCCTATCTTTGATGGTGTATGTTTGCAATCTAATTTTGTCTTAATATATCATCCACAAACATGTTCCTTTATGCTTATGTTGGTTTTCCATAGGATCTTGATCCTAGGGGCTTGATCATACCTCTTGATCATTTTTATCCTATCTTACTAACATTCATACATTTGAACCCCTCTTGATTGTGTGGTTGGCTACTTTAGTGTGAGTTTGAAATGAAGCAAGCTCATCCTCTTTGATGAGTCTAGTTTTTGACCTAGTTAAGGTTGGTAGAATCTCTTGTTATTTTCTAAAGGTACCACAGACTTTGATATTACATGCTGACACTTTTATATAGTTTCTCTCAGTCATAAGATATTTGGGATTAATTTCATTTCTGCCAGTTTTAGTGATATCTACCTATTATGTGGACTATCTATATTTATCTTGCATATGATTGATGAATGTTCTTTAAGGTGGTTATGATTATGCAATTATTATGTGTACTAACATTACCATGCAAACATGCTTGAAATGCTAAGTTGAGAAATGCAGCCGCTAGCCAATCAAGTTGAGGAGTCATGCGAAGGTCAACTAGGGACGATAGTGAAAGATTCATGTGTTAGTTGAATGTAACCACGTTGTACCAATATTTAATAGCATTGAGCATTGTGGGTGTTACTGCAGTGGTCGAGTCCATGTTTGGGCATGCATATCTGAACAAATTCCCATGCATGTGTAACCGCCCTTGCACTTTCTTCTTGCTTTCCCTAATGGAACCCTTTCAATTAGTGGGATTTGATGGCCCGGTTTAGTTGGCATAAATAAGGCTTGAATCCTCCTTCCTCGAGCTACCGAGTTAGTGAGTTGATCACCAAGTTCTTGTACAAGCTGATAATTAGCCATACTTTTGTAATTGCATTTTTTTATGAATGAAATAATATTCTGAGTTGATTATTTAAGTTTGCATTAGCTTAGAGGATACTCATCCAAGCGGGCCCACTTGGTGAGTAAGTTGTTCCTTTAGTTTACTTAAATTAGTGTTATTTTTTGTTCAGTACTTAGTTAAGATTCTGGTATTGACTGTTCCTACAGCCACTAGAATTTCATTTTGCGATTGTTCCTACAACCAAAGTGGGTAGAGTAGTTTCCTGTTGGATGCTTAGATTTTCCATCTTGTTATGCATAATTAGTTTAGATTTGATTGATTAATGTTCAACATTTACTTTTTTTTCCTTTCATGCAATTTCCTTTCAGTATTAAGTCTTTCTTAGTTATAGAATGAAGGTGACTACTTTGAAATTCCTAGTGCACATACTGTAATGGCCCATTTCAAGTTCACGTCCCTGGGTTAAAAATTTAAATGTACCTTCATGATGGTTAAGATGGCTATTAGGTAGGATGTCCGATCTTTGAGTCATGGTTGTAAGGGATTAGTTATCAAAAATCATTGTAGGAGGCTGACATTTTTGGCACTGTTGTCAGGGATGGTGTCAAACTAGGGAGTCCTTTAGAGTCATTGATAGTTTTTTTGTTGTAGTATTTCCAAAATTTTCTCTTAGTGTTAGAAGTTATGATCCACTATTTTTCCCCACCCATTCTTTGTTTGAGTTGGCTAATAATGAGTTGATTATGCATGCATAGAAGAACAAGAGTGCTTATGGGAGATTCCTTACTAATAATATTGAGCCATTTCAGCTAGTAGAGCTTCCAAATCTTCCTAGAAATGAAAAAGGAGAAGAGCCACATCCCTTTGCTAATATATT
>CM021108.1:287476850-287524111 GCA_007115665.2 Sequoiadendron giganteum | reverse complement strand
AAAAGAAAGAAGAGTGTTGATTGAAAAATCATTCCCTTTTTCATGGATAGCTAGATGTATGTTTTATACTGGACCAGATCACATTATGAGAAGGTGTGTGAGGGAAGATGAGACCTATCACATTCTGCATGCATTTCATAAAGAACCCTATCGAGGCCATTTTGTAGCTAAAAGGACAACAATGAAAATCTTGAACATAAGATACTATTGACCTACATTACACAAAGATGCAGGAAGGTATACAAGGAGATGTGATAGATTCCAAAGGATGGGTAGGCCAACAAAGTTAGATGAGATTCCACTCTATCCACAAGTGGTAGTCACTCCATTTGACAAGTGGGGTTTGGACTTTATGGAACCCATTGATCCTCCATCCAATGGTAAGTCTTATATTCTAGTGTGCATTGATTATGTAACAAAGTGGGTAGAAGTCAAAGCCATGAAGCATACAAGAGACAACAAGGTTACAAAATTTCTTTATGAAGAAATATTCATAAGATATGGGGTATCAAGTTAAATAGTAACTGATCAAGGCACTCAGTTTACATTAACCCTTGCTACAACATTAGTTTTAATGAATATAACATCAAGCATAGGAAATCCACTCCTTATCACCCTCAAGTAAATTGACAAGTTGAGGTGACAAATAGAGAGATTGAGGCCATCCTCACCCAAATAGTGCATATTCATAGAAAATACTGAGCAAATAGATTATCAAAAGCAGTTTGGGCTTACAAGACCACTTGGAAGACAACTACAGGCTTCACCCCATTTGAGCTGCTATATGGGAAAACAACCACAATGCCTATAGAATTTGAGCACAAGACTCTCAAAACTATTGTGGGGTTGGGGATGGAAATTTCCAAGGCACATAAAGAATGTATTATGGAGCTAAATGAATTGGATGAGATGAGGAAATCTGCATTGCACCATACTAAAAATGTGCAGATTCATAGTCAAATGGCATGACAAATTTATCAAAGAAAATAAATTTCAGCCAGGTGACTAGGCATTCCTTTATGAATCATGGTACAAAGATAATGTAGGTAAATTGTAGACAAGGTGGCTAGGGCCATATGAAGTTGTTGAGGTATTTCCCAATGGAGTTGTGTAGCTCACAACCATTGACCCTTTGAAATTCAAATTACTGGTGAATGGGCAACGTCTTAGATTATATCACAATCCAGCTTCCAAAGAAGAGTTCCTATAGTAGTTTATCCAACATACACCGCCTGAGCATAGTTCTTGCAGCCAAAGAGTTCCTGTAGCTGAAGGTAGCAGACCTAGTGTCCCTCCTTCCAACTAAATGAGGTACATACTTGTCATAGTAAAGATTTTTACTTTTGTAGAAATCCATTTCTTCACCCATCCGCCCATCTACCCATCTGTACCACCTTTCTCTCTCTTCCATCATTTCATTTCACCTCACACCATTCCACCTCATCATCATTAATTTCTGAATTATTTCTCAACAACACAAGCAATACTTTCTCCCCGATCATTGCAATGAATTCTCTACAATCATGTTTGTACACACTCAAATACATGTGCATTAATTGCATTCTTAATTATCCTTTAGAGCATTTCATTTAATCACTGTATGATAATATGGATGTTCACATAACTTTCTTTAACCCCTCATCAAATCACTATTTCCATAATGCATGTGTGGACAGATGTCCAAATTTAGGTTGGGGGGAGGGGTAAGACAGATGCATAAATATTGCCACATGTCGATACATGATTGTCTGCATCAGCAAATCTTGTTGAGCTGATTCAAAATTTAAAATGAAAGACGGCTCGCATGTGTGATGTGACACTAAACTACTACTGCCATTTCCTCTCATTATGATTCCGTTTTATTTCCATTTCTTACTATTCTTAACTTTGTCATAATTTAAAAATGCAAATGGTAATTGCTAAAAATAGAACTTGAAGGAAATTTAGGAGACAATTCACCTAGCAAGCAAGCAAGAAATAATTTGAGATTTAAAGAGGTAATTTTGTAGAGTGACAAGCTGAGTATAGACAATGGGAGGTAGACTCATTCAAAATGAGCCCTCAACTCATGATGCTTTGTTACAAGATGCAACATGCTTAACTAAATTTCATAATTGTGGTTAGTTAGATTTTTTTTGAATTTGGATGGTTTTGACGAGGTTATTGTATTGGAGTTTGCTCAGAAATTTTTAGATGGAAAGGCCATAGTGAGAGGACTAGAGGTCATAGCGACTGAAGAACAAATTTCAAAAGTTTCAGGGTTGCCAGCTGATGGTGAACCTTACCCTATTTCTAAGGATTTCAAGACAGCCAGGGCTATATTCACAATACATGGTGACCCTCCATTCACAATTGACAAATAGGGTACTAAAAGACTCTCTCTACTCAAGTCATGGAAGTAGGCAGTCGTACACATCATCAGATATATCACCTGAGAAGGTCGACTGTCAAACCTACATTTCGTGCACTTCAAATTGCTAAGTCATATGAGGCATAGGAGGAAAATGAATGTGCCCAATGTCCTATAAAACCTTCTCTCCATTATGGTAGCAAAAAATCAAAAAGGTAGGGAAAACTCTATATCCCACCATTGTCTAATTAAATTGCTGGTTGTAAGATCTTTGCATGATAAACACCTAGAATGTTCTGGGATGATTTTGTGAACACTGAGCAGTATAGACCTGAGCCATCTCAGCCTAGGGTTTCACCTCAGACACATAGGTCTAGTAGAAAATTGAGCATGGCTGAAGGCACCCCTGGTGCTTCGACCTCTAGTGTTGGTGTGGATTCCCCTATTGAAGAAAAGACTATAGATGTTAGTTCCTCTGATAATGAGCATGAAAAAGAAAAAATTTCATCAAACTCTGATGATGATGATGTTCCACTAAAAACCGTAATAAAAACAAGACCACAAAAGAGGGAGGCAAAAGAAAGAAAAATAAAAATGTGACTTGCACAAAAAGAGACGCCAAGCCCTAAGAAAAGGAAAGCTAGCATTTTCCATCCTATAGCCAAAGAGAAATGGAAGATCCCTCTCAAGAAATCGAAGTTAGTCAATCCTGAGCTTGGTGGGACATCATGTGAAAACACAAAAGATTCAATGGAGAAAGAGAATGTACAAGAAGAAGATATATTCAAGAAAGCAACAAAAATGACCTTGGCAGATCTTGCTGCCATTGCAAAAGAAGTTGAGACTCAAGAAAATGAAGAAAGTTAGGAGTTCTTGCAACAAGACTAAGAGTGGGAGTTCCTGTAGCAAAGTCAAGAAATAGATCAGGAGTTCCTACAACCACCACCAAAAGAAGAACAAGAGGCCTTGCAACAAAAGAAGGAAAGAGGAATCATACCTCCATAGTCTGAATCGGTGGGACATCCTAAATCTATGAAAATCCTAGTAGGAATCCATAACCTCCTTGATGTTTTAGTGCATACAACTATTTTAAATTTATGGGAATAAATACAGAGAAGAGATGAGGAATGGAAAGGGGAGAAGAAATAGTTGAAAAAGGAAATCCAAGAGAGGGATGAGATGATCGAAGAAAAGAATGAGGAAATTTTCTTTCTAAAGGAAAGGGTAAGCGGCATCACAAAATTGGTGCCACAAATCTTGGAATGAAAAACCCCTCCAAGGGTTTATGCTTTGCATTTGAAGGAGAAATACCTCTCCTTTAGAATGTCAAGAATCATCTCAGGTTTGAACCCCTCCATTGAAACTCTTGCCGAATTTTTCAATGCTTATAGGATTGCTTCCCCTGAAATGAAAAATTTGTTATCTGAATTTTATTTACACAAAAATTTTGTCCCTAAATACCAAGACTGGAACCCACTACCTTATTTTGGAGACATACAATTAAGAGCATTTATATCATGGGTACAAAATGAGATCAGTTGGGGTGAACAATATAATGCTTACAAGAAGAGGGAATCCAATATTCCCCTAGCCATTAGGGTTGAATCAAAGAACCCCAAAGACATTTATACAAACTAGAATAGATTGATCTTTAGGCCAAGATATGGTAATAGAATTATGCCTTGGATTGAGGTTGTCTACACTGAGTATGAGGTACAAACCACCATCAAAAGAGGATACTATGAGGGGATATCTATCCCAAAGATGGAACCTATTGACTGATGAGCTAAAATAGGTTGAGCCTTATTCTATCCAGACATTGAAGAGAATTGAGAGATACATCCAGCTTGGGAGAACCAAGGGGCGAGAATGCCTTCCCCTTACTTTTCAGTTGCCTACCTTCCTATGGCCTATACCAAATTTCAGATTCTATAGGTATGACATTGAAAAGGAACAATAGAGATGGAGGACACTTGATAAGTTGTGAGGATTTTACTGGAATCTTGATTCACCCATGGCAGACACCGACATTGGTTAGCTATCAATTGAAAACTTTAGGGCCTTAACCAAGCAAAAGCATAACTCTTCCCCTACTAGAGGACCAACAAAACATTAGGTTGGGGGGAGTGATGAGTTTATTTTTTGGCCTAGTTAAGAGGGGTAGAATCTCTTGTTATTTTCTAAAGTTACCACAGACTTTGATATTATATGTTGACACTTTTATATAGTTTCTCTCTATCATAAGACATTTGGGATTAATTTCATTTCTGCTAGTTTTAGTGATATCTACCTATTATATGGACCATCTATATTTATCTTGCATGTGATTGATGGATTTTCTTTAAGGTGATTATGATTATACAATTATTATGTGTAGTGACATTACCATGCAGATATGATTGAAATCCTAAGATGAGAAATGCAGCTACCAGCCGGTCAGGTTGACGAGTCACGCGAAGGTCAACTAGAGATGATGGTGAAAGATTCCCACGTTAGCCACATGTAATCACCTTGTACCAATCTTTAATGGCATTGAGCATTGTGGCCATTACTGCAGTGGTTGAGTCCATGTTTGGGCATGCGTGTCCGAACGGATTCCCCTGCATGTGTAACCGCCCTTCCACTTTCTTCTCGCTTTCCCTAATGGAATCCTCTCAATTACTGGGATTTGATGGCCTTGTTTAGTTGGCATAAATAAGTCTTGAATCCTACTTCCTCGAGCTAGCAAGTTAGTGAGTCGATCGCCAAGTTCTTTTACAAGATGATAATAAACCATACTTTTGTAATTGTATTTTTTGATGAATGAAATAAGATTCTGAGTTGAGTATCTAAGTTTTCATTAGCTTAGAGGATACTCATCCAAGGGGGGCCACTTGGTGAGTAATTTGTTCCTTTAGTTTAGTTAGATTAGCGTTAGTTTTTGTTCAGTACTTAGTTAAGATTCTGGAATTGTGTATTCCTGCAGCCACTAGAATTTCATTCTATGATTGTTCCTACAGCCAAAGTGGGAAAATTAGTTTCCTGTTGGATGCTTTGATTTTCCTTCTTGTTATGCATAATCACTTTAAATTTTATTATGTAATGTTCAACATTTTATTTGTTTCTTTTCATGCAATTTCCTTTCAGTATTAAGTCTTTCTTAGTTATAGAACGAAGGTGGCTACTTTGAAATTCCTAGTGAACATACAATATTGACCCATTTCAAGTTCACGTCCCTGGGGTTGACAATTTAAATGTACCTTCATGATGGTTAAGATGGCTATTCAGGTCAAATGTCCAATCTTTGAATCATGGATGTAAGGGCTTAGTTATCAAAATCATTGTAGGAGGTCGACACTCTCACTAAAGTGGGGGCTAAATGTAGTGTAGTAAAATGCATACCCTTGCATTTTCACAATTTTTTGGGCCCGCCTTGCTTTATTTATCCTTCTTTGTGGCTTAATTGGTTCTATTTTGTGTCCACAAGCCCTATAAATGGCATCTTTTTCTAAATATTCGTAACATTCTCCAATGCATAAATGATATCCCAATGATTTTGATTTGTGTGTCTCTATTTTTTGTTCAGGACTAAAATGCCACTTAGGGCATATTTGTCCCCCAAGGTCTCGGGACCCTAATTTTTAGGCATCTTAATTGGGCCCCTTTTTGGTGTTTGTGCCCCAAGTTTCATCACTTGGGACTAAGATGCCACCTAGGGTGTCTTAGTCCTCCTTGAGTCATTTTTAGGATTTAAATTCAAATTTTGGCAAGATTTAACCTCCATTTAATGAATTCATATGTTGGCTTTGTGTGATATAATTTTAGGATATTAAGAATAGATAACTATAAATACACGGTTCATTCATTCATTTTCATCTTAAGCAATCCAAGCCTTTTGTGAGAGCATTCATAATATCAAATTGAGTTCACAAGAGCATTCAAAATCAATTCATCAAGCATCATATCAAAGGCTATTCCTACATCGTGTGTGTTGTTGTGCTAACATTTGTGATGTAGGGTTTTGATTCAAGCAAGCAAGCAATTCAAGATCTATCAACCATTTCAAGATCCATATCCATTGTAGCCATTTCACACAAGTTTGTAGACTTTACAAGGGTTTGGTGAGTTGTAGCGTTGCATGTTTTTCATTCACCATTGCCTTCATTACTTTATTTCATCTCAAGGTTTAATTACCAACAAGGGGTTTGACCAAGGCAAACCCCCATTCACTAACAATGAACAAGTTTTTCCCATCTTGTCCATTTGTGTTTACAGATCTAGGTTGAATACTTGAAGATCACTTGAAGTGCAAAGTTGTAAAAGTTACAAAGTTGCATTACAAATTTTTCATCTTCATGGAAACTCACCTACAAGCCAAATCCGAAAGTTTCGGAACTTGAGATCTGAAGAGAAGCAAGTGTAGACCCTAGAGCTCAAGACCACATTCAAAAAATTTAGAAATTCAGTTTGAGACTTATATGCCACCTTGGGTGTCTTATTCCTCCTAAGTATATCTTTTAGAGATTCCCTTAGATCTGGTTTTGACATCTGAAGATTTTTTATTTTCCTCAAAAAACAACAACGAGACTAATACGCCATCTTGGGAATCTTAGTCCTCCAAGGCATATTTTGATAGCTTCTTTAAATTTCCAAAATCCTCACATCATCTCCATATTTTCCAAGTACACATACCCTAACTTGGTGTTGCATATTTTCATTATTTGCATCTCTCATTTAGCTTATTTTAGGTTATTTCACATATCACATTATGTTTTCAACATTTGTCTTTTCCAAGCATTTGCTTGGTGGTGAACCCCTTAAAGCTAAAGAGAACCCCTTCCTAGGTCCTCATAATTTTTAATTGACTCACCTTGTGAGGTTGAAAGTCAATCCAATTAGGGTTCTTAGGACATAATTGAATGACCTAGATAGAATAGGAGGTAATCATCCATTCCCTATTTTATTTACGGTTCATCTATAATTACACCCTTATGCTCTATAATTTCTTCCCAAGTGGGAGAAGTGGGATTTTCAAAGCTCTCAATTATTGGATACCTTAACACCAACATGTCCTCTTCACAAATGTCATTTTCATATTCATTAATGATTGTAGCATTCTTGTAAGTAGGGGAAGTGTTGGGAGATGAATGTAAAATAAGAAAAGTGGTGGCAATGAATTCATCTTTTGTTGTTATACTATCTTCCCAAGGGGGATGAGGAGAAGGGAAAACAAGAACTTCATGATTCTCAACAATTGTATCTCCTTTTTCCAAGATACCTTCATCACTTAAAGGAGATGTATTGGGAGAAGAACAATTAAGATCATCATGGTTATCTATGTTTGTATTCTCTTCTATCACATCATCCTCACAAATAAGAGAGATAGGAGGGGTGTAAGTTTAAGGAATGAGTTAAAATTTTCACTCTCTTAAACTAAGAGAATCTCATAACTAGGGAATGCATTGAATGAATGAATAACATGCTTATTTACTAACTTTTTCTTTGCAAACTTGGAAAAATACCGAAACTAGAATTTCTAAAAAATAATATATGAAAACTTAAAATGCAATGTAAAGGCCTAGAATGAAATGCATAGATGCATTTTTTAGATTTCAAGAAAATTAATTTACTAATTGCAATATGTAGTGATCTAAAAATGAAATGTTGTAAATCCAAATTTGGAATTAAGCAATGCATGAAATGGACCAATTTACGCTAGATTTAGTGAAATGCATATAGCAAAAACTCAACTAACTAAAACAAATAACCAATGGAAGCAAACATAAGTGTAGAAACAAGGTTTTTAATAATATAAAAGGTAGTTTCAGATGTGCACTGGGAATAACTCTCCCAAAGGTGCTGAATGAGTCCTAGTACAGATTTGTTTCAAAATTTTCAAAGACATTCACTTGATTTTTATGATTTTTATGTTGTATGATCTATAACCTAAGTGAAAATGCAGTTTTCAAATGATTTGAGATGATTTGAGATGAAAAAATGCAACCTATATGCACTTTCACTAATGCAAAAATTTAGAAACCCTAGATGCCAATTAACTAATGCAAAGTCAATGCAAGCTAAATCTAGGATGATGATGGAATACAAATAAAAAAAATAAGGTATTCTAAATGTACGTTTACCAAAATGAAATGATGAAAATATGGTATGGTGCTATCATATGGTTTTAGTACATAGAGCACACCCACTTCTCTAATTTCATTCAAGGATAACCCTAGAGATCTCAATGCAAAGGAGAAAGATATCTTTCAATAGGGTTATCCTAGGGGCTGATTGTAAACTAATAAGGGGTTCATCACCAAGTAATAACTTGTAAATACAAATGAAATGCAAGACCTAATGACAAAACCTACTGATGCATGAAACTTGAATGAATGACCTAGAAATGCATATAAATCAGAACATAAAATAATAAAATCAAAAGTGTGCACTTGTAAACTTGTAGAGGCTTGAATGAAGAATATAAATGCTAAAAATCTTGAAATTTTGGCCTACTAGGACACATTCACCATTCTAGGTGAATCAGTCACAGATCTGATTTTCTATACAGGAACAGGTTTCTCAAAAAAGGGTATCTAAAACTACAAAAATCTCAAAATTGACCTAAAATGGGACTCATTCACCAGAAGTGGTGAATGAGTCTAGTTAGGGTTTTTTTGAGCTTTAAAATCTAAATTTGAACTTCAATTTCTACTCATTTTGTTCCTCTTTGTTTCTAGATCTAAAACCCTGATTTTGGGGTTGTAGGTGACTTTTTGGTGAAGATTATGACCTTTCCAATGGAGAGATAACTCCAACAACTTTCTCCAAGCTTCTACCCCAATCTTTAATGATCATCAAGTCTTCAAAGCACCTAGATCTACAGTCACACAAAGAGAGAGAGAGAGAGAGAGAGAGAGAGAGAGAGAGAGAGAGAGAGAGAGAGAGAGAGAGAGAGAGAGTTGATTGTTAGGGAATAGGGGTTTGCCTTGGTCAAACCCATTTTAGGTAATTAAACCAAATGATGAGACAATGAAATGAAGGCATGAAACATGAAACAAAAAACATGAATCATGGAAAATAATACCTTGAATGATGCCTTGTGAATGATGTCTTGTAAATCTGCAACTCAACATGAAATGGCCATGAAGGATGTAGATCTTGATCTTGATAATACGTGTAGAACAGTGCTTGATCTTGGATCTTCAATGCTACATCACAACACTAGCTCAATAACATGATTGATGCTTGATATTCTTGACATGATGATTAATCTTTAATTTCTGTAATAATTGATGAAGAATTATTCCCTTGAATGCCTTAGAAATTCTCTTGTAATCTCTCTTGACAGTCTTGTGAAGTCTTTGAATGCTTGACTTGATAACATGAATGCTTGATGAAATAATGATTTGAAAGCTCATTTATATAGGAAATCAATCTAATATCCCGTGTATTAGATCCCAAAGACTGACATCCATAAAATTTGAACTTAAATCATAATTTTTCTTACTCAAAACCTTGAAAATAAGCCAAATGGGACTCATTCACCCAAAGTGGTGAATGGGTCTCATAGGGCCTATTTTGATTGCTAAAGTGTCAGGGAGTGTGTGTGAACTAAGTTTATATGTTGATATTGTCAGGTTTTTGATTGAAATGTGCCTTGGAATACATAATATAGGGTCTTAGGGACCTATTAATGATGATATTAAGGCCATAAATGTAAGAGGGACAAAAATCCAATGTGAAAGTGTAAATAGATGCACTTTACAACACTAAATTAAGGAAATATTTGGACTATTTAGCTTAGAAGGGCCCTAAATCCCATCTGAATGTGTAAAACACATTACAACACTATATTAGGTCCACTTAATTTGTTGGAATGTGATGTTGTTGAGTATTGTCGTTAATGGTTGTCATAAATGTCAACATATCTTGGTTGATTATTTTGATGCTTTGGTGATCCAAATTGGCATGCTCTAGATGTTGTGTTGTGGTGATCTATCTTTGGTTGTGTTTACATATTGGTCCTATTCATCTTGTAACATAATGAGATACACTCTTATGGGTCCAAACCGATCTAGAAATCTATTAGCGTGTCTTGGAAAATTGCTTGCATTGTAATGTGTATATCCTACTCCTTGGTTCCAGATAACATGGTTAATATGTAGCGTGTTGATTTGACCAAGGAGGTTATGTGTGGTCCATGTTTCATTACCTGCCACCAGAGGAATGTTTTTGTGGTGACCTAATTCAAGATGTGTTCGACCAACTTAGGAGTTTATGAAAGCATGAAATTATGGAATTGTGTTGGGCCAACTTGGGAAGATTATGAAGGCATGGAATGGTATAAGTAAAATTTGATTCTATTCAATGAAAGAAAGTGTGGTGAATGCAAATCTACAATCCAGACATTGTGTGAAAGTATAACAGAGACAACATATAGTGAGTTCCTTCTAGTGTGATTGTTGGTGATAGTTATTTCAGTGGTAGATTCCCTTTCATCATTCTTATGGCAGTGAGTCATTTTTTGTAGGTAGTGAGCCTTTCTCTTTTGCTAGTGAGCCATTTTATCTTTGGTTGTAATAGTCAGGTAGTGAGCCCACCAGCAATGACCCTTACCTACAGTGAGCATTTTGGTAGTGAACCCTTGTAAAAATCACCTTAACCAATGTCACCAAGTAACCAGTGTATTATACTTGAGAATAAGCATTCTTTGTAGTTTTTCCCTTCTTGGGTTTCCACGTAAATTTTGGTGTTCTTTGTGCATGGTGTTGTTATGTGCTTTCATGTTCATATCTATTAGATCATTATCTAATCGATTTAAGTTTTCTCCAGATTAATTAAGATCGAGAAAAAAAATTATAATAACTTATTCAACCCCCTCTCAGTTATCTGGACTATTCAACGATTGGTATCAAATCTTTGGTTCCTCGAAGAAGAGCTTAACTGCTTGGGGTAGATCTAATGGTGCACAAACTGGAAATTTTGATGTTTAATGGATCTAACTATAGTTTCTAGAAAGTGTAGATGAGAGGTTACCTGATTTCTCTAGGGTACAAAATTTGGAAAGCTATTGAGATAAAATATGTTGAACCAGAAAATGGTCCTTCTAGTGCGGATGATATTTCAGCCTATGAAGAGAATGAGAAGGCAAGGTATGCAATATTTAGTGCTTTGTCTAAGACTAAGTTAACAAAATTTATTTCATTGGAAACTACTTATGATGTTTGGAAAAAGTTGAAATAAATCTATGAAGGAAATGATAGAGTCAAATTATCAAAGAAGTTGATAGCTAAGCACAAATATGAAAACTTGAGGATGGAAGAAGGTGAGGATATATCAATCTATTTTTAGAGAGTTGAAAGTGTAGTAAATAAATTCAAAAATCAAGGAGGCACCCTAACAGATGAAGATTTTATGGAGAATATGTTAATGACCCTACCAAAGAGTTATAGTGATAAGATCTCAGCTATTGAGGAAGTTTATGATCCGAAGAAATTCACCAAAGAGAAACTATTTGGCACCTTGATTGTATTTGAGATGAGAAAATTTGGAAAAGAAAAGGAGAAATCTGAAATATCCTTCAAATCCACAAAAATAGAAGAAAATCCGGATAGTGAAAGTTCAGATGAGTTGGAAGCAAACTTCACAAGAAGACTAAAGAAAGGTATCAACAAGTACAAAGGTATGCTACCTCTTAAATGCTTTAAATGTGGAAAGATTGGTCATTTAGCAAATAAGTTTCTGGAGAAAAGAACAAGGATTTTTTTTAAAAAGATCAATAAGAAGGCCTATTATGTTAATGAGAATGCTAGCATTTTAGATGATGAATCAGATCATGAGGATAATTTTTTTTTGGTAGAAAAGGATGAAGCTGCATTATTTTTCAAAAGAAATAGAGATGAATGGTTGATTGATAGTGGGTGTTCGAATCACATGACCGGTAACAAAAGTAATTTTATGAAGCTTAAGAAATATGATGGAGGTTTTGCTACATTTGGAGATGATAAAACACCATAGATTGTTGGAATTAGTTCTATTACCTTTGATGGAAAAAATAACATTGACAATGTTTACTATGTGAAGGGTTTATATCATAATATTTTGAGTGTTGGACATATGTGTGAGAATGGCTATAATGTTATATTTCAGAATGATGGTTGTGAAATCTGAAAGAGTTTAGGAGTTGTTATTGCAGTAGGAAAAAGAACAAGTGGGAATATGTATCAACTAGAAGGAGCTACAAAGAGATGCTTATTTCCTTAGAGTAATGACAGTTCGCTCTAGCACTAGAGGATGTGTCATATGAAATTTAACAATTTGGTAAGGATAAGTTCAACAAGAGAAGTCAGAGACTCGCCAAGACTAACCAAACCAAATAGCACTATCTACAAAGGATGTTAAGAAGGAAAGCAGACTAGAGAAACATTTTGAAGAAAAGAAGAATCCTCCATCGATTTGTTGGACCTTGTACACACTAACCTATGTGGTCCAACTAGAACAATAAGCTTGCAAGGTGATAAGTATATCATGTTGTTAGTAGATTATTATTCCAAATTAACCTAGGTTGTATTTTTAGGAGAAAAATCAGAGGCTTTAGAAAAGTTCAATATTTTCAAGGCAAGAGTTGAGAATGAAGTTGATAGGAGAATCAAGTGTTTAAGATATCATAGAGGAGGAGAGTTTACTTTTGATGATTTCAACAAGTTCTATGAGAAACACAACATTAAAAGATAGCTATCTTCCCCTAGAACACCACAACAGAATGGTGTAGTGGAAAGAATGAACCAGACAGTTCAAGAAGCATCTAGAACAATGATCAGTGAAGCAAGTTTACCACATGTCTATTAGAGAGAAGTGATACACACAATAGTATACACTCTTAACAAAGTACTATTTTGAAGGAAATATGGAAAGACATCATCTGAGCTATGGCATGGAAGGGCTCCCATAATAAAGTACTTCAAAAAAATTGGAAGCAAATGCTACATCAGGAGAGATGAGGACAATCTTGGAAAGTTTGACAACAGAGCTGATGAAGGTATATTTTTGGGTTACTCTACAAGAAGAAAAGCATACCGATGTTATAACAAGAGGCTAAATAAGATAGTTGAAAGTGTGAATGGGAAAGTAGATGAAGATGTTCAAAGAAATCCTGATAGGCATATTGAGTATGAATCAAATAACTCATATGAAAAAGAAGAAAAGGATAAGAAAGAAGAAGAAGAGATAAAGGAGGCTTCGAAAACAACAACAAAACCTCCAAGGTATGTATAGAGAAACCATTAAAAAAATTAGAATATTAGAGATAAAAATAAAGGAATCTTCGCAAGAAGCAAAGCAGCACAAGAACAAGTATTACTATGTTTAATCTCAAAAACTGAGCCAAAGACTATGGAAGAAGCATGCAATGATCAAAATTGGGTGAAGTAAATGAAATAAAAGCTTGATTAGATAGATAAAATTGAGACTTGGGAACTTGTGCCTAGAACAATAGACAAAAATGTAATTTGAACAAAGTGGGTATTCTGGAACAAGCTAGATAAAAATAGAAAGGTAATGAGAAACAAGGTGTGTCCCCAAAAATTGTATACCTTTGAAGGACAATTTTGTTCCTAATTTGATCCTATTTTTGGCATCTTATCCCTTAATTACCCTTTTTATCATCATTAATTGACCCTTTTCTTATGTTAAAAGTGCCCTTAATGCACTTATAGGTCCTACTTAAGAGTGTTTCAGAACACAATCTCGTTAAACAACATTAATCACCTTTTGATTCCCGACATCCACTTGAATTTCCCAAGTGGACTAAGTCACCACCTTGGGCGACTTAGTCCCATTTAGCGTAAAAATCAAAATTAACTCAAAATTTTGGCAGGATATTGTCTCCTAAACCCTAAAGTTCAAGGCCTATGATGTATTTTTGGGAAATTAGGGCACAACATGTATAAATAAAGGGTTTTCCCCTCATTTTGACCCCATTCAATCCAATTATAACTCATGCATTCACTCTTCACTCTTCATCCATCACTCTTCTCAAGCAAGCTAGGGTTTGAGTATTCTAAGTCATCAAGACATCTCTCCAAAGCATTCAAGTGTAGAATTCTTCAACCATTGTTGCAGCAACTCAATATCTATCTTCATGGAAAGGTACTAACTCCATTACTCCATATTTTATGCTCTATTATCTTATTTAATCAATTGATTCAATTATCTAAAAGGGGTTTGACCAAGGCAAACCTCCATGCCATAACATTCAACAAGTTTTCCCTCTTTATGTGATTTACAGGTCTTGTAAGTAGATTTGATAAATAAAAAAAGTGGAAAAGTATTATTTTGCAAGGTGTGACCCTTGGTCTTCCTTACAGTACTAGTGCTTAGGTTTGTGTCATGGTCTAACCACCTCTTGTGGTTCTTAACCGAAGCTTGTATCGGGCATTGATAGGTTGATCTATTGGTGCAATAGTAAGTCCAACAATTGGTATCAGAGTTGGTCATAGGTTCAAACCCCACACTTGTGCTAAGGGGGGATTGCTGCAAGATGTGACCCTTGGTCTTCCTTGCAACACTAGCGCTTGGGTTTGTGACATGGTCTAACATCCTCTTGTGGTTCTTAACTGAAGCTTGTATTAGGCATTGACAAGTCAATCTTTTGGTGCAATGGCAAGTCCAACATATTCAAAAAAAAATCAAAGCTCTCCAAAGTGTTCAAAGCCTTAAAAGAAGCTTGGAAGAACACTTACAAACCAAATTCTATAGTTTCAAATCCAAAAACTTGTCAGGAGCAGAAGTGTAGACCTAGAGCTATAGAGTGTACCTTCAAATTTCCCAAAACCTAAAATTGGACTGTCACCATCAATGGTGAATTAGTCCTACTACTAGTCCTAAAAATGGTTTTCTGTAGATTTGAATACCCTTTTGTCTGAAACCTATTTTGACATATTTTCTTAGAAAGTGGACTAAGTCGCCCAGATTCGCACAAGTGTCCCAGTTGACTTGTGTATTAGGTTTTTCAAGATTCTAGACCTCCATCTTATCCCTCTTCATATTCTAGGGGCACCTCACTCTCATCTTCCATAGTTTACTTGAATTTCATAGTTCATTTCTAAGTCTTTTGCATACAACATTGTGTTTTCAAACAAATGGCATTTTCTAGGTTTTGCATTACTAGTTAGTTTATTTTATCAGCCCTTTTCATTTGGTCACATTCCAAACACACACATAAGACATAACCTTTGAATTTTAACATTATTATTTTGGCTTACCTCTCTCCTTTTAGGTGAAAAACCCTAGAAGTGTTAGAGAGTCTTGTGGCACCAAAATCTATGTTACATTTTGGTGAACTTGACGCTTGCATACCTTATTTTCTGAATTGGAGTCCATCATTTTACTAGAATTATCTTGCATTTAATTTTGCATTAGTTTAGTTGCATTCTAAGGTTTCCAATTTTTCATTAGTGAAAGTGCATATAGGTTGCATTTTTGCATCTTAAATCATTAAACCTTTCTGCAATTTTGCATTTGCATCTTAGGTATGCCTCCTACAACACAGAAACCACCCAAATCCATCAAAAAACTCTGAAAATTCTCAAAAAAATCCCTAGGTGGACTAAGTCACCACCTTGGGCGACTTAGTCCCTTTCCACCCCTCAAAAAACCTTTTACAAAGTTGAAAACCTTGTTGTTAAGCTTATGTTTTTTGCCATTACCTATCTGTATCAATTGGTTGTGTTTCTATAACATGCATTTCATTACATTTAGCTTAAATTAGCTCATTTCATGCATTTCACATTTTCACTTTTTCAATCACAACATTTCATTTTCAGATCATTGCATAGTGTAATCAGTAAATTACCTTGTTTGAAATCTGAAAAATTGCATTTTATTTTAAGTCTTTACATTGCATTTTAAGTTTGCATAATTTATTCAAACATGTTAGTTTCAATCATTTCCAAAATTTAAAAGAATATGTTAATCAATAAACATGTTAGTCATTCATTCAATGCATTGCCTACTTATGAGAATCTAGAGAATGATAACATTGATAATTGTCTTAAACTTACCCCACCTCCTATCTATCCTATTTGTGAGGATGATGTGATAGAAGATCTTACACGCATAGACCATCATGATGATCATATTTTTTCTTCTCCCAATACCTCTTATGTTAAAGATGAAGGTATCTTGGTGAAAGAAGATACAATCATTGAGAATCACAAAGGTCTTGGTTGTTTTTCTCCTCATCCCCTTCGGGAAGATATTTTAGAAAAAGAAAATGAAATCATAGACACCTTCCTAAACATAACCTTACCTACACTCTATAACCATGTGAAAATTTCCCTTCTCCTATTATCTCCTTGAAGGTGAAGAAGATAGTTTAGTGTTAGAAGTTATCCTTAATGAGCCTCGTGTAAATCTTCTTCCTCCTTTTCTTGATACCCCTACCATTTGGGAAGACCTCTTTGAATAAAAATGTTCTTCTCTTGCTATCTCCCCTATTTGTGATGAAGCTACTTCACCGATTCTAACCATAGACTATGATGAACATACTACAAGCTCTCCTACTAGGGTGAATACTATGGCAAAGGAAAAAAAGACTTTAGACAATCAACTAGAGCCTTCTCCTAATATCTCCACTATCCATTCAAACAAGAGAATCAAACCATGGATCCTCCCCTTCCATATGATGATGTTATTTTGGAAGAACCAACCCTTGAATTTCAAGCACACTTGGTTTGTAGTTATCCTAAAATCTCTCATACTAGGGAAGGTATTATGGTTTATCTCCTTTCAAGCAATAGTAATGTGTCTTCCTTGGGTGATGGTACCAAGATGATAATAGATTTCCCTTTCTTCGACATACATCAAACCAAGACCATTGAGGTTATGTATACACAAGTGTCCATTAGATCCCCTTCAATCAATGAACCTCATACATACCCTGTGGCACATCCTAAGAATCCTCTCATTCTTTACCCACCATCACACAAGCAACAAAAGTCAAACAACCCCGAACTCATCCTTCACCCACCTAAGACTAAAATTTCACATCAACCAAGTTACAATGACATTACTCACATATATGACAAAGTCTATATCATCAAGGCCAACCTTGCATAAACTTTGTTTACTCATTCATATAAATAAAATTAGTTATTGCTCCTTGCCATGTAATAGTTGTAGGATCCTAGCACACTCACTCTTGCATGCTTTGCATCCCTTGCGAAGAGCATCATACCATCATCCATTCCTATCTCACCTTTATCCTGCACTAAGTGGGGACACAGGGTTTAGTAGCCTTGTCCTTGTATGTCACTTTTCATTGTCTCTTTTGACTAGTCGTTAACCTTCCATGAACATATAAGAGAAATCTTAGGATGTGTATGACATGTCTTAAGTTGACTTGCATGTGACATACTACCTTTTCATGATGTAGCTTACTTCAAAAACATATGACTTGGAATAGGGCTTTCCAAGTTAGCTTGCATGTCTTATTTCACCTATCCTTGGCTACTCTAAAGCAATTGCTCACAGTGATGGTGTAGCAACCACTTTAAAGTGGGGGAATACATAGACGACATCCTTTTACAAAATTTCATGGTTTGATTTCTTTTTTTCCTATGATGTGTCATCTTCTTGGTGGTTTCATTGGGTTTGATGTCGACCAAGAGTGTATGATCAACTGAAGTGGCCTGATGTGAATGAGGCATCCCATGGATAATGATCTGACACTTTGACTTGTCATCTCTTAGAGACACTAGGCACACTGATCCCTAAGAAGAATACCTTACATGAACAAAGAAAAATCCCCTTCAATAAAATCTTCACATAATATTCAAAATCATTTACAAAAGCATTGTGGTGCCTTATCAAAATTATCAATGGTGTAACTTTGGTATGGTTAGTATAATGGGAAGCTGACACACTGGCATGAATTTCTCATTATACAGTGGGAAGCCAACACACTGGTGGCTTTCTCACTAAACCACTTCTTTGGACTTCTCATCCGACAGACAACCATAAGTTCAATCATCTTAGAGTGAGTATTCTTTTCAGACAAACAGTCTAGATCTTATCCACAACTAGTTGGACAAATGGTCAAAGCTTGATCCACCTTTTTAACTTTTTCTTATTCTTGTCTTCCCTCCAGTCCTTGTCATTGCATGATCATGTATCTCATTTTTCTGCAAATCATTCACCCTTGAATGTGTCCTCTTGCACTTATGTCTGTTTGACTTAGGATATTGAATCCTGGGGGCTTGACCATCTCCTTCATCTTTTCCATTCTTCACGATCCACATTGGCACCATTTGGCTACTTTAGTGTGAGTTTGAAGCAAGTTCATCCTCTCACTAAAGTGGGAGCTAAATGTGTCACCAAAAATTGTATACCTTTGAAGAATAGGATGATTTTGTGCCTAATTTGGTCCTATTTTTTTCATCTTATCCCTTAATTACCCTTTTCATCATCATGAATTGACCCTTTTCTTATGTTAAAATTTCCCCTTAATGCACTTATAGGTCCTACTTAAGTGTGTTTTGGAAGAAAATCCTGTTAAACAACAATAATCAGCTTTTGATTCCTGACATCCACTTGAATTTTACTAAGTGGACTAAGTCACCACCTTGGGCCACTTAGTCACATTTGGTGTAAAAATCAAAATTAACTCAAAATTTTGGTGGGATATTGTCTCCTAAACCCTAAGGTCGGCCTGTGATGTGGTATTTTTGGGAAATTAGGGCACAACATGTATAAGTAAAGGGTTTTCCCCTCATTTTGACCCCATTCAATCCAATTCTAACTCATGCATTCACTCTTCACTCTTCATCCATCACTCTTCCCAAGAAAGCTAGAGTTTGAGTATTCTAAGTCATCAAGACATCTCTCCAAAGCATTCAAGGGTAGAATACTTCAACCATTGTTGTAGAAACTCAAGATCTATTTCATGGCAAGGTACTATATTCATTACTTCATATTTCATGCTCTAATATCTTATTTCATCACTTGATTTAATTATCTAAAAGGGGTTTGACAAACAGAAACCCCCATGCCCTAACACTCAACAATTTTTCCCTCTTTATGTGATTTGTAGGTCTTGTATGCAGATTTGACGAAGAAAAAAGGTGGAAAAGTATTCAAAAAAAATTTAGAGCTCTCCAAAGTGGTCAAAGCCCTAAAAGAAGCTTAGAAGAACACTTACAGACCAAATTCTGTAGTTTTGGATCCAGAAACTTGTCAGGAGAAGAAGTGTAGACCTGGAGCTATAGAGTGCACCTTCAGATTTCCCAAAGCTTGGAAGCGGACTAAGTCACCATCAATGGAAAAATAGTTTCCTGGACTGAAAAAGGTTTTCTATAGATTTGAGTACCCTTTTTTCTAAAACCTGTTCTCATAAGTTTTCTCAGAAAGTTTACTAACTCGTTCAGAGTGGTACAAGTGTCCCAATTGACTTTTGTATGAAGATTTTTAGGATTCTAGACCTCCATCTTATCCCTCTTCATATTCCAGGTGCAATTCATTCTCCTCTTCCATAGTTTACATGCATTTCATAGTTAATTTCTAAGTCTTTTGCATGCAACATTGTGTTTTCAAACAAATGGCATTTTCTAGGTTTTGCATTACTAGTCAGTTTCTTTTATTAGTCCTTTGCATTTAGTCGCATTCCACACACACACATTAGCAGATTAATCTTGAATGAACCCTCTAGATTTTGGGTGTTAAAGAACTCTCTCCTTTTAGGTGAAAAACCCTAGAAGCATTGGGGAACCCTCTTTCCCCCTAAAAATTGTGGTTCACAAGGCAAGATTGGTTTGTAAAGGTTACACTCAAATTGAAGGTATTGATTTTAAAGAGACATATGCCCATGTTACCTAGATGGAAGCAATCCAGATATTCTTAGCTTTTTCAACTTTTAAGGATTTCAAAGTTTATCAAATGGATATAAAATCTTCATTATTGAGTGGAGAACTGAAGGAAGAAGATAACATTGAGCAACCATAGGGATTTAAGTCCAGAAGTGACCCAGATGTTGTTTGCAAGCTAAAGAAATATTTATACGGATTGAAGAAAAATCCTAGAGCCTAGTATGGAAGATTAGACAAGTACTTGATTGAACAGGGATTTCAAAAGGAACCTATTGATAGTAATTTATACTATAGAATTCGCTGAGATCAAATATTGATTGTTGTGGTTTATGTTGATGAAATAATTTTTGGAGGAAATGATGATATGTGCAGAAAATTTGAAAATGAAATGTAGAAAGAATTTGAGATGTCTATGATAGGTGAGTTGAATTTTTTTCTTAGATTTCAATTAAATCAGAACAACAAAGGAATTTTCCTTTCCCAGTCCAAGTATACCAAAGAATTATTGAAGAAGTTTGGGTTGGAGAACTCCAAACTAGTGTGTACACCTATTATTACCAGACATAAGTTGACAAAGGTAGATGATTCACCTAAAGCTGATGCAAGTAAGCTAAAGTCAATGATTGGAGGATTATTATATTTGACTACTACTAGACTAGACATTATGTATGTTATTTGATTAGTAGCTAGATTTCAGCAAGAACCAAAGGAATCACATGTGGTTGTAGTAAAAAGGATTTTTAGATATTTAAAGGGCACAAAAGATATGGGGTTATGGTATCCAAAGGACTCAGATTTCACCTCGACAGCCTATACTAATGCTAATTGGGCTAGATGTGTTGATAACAGGTGAAGAACAAGTGGTGGAGCTTATTTGCTTGGCTCCCAGTTGGTTTCTTGGTCAAGCAAGAAACAAGATTATGTATCTTTATCTACTGTTGAAGCTGAATACATTGCAACATCCTCATGTTTCACTCAAGTACTGTGGATGAAACAAACACTAAAGGACATTGGCATATCATTTGATGAACCGATCTCAATTATGTTCGACAATACCAACACAATAAACATTTCCAAGAATCTGATACAACACTCCATAATGAAGCATATATCCATCAAATATCACTTCTTGAGAGAGAAGGTATTGGAAAATGAGGTAAGAATTGAATATGTACCTACAAAATAGAGGACTGTGGATATTTCCACAAAATCATTGAGCAAAGATACTTTTGAGTATCTCCGATAGAAGTTAGGGGTTCTTCCCCCTCTGAGTCTGCAATAATGTGCACTAGTGTATCCATTGGTCCAAGGTATTATATGCTAACTCTTATTTGGATGAATGCTTGGTGGCTTCCTCATAGGGGGAGCAAAGTAAGTTTCTCAGGGGAATTTTTTTCCCTTTGTCTTTGATGTCAAAGGGGGAGAAGAAAAGAGGTTCCTCAATAATGTTGATGCTATTATTGAGTTGTTTGGTTTTTTTTTTCATGAATTTTCCCATCAATGACAAAGGGGGGATTGTTGGAATGTGATGTTGTTGATTTTTGTCATTAATAGTTGTCATTGATGTCAACATATCTTGGTTGATTTTTTTGATGCTTTGGTGATCCAGATTGGTGTGCTCCAGATGTTGTGTTGAGATGATATATCTTTGGTCATTCTTTTTTTAGTCTCATTCATCTTGCAACATAATGAGATACAATCTTATGGGTTCGAACTAATATGGAAAGTGGATAGCATGTCCTAAAACATTGCTTGCATTGTAATGTGTATATCCTACTCCTTGATTCTAGATATCATGGTTAATATGTAGTGTGTTGATTTGAGCGAGGAGGTTATGTGTTGTCCATGTTTCATTCCCTTCCACCATGAGAAAGTTTTTTTGGCAACCTAATTTAAATTGTTTTCGACCGACTTAGGAGTTTATGGAAGCATGAAATGGAATTGTGTTTGGCCAACTTGGGAAGATTATGAATGCATGGAATGGTATAAGTAAAAGCTGATTTTTTCGATGAAAAAAAGTGTGGTGAATGTGAATCTAAAATCTAGACATTGTGTGAAAGTATATCGAAGACAACAGACGGTGAGTTTCTTCCAGTGTGACTGTTGGTGACAATTATTTCAATGATGGATTTCCTTTCATCATTCTTCTGGTAGTGAGTCTTTTTTTGTGGGAAATGAGCCTTTCTCTTTTGGCAGTGATCCTTTTTATCTTTGGCTATAATAGCCAGACAGTGAGCCCACCGATAGTGAACCTTACCTGTAGTGAGCATTTTGGCAGTGATCCCTTGTAAAAATCACCTTAACCGATGTTTTATAATTGAGAATTAGCATTCTCCATGGTTTTTCCCTTCTTAGGTTTCCACATAAATTCTAGTGTTCTTTGTGGATGGTGTTGTTATGTGCTTTCATGTCCATATTTGTTAGATCATTATCTAGTTGATTTAAGTTTGCTCTGGATTAATTAAGATCAAGAAAATTGTTTTATAATAACTGATTCACCCCCCCTCTCAGTTATCCAGACTATTCAACATAATTTACACGCCTCCTAAATTTAATGTGAGGGTGTAAATAAATACACTTTACAACATTAAATTAGGGTAGAGTTAAGTTTATTTAGCTTAGGTGGATGTGTAAAACTCATCACAACACTAAATAAAGGTGATATCAAGTCCAATCTATCATTAATTATTCCCAAATTAAGCAAGGAAAAGGTGTACCCTTTTTTCCATCATTACAGGCATATATTAATATATTAATATATATAATAGATCTATTTGTTACTAAACCCAAGTAATGAATATCTATTACTAATAATATATAATATGTATAATAATATATTATTATTATCGAATATAATAATATATTATACTATTATATTAAATACATGTACTTTGTCTCAAAAAATTATAAGTTTCAAATAGCAGATATCTAATATAAATAACGAATATCCATTGTTAAACCCAAGTAATTGATATCTGTTATTTATAAATTGGATATTTTTTGTTAATGAATATTCATTTTTCTTTGATCTTTACCTTAGCAAAATGTACTTTTTACCAACCTAACCAAAAATTCAAACATGAATTCTATGCTTTTCACTTCCTCTTGTCACTTTTTTTGTTGCATCGCCATTGTTTGGCCCCCCATGAAACTGCACAGACCCTAGAGGGGATGGCTTTGAATGGGAGTTTATTGGGGGGGGTGTGGAGATTGAGCAAGGAGTCCTTTAGGTGAGGGTTGAATATTTTGCAAAATTTCTTCTAGTAAAAAAATATATTTTGGTAATTGGTCCATATGAGTGTAAAATTCAACTAGCTATAATTACAAAAGAAAATCTAAATTTAATTACTTGTACATTTTAAAATTTGAAACCTACACAATATTTATCCATTTTAAACTTGGAAATAAATAAATCATTTTGTAATTTAAGTTAATACAAATTTTACAACATTTTAATTGTTTAAACTAAGCATCATCAAGAAATATTTATATATGGAACTTAAAATGATATGTATTATATTTGAATTGTAACAAGTATGATTGATTTATATAAACATCCATTCAATTTATAATTAAAAATATTATATATCAAATTGAAGTATAATCCTATTATACCAAGGGATCTACTATGGAGCGGAGGAGTGCGACGAGTGGGAAACAAAGTGAGGACCTAGGAATTTGAATTCCCTTGATATAGAGGGTGAGGGAGAAGCATATTTTAAGGATGAAGTAGATGGATTATGTCTTATGGTTGTCCTTGGGCTCTAGCAGGTGTAGTTGGGGGTTCTTGGTGGCTGGTTTGAAGGCTTTGGAATGGTAGTGACTGGTTTTTCTATGGATTCAGTCACTATTGGGTGTCTTTTTCTTTCTATTCTAACTTTTTTTACTTGTGGGAGGTTGGTCAGGTTGCAACTTTGAATGTCTGATGTGGGTGAACCACCAAAAATGAAGAGGGGAAAGAGGAATCCTCAATGATCTTCTAGGTTTTCTCACCTAGGAGCTAGGTTGGAAGAATGATTCTCTTTCACCTAATGATATACCTTTTGAGTGATTTCATTCAAAGATTGGGGTTTGAGTAGGATGTGGTGTGTGTGTGAAATTTATCTAAGTACTAGAAATGGAAAATAGAAACTAACCATGAATGTAAAACCTAAAGAATGCAACTATGCTAGAAAACACATAATGATATGCAAGTATGTACAAGATAACCTAAGAAATATACATTAAACTAAAATAGAAAGCTAGAGATGAAAGGCGTGTGCACCTGGAAACTTGTAGAAGCTAGAAATGCTACTGATGATGAAATTTAAGCCCGTTGGGACATTTACACCATTCTGGGTTACCTAGTCCCAGATCTAGAAAAATACATCGGAGCCCATTTCTACTAAATGGGTATCCAAATCTACCAAAATATCTGAAAAATAGGTTCAATAGGACTAGGTCGCCATTTTTGGCAACTTATTCCTCTTCTAAATTTATGAAAAATCAGAAACTAGAAGTGGAAGCCCTCAGTCTATGCTTTCTGCTCCTCCAAGTGTTTGGTCCCAAAAGTGAAGATTTTGATATATGAAGGTCCTCCAAGCTTCAACTAGGGTTTTGCCAACCTTGAAGAGCTTGGAAAAGTTATTGAAGATTCTCCCACCTTGGTTCTTTGCAAAATCTACCTATAAGACTTGCAAATCACACAAAGAAGGAAAACTTGTTGATTGTTAGGGATTGGGGGTTTGCTTTAGTCAAACCCCTTTTGAGTAGTCAAACCAAAATAGAGAAATGATGTAATGGAGCATGGAACAAAGGAGTAATGGATTTTTACCTTGTCTTGATGATTGATCTTGAGTTGTAGCAATGGAGGATTCAACCCTTTGGATGCTTCTTGAGAGAGAGGTCTTAGTGACTTAGAATACTCAAACACTAGATTTCTTGAGAAGAAGGATACATGAGAGATTGAGAGGAGAGAAAATGAAGCTTAGAAGAGGAAAAATGAGGGGAATAACCCTTATTTATACAAGTTATGCCCTAAGTTTCCTGAAATAACACCATACAGACCAACCTTAGGGTTTTAGAGACAAAATCCTGAAAGAATATTAAGTTAAATTTCAATTTTATGTCACATGAGACTAGGTCACCCAAGGTGGTGACCTATTCCACCTAGGCAATTTTGATTGGTTTTCAGGGATTAAAGTGTGATTAATAATTTTTGTCAGGATTGTCTCACAGAACACACTAAAATAACGCATGTATGTGCATTAAGGGATCATTATAGCATAAGAAAGGGTTGATTTAGTGATGACAAGCCTATGAAAGTGTGAAAATGCATTACAACACCTTACAACACTTCAACACAAGGCTTGGAAAAGGGGTACAAAGAAGATGAAAAAGGTCCAAAATCCATAGGTAAAGGTCCAAATGAGTGAAAAGTGTCAAAGGCTACACTTTTTGGCAACACATTTAGCCCTCTTTTTAGTGAGAGGATGAACTTACTTCAAACTCACACTAAAGTAGCCCAATGGAGATGGTGAAGAATGACAAAGATGAAGAAGGTGGTCAAGCCCCCAGGATTCGAGATTCTAATTCAAAAAGACATCACTGCAAGAAGACACATTCAAGGGTGAATGATTTGCAAAAAAATGAGATGCATGATCATGCAATGACGAGGACTGGAAGGGAGAAAATAATGGAAGTAAAAAGGTTGGATCAAGATTCGGTTGTTTGTCTAGCTAGTTGTGGATCAGATCTAGGCTGTTTGTCCAAAAAGAAATGATTTGTACTCACTCTGGGGTGACGAGACTTTTGGTTTTTTGCTAGGTGAGAAGGCCCAAAGGGTGAGAAGCATACACACAATTGGTATTTACTCACATACACAAAGGTGACTATGGGGAAAGTCATGCCGCTTGGGCTTCCCGCTAAAATCATACCAAAATTATACCTCATGATAACTTTGATAAGGCGCCACAAAAGAAAGTGATATTTGAAATGATTTTGTTCAAAGGGATTTTTCTTTGTTCATGCAATGTCTCATCTTAAGAACATTATGTGTAATGTCACCAAGAGAGGAAAAGTGCAAATGGTCTCATCTTGTAGGCAAAAGAGGAAAAATACAAATGTCTCATCTTGAGCAACATTGTGCCTAATGTTTCCAAGAGAGGGAATCATAGGAAAAAGAAATTCACACAATGAAATGTGAGTGGTGATGTATGCCCCCAATTTAAATGAATTGCTACACACCGTACTATGAGCAATTTATTTAAAGTAGAAGGAGAGGAAGACATGAGAGCTTGTTCGGAAAGCCCTATGTCAAGTCATATGTTTCCAAGAATTCGCATCATGAAGGGGGGGTATGTCACATGTGATTCAACTTAAGACATGACATCCACATCCCAAGCTTTCTCTTATATGTTCATGAAAAGTTAATGAGTAGTCAAAAGAGACAACGACAAGTGACATACGAGGGAGAAAGGCTAACTAAGCTCTTGCCCCCACTTAGTGCAGGACAAGAGTGAGCCAAAGGGAGTAATGAGATGTAAGGTAGAGTGAAAACTCAGTATCAATTAGAGGAATGAGGTGCCCCCACATAAGGGAGCGCTCTGAACTCCTTAAAATGTTGAATTCTACTATGCAAGGCCTTACACTCATTTGTGTGATGACCATGAACTCGATGGTAGACACAAAAGGAATGTTTGGTGGAACATTTCTTTCGAGTTCTGGGAGGAAGGGATATCAAGTGATCTTGGAGGAGTCTCAACAAAATACCTTCTTGATCAAGGGTAAAAGGTGATGCTTTGGTTTGTGACAAAGAGGTGTCTTGCTTAGTATAGGATGTCATACTTACACAAGGCACTATAGATTATGAGATTTTGTATACTCCTTTGGAGGAGTGTGTAAAATCCAAATCAGTAGTGTGTTGTGAGATGACATTAAGTGAAGTTTTGTTTTTTTGGTGCGATTGTTGCAAAGGATCACTTTTGCAAGGTGATTTAGAAGGATGGTTTGGGACAGTGTTGATGTTGGAGGAAGGTTTGATGATTTTGATTAAAGGACAATAACCAAGACCATGATTAGTTGTTTGCTTGTTAGGCTCGATTGGGTTGCGGATACCTTGTTCATTAGCACCACAACCTTCTCCACTATAGCCAAGCTGTTTCATGAGCTCATAACATTTTCCATAGAGCTTTTTCAGCTTTTTTGGATCAGGTGAGGGTTCGTTGTTGGCTTCTATGTCTAAATTAGGTGAGGTGGATACTTTCAAAGGATTTATCAAGTCTTGTATTGACAAGACTGTGTTTCCCTTTTTATATTTTTTATGTGTGAGCTTGGTTTCTCCTAGTAAAGGAGGGGTGAGGTTTAAGGAACCCCAATCATCATCTAAAGGCATTGGTTGTGCAGGTTCCACTTGTTTGGTGGGTGTTGAAGTGTTGAAGGGTTTGTATTTGTTTTGCTCAAGTTGTAAGACACTATAAGGCTCAAGATCAACATTGAGTGTGTACACTTTTTTTTTGTAGATGTACTTCATCTTACGATGAAGAGTGGAAGGCACTCCATTCATGGAATGAATCCATGGCCTACCTAATATGAGGTTAGATGAAACATTATTAGGTATAACATGGATTAATGTGTCTAATGTGGCCACTCCAACTGTAAGAGGTAAAGTGATTACACCAAGTGGCTTTTGTCCTTTACTATCAAATCCACTGATAGATAAGGAAGTAGGTTGAATGATTGATTTATCAATATGGAGCCTATCCAAAAGGTTGAAACTACACACATTAATTTAGTAGAGCCATTGTCAACAAGGGTTCGCTTGATCCCTATCCATTTGTATTGAGATATGATCATGAAGGTGTTAGCTTGTTTTTGCACTTCCAAAGGAGGGAGCTCACTTTGGTGGAAAATAATGTCAACATTCAAGCCTTGAATCATAGCTGCTATATCATTTGTTTGTGCATGAGAAGGGATAGGAATTTATTATAAGGCTTCCTTCATCATGTTGTGATAGTGAGGGGAGGCTTGAATAAGGTCCCAAAAATATATTTTAGCGAGAGTATTCCTTAGTTGGTCAACAAGGTCATACTCCCTAATAAGTGAATTCAAGCGAGGGGTAGCAGGTAAAATGGGAGGAGATTAAGGTAAGGTTGTTGAGGTTGATTATTGTTGGGATCACATATTGTTCCTCATATAATGTGTGTGAGCAATTATATTAGGACTCGGTTGTTGTGACACATTATTCTTAGGTGGGTAGAAAATGAATTCAGGTGTGGGTTTGGTTGAAGGGGGATAAAGGATTAATTGAGGTTGAATAATATTAACATCCCCTTGGGAAGTAGAGTCAATATTATCCTTGGCTTGCATCATGATATCTACCCTAGGAGGAGAGATTTTAGGAGAAATACAAGCCACATGTTCTTGACATTCAAGGATTGATTCTTCTAAAATAGCCTTATCACGAGTAGGGGAATGATCAATGATGGGAGAGGGAAGAGTGGGATGATTAGGATAGGGTTCTATTTGATTATCTTGTTGCTCGAAGGTCTCTTTATCTTGCTCCATTCTATCTACCCTAGTATGAGAGTTTGGGAGAGGTTCATCACATGCTTCATCACAAGGGGTGGAGGCAAAAAGAGAAGGACCACTATGATTATCAAATAGATTATCCCAAAGGGTAGGAGCATGATGAAAGGGAGGGTCAAGAGTCTCAAGACTTGTGATAGGTATGTCTTATAACACCAACCTATCCTCTTGGCATCAAGGAGGGATATTAGAAGAAGGACAATTTTAATGGTTATGATAAGGGAGACTAGGTAAGGTGATGTCAGGAAATTTTTGTTGTTTATTATATGGCAAAGGGGGATGGGGAGAGGGACAATCAAGACCCTCAAGGCTTGTATATTCTATCACCAAAATACCTCTCACTAATAGGAGAGGTATAGGGAGAAGCACAAGTATGATTGTTATGATTGTCAACACTAACATCCTCATCAAGGGGTAATGCAATGTTAAGAATTGTGTCAATGGTTTGGTTATTAACATGTTCTTTAATGAATGCATTATTGTAATCTACATTGAACTCATAAGAAGGAATGTTGAATTTATGCAATCTATTTGAAACCAAATCAAAGACACATCTTTTAAAATAAAATATGGTGTGAAGAGAAAGGAAAGAAAGTGCAATGCAATAATTTAAAGTGAAATGTTGAAATGCAATTTTTCATATGGAAAACAAGGTAATTTACTTATTACACTATAAAAAAAACCTGAAAAAGAAATGTAGTATATGAAAAATGGAAACTAAGAAATGCATGAAATGAGCTAGTGTAAGCTAAATTTAATAAAATACATGTAACAAAAACACAACTAGTTGATACAAGTAGGTAATGGCACAAAACAGAAGCTTAAAAACTAGGTTTTCAACTTTGTAAAGGGCAGTTTCAAAAGCCTGAAGGGACTAGGTCGCCCAAGGTGGCGACCTAGTCCTCTTGGTGATTGTTTTGAGAATTTTTTGGATATTTTGATGGGTGGAGGTGGTTTCTTTATTGTATAATGCAGACTTGACATGAAAATGCATAATTTCAAAAATGTTTAATGATTTAAGATGCAAAATGCGACCTATATGCCCTTTTCACGAATGCAAATTTTGAAACCCTAGAATGCAATTTAAACAATGCCTAATGTAATGAAATAAAATTCTAGGATGAGGAAGAGGTCCAAATCAGAAAAGAAGGTGTAGGAAGGTTGGATTCACCAAAATGAACCACCAAAAATGAAGATGAGAAAGAGGATTCCCCAATGAGCTTCTAGGGTTTTTTTAACCTAGGAGTTAGGTTGGAAGAATGACTCTCTTTCACCTAATAATATAATTTTTTGAGTGAGTTCATTCAAATATTGGGGGTTTGAGTAGGATTTGGTGTGTGTGAAATGTATCTAAGTGTTGGAAATGAAAAACAGAAACTAACAATGAATGTAAAACCTAAAGAATGAAACTATGCTAGAAAACACATAATGATATGCAAGTATGTACAAGATAACCTAAGAAATATACATTAAACTAAAATAGAAAGATGGAGATGAAAGGGGTGTGCATTTGGAAACTTGCAAAAGCTAGAAATGTTGTTGATGCTAAAATTTAAGCCTGTTGGGACACTTATGCCATTCTGGGTGACCTAGTCCTAGATCTAGAAAACTGCACTAGAGCTCGTTTCTGCCAAATGGGTATCTAGATCTACCAAAATCTCTAAAAAATAGGTTCAGTGGGACTAGGTCACCATTTTTGGTGACAGTCCTTTTCTAAATTTATGAAAATCAAAAACTGGAAGTGGAAGCTCTCGGTCTGTGCTTTCTGCTCCTCCATGTGTCTAGTCTGGAAAGTGAAGATTCAAGTTTGTGAAGGTCCTCCAAGCTTCAACTAGGGTTTTTCCAACCTTGAAGACCTTGGACAAGTTATTAAAGATTCTCCCACCTTGGTTCTTTTCCAAATCTGCCTACAAGACTTGTAAATCACACAAAGAAGGAAAACTTGTTGATTGTTAGGGATTGGGGATTTACCTTAGTTAAACCCCTTTTGAGTAATCAAACCAAAATAGAGAAATTATGTAATGAAGCATGGAACAAAGGAGTAATGGATTTTTACTTTGTCTTGATGATTGATCTTGAGTTGCAGCAATGGAGGATTCAACCCTTTGGATGCTTCTTGAGAGAGAGGTCTTGGTGACTTAGAATACTCAAACCCTAGCTTGCTTGAGAAGAAGGAGAGATGAGAGATTGAGAGGAGATAAAATGAAGCTTAGAAGAGAAAAAATGAGGGGAATAACCCTTATTTATACAATTTATGCCCTAATTTTCCCAAAATAACACCATACAAGCCAACCTTAGGGTTTTAGAGACAAAATCCTGAAATAATATTAAGTTAAATTTAAATTTTATGCCACATGGGACTAGGTCACCCAAGGTGGTGACCTAGTCCACCTGGGAAATTTTGATTGGTTTTCAAGGATTAAAGTGTGATTAATAATGTTTGTCGGGATTTTTTCATAGAACGCACTAAAATAAGGCATGTATGTGCATTAAGGGGTCATTATAGCATAAGAAAGGGTTGATTTAGTGATGGCAAGCCTAGGAAAGTATTAAAATGCATTACAACACCTTACAACACTTTGGCACAAGGCTTGGAAAAGGGGTAAAAAGAGGCTGAAAAAGGTCCAAAATCCATAGGCAAAGGTCTAAATAAGTGAAAAGTGTCAAAGGCTACACTTTTTGGCGATACAGTGGGTTATACAAAGATTTTCGCTTTTGTTGATCATTGGTGTGCCCTGTGATGGTGTGGCTATGAATTTCTTCATTGCTTGGTGGTCTTTTTTTGTTCTAGCTATTTTGGTGCTACTAAGCTTATAAGCTTCATGTTGAACCCTAAGTGGTCTTTGAAGATTTTGAAGTTGTTGCTCGGTTTATTTTCTTTCATTTGTGGATGTTCTTTTATGTGAGGGGTTGTCTTGTGAAACCCCTATTGATGGTGTTTATGGGAGTGTTTGCTACTCCTACGAGGTTTCAGTTTCTCTTGTTCCCTAAGGGAGTTGTTTCAAATCCCTTGTAAACACTAGAGACAATTAAGTTGAATGGGTTAGGCTCTTTTTTTTTGTTGATGGTTGTGTATTGGCAGTGTTTTTTGAAGGATACTTGTCTTTTGGTATCCTTGGTGAAGGTTTTTATGGATGTGATGACTATCTTGATTATTGTTTTTGTGTTTGTGTTTCTTAAGGGAACTATCTTGAACCCCTTATGGTGTGTGAAGTTGTTATTGCTAAAGGGGTTGGATTCTTGTTGTCTGGAGGATACTAGGTACGTGGTGTCCCAATTAAAGGTTTCTAGAGTTGTTGTGGTTGGCCTTGTTGTTGTGTGCCTATAACTAATGCTACCGATGGATACTATGTTTTCCCCGATTCTACTAGAGTGTTCATTCTCTTGTCATCTCTGCAATTAGTGTCTTCTATTGAGGTGGAGACTAATCCTTTTGAGGTGGAGACTAATCCCTTTGAAATGGAGACCCCTACTATTGAGGTGGAGTTGGGTTCTATGGAGGTGATGGGGTGTTCACTCTTTTATTGGTTTTCTCTCCTACAACCCCTATGAGGTGGTGGTCATTTCCTATTGAGGTAAATTTGATTTTGTTGGAGATTTGTGACTATTGTGGAAAGGGTTCTCGTATAATCTTCTCCTATAGAGGAGAAGTTTGGGTTGGCTACTTGAGATGGATGGTGCTATAAGGGGATTTTTTATACTCTGTATTTTTTTGTGCTACCTAACTTTCCTATTGAGCTAGGGATTCTAGATGGGCTAGAGTTTCTAAAAGGGAGCTATTACTTCCCTCTTTTTTGGTCACTCTCTTGGGGAGAGTTTGATTGGGTGATGTGGGTTTTTTTCATCACAAAGTTTGTTGTTTGGTTGGGCTTAGTTATTTTCTTGTTGAGCGGTTGGTTAGTTGTGGCCTGGATATTTCAAGTAGTGAGTGTGGTCTTCTAGGGTCCAAGGTCTCTATAAGACCTAGTTATAAAGGCTTCAAGGTTCCCTTCAAAATTTATATTTTGTAGCTTGGGTAGTATTGCTTTTATTTTCATGGTTGATTTTGCTAGGTCATTGTTTATTTGTGACTTATCTCATTGTAGCATTCTTGGCTTTGATAGGGTTTCAGGTCCCTTCAAAAAAAAATTGTAAAGGGTTTCGGGTCCCTTCAAGACCTTTTTTCCCCTTTAATCAAAATAATCCTATTATACTTGAACAATTTTGGGAGACAAGGGGAATGATCTTAGGTCCAATTACATAAAATAATATTGTATTTGGTATCATAGCCAATTTTTATAGGAGCACAATCAATGTGTGTGTGTGTGTGGTGGGACTTCTTTGACTATGTGTTCTTTTGTGACATGTGATTGTTCCCATTTCTCTCCATGATAATTCATGCTAGAGGGGATATGCATGTGATGGACCTTCTCAATATCCTGGGTACTTAAGAGGTATGTTTGTTGCATGTGAGTGACTCAATAATCTATACAAAGTCCTATTTCTTTAGTAATGTTGATTTCATAGTGTTAATGATATTTTTGTGGGTAATAATATGTATGATATTCACGAGAATAAAATATATTAGGAATGCTTGCAAGGAGTGAATTTAGCATTGATTTGTTAAGAGATTTTTAATACATTAAATTATTGCAAATATTTTCATGTGAAGGATAGATTATTTGGCTAAAAGAATAGGTCAATATTGAGCAATTACTTAGATCTTGATCTTATTCTTCTTGAACTTTGTTATTGTCTATTTAATATATATAAATGGTATGAAAATTGGAGTAGGCCAATATCATGTGATATCTTAAGTTTCAAAAATATTTTCCCTAAGTATGTGATGGACTAAGTCAATCCAAGTAACACATTCAAGTATGTTTCTACCTACTATTACAATGTGTTTCATTTTTACAATGTCCAATGAATCTCTATCTAGATATATTCCTTCTATTGTAATTTAACACCTATTTGGTTAGAGTCACCTTTAGATAATTCTATTATACAATGTTGTGTATTATATTTAATCTTTTTATGGTAATAATTTTATATATTATGACGTGAATTCACTCTATGTGTGTCAAAAACTTTAAATTGAATTAGTGTTAACAAAACTCTTAGATAATTTTACGACTAACTAACTCTTATTAGGTTTAAAGATAATTTAAAATTGATGAGAAGGTGTCAATTATAGTCTAGTTGCCTATTGAAATGTTGATGCAAATTAGTTCTCACTTTGACATTATTTATCTTTATTATTTTATTTTCCAATCAATCATGTAAATGTTGTAATGTGATTGATGTTATTAAAAAATAAAATTGTTATTTAATATATGAAGGACTCTAGCTAAATTTTGTAATGTCTAGATAGCTCATAATTAAAATTAATTCTTAATTGATGTGTATTTAGATAAATTTCATGATGAATACTCTTGTAGAGAACTTAGGAATAAATTTGACATATAAAAAATAATTTGACTATGAAGTTAGTACAATTTAGCAATTGTTGGCTTTAAAATAATACTACCATGTTTTTAGATAAAGTACTATATGTAATGTGCCTAATGGAAAATTTTGGAAATGAAAAACCTAAGTATTGAATAGGTTGCATGCTAATTAAAACCATGAAGTTTCCATAGTCCATGATAAATTTGTAATATGATTTCTAGATTAAAACTATGTTGTATTTTTTTACATCAATGTTTTGGATCATACTCCATGATCCATCATCAAGATGCAAAGTAGATAGAGAGAAGAGTGAAAAATGAAGAAGAAAACTTGGGAAGATAAAGGATGAGGGGAAGGGGGTTGTCCAAACTTTAAAAAAAAAAAATTAAGAAGACGAAAAAGAAAAATAAAAAGGAGAAAACAAGAAAATGGAGGGAGAAAAAAAAGAAGACAAAAGTGAGAATGCAAGAGAAGAATGATAGAATAGACTAAAGAAAAAGGCAACATAAAACAAAAAAAATCACAAAGCCAAATTAGACTAAAATGAACTAATGGAAAATAGAGAGAAAGCAATGAGAATTTTTTCATAATTTAATAATAAGAGAAGGAAATGAATATTAAAATGAGAAATTAAATTGAGAAAATAAGATTTAGAAACAAAAGAAAAAGAGGAAAAATTTTAAGTTAAAAAATAATTAATACAATTCTTATAATACTTACAAAATACCAAGAAAATAAAGAGAAAATTAAAAAATAAAAATAAAAAATTAAGGAAAGAGCCTAAATAAATGAAAACTAATGCAATAAAAGAAAGAAAAGAAAACATGAAGCATAAGACAGAGAAGAGAATAAAATAATGGGGAAAAGGGAAAAAAGAAATGAAAATACAATCTACTAAAATAATAGCAAGGATATTCCAGAGAGGAAATTAAAAATTCTATTTCCAAAAATTGGAAATAAAAGAAATTAAAAAATGTACTTCAAACCCCAAGAAAACAAATTCACAAAATTCCAAAGCAATAAAAAGATGGGCAAAAGGTAAAGAAAGTGAAAAAAAACATGGAGCCGTAATGCAAATTAATACATTATTCATATTGATTTACAATATGAAGAAGAAAACAAAAAAAAGGAACAAGAAGAAAACACCTAAAATAAAAGAAAAAAGTAAATCAATAAAAAACACCATTGAAAAAGAATAGTTAAGAAAAAGAGAATATACACACACAAAAAAATCAATATATGAAATAAAAATATAAATATATGTGAGATATATAACCATATGTCTTATATCTATACATGCATAAATGAATTGGCAGTGAAAAAGAGAATAAATATATATAGAAAGAATAATATATACATAAGCTAAATAAATAATCAAATGAAAACAATGTGATACAAAGAAAGAAAAGAAAGCAAGATGCATAAGATTAGAAGGAGAAGAGAAAAAAAAAATGAAAAGGGAAGAAAAAAAATACAATCTACTAAAAAATAGTGGGGAAATTGAAGAGGGAAACAAAAAATGGAAAAAAGAGGGGAAATCAAGAAAGAAACAACAAAAGAAAATCGAAATCAATAAAATGTAAATGAAATACATTGAGTATTGGTTGACATTATGTGTTATATCTAAAGGAGAATATGATACAAAAAGAAAGAAGAAACAAAGAAATAAGCTTCAATTTTTTTAAGAAACAAAGGACGGACCAAGCATGGAGTGAAGACGAGGCATGAAGGAAGGAAAACAAGTGAGAGGAAGCACAGGCCAAAAATGAACCGGGGGGGAAGAGGAACCCAACGGATTAAGGAAGAGAATCTTGATAGATTTAACATCAAACTTTGGTTTCAAACATTAAGTAAACTATTGAAGAAAAATTATCTTTTTATGTTTATGTTTTGAATGTGAGTATCCCACTTGAGTATCCATCCTAGATGATGACATGGTTATGAGTGTGTGTGATATGGATGTAGAGCACATTATTCACCATTGTCTTCTCATTAGATCTAGATTGATCCATTTGGGAGTTCTCAATCCTTGATGTCCTTTCTATAGACACTAGGAAACTCTTAAGCATCTTTTTTAGTTTCTTATTGCAACCCAATCTACATGGAATTAAATTCATGACTCTATTAAGCCTTTTTCCTATCATATAATTATTTTGGGGATGAACCCAAAATCTTGCTAAATTATCTAGATATGGCATGCTTTTGAGGTGGAAATCTTGTTCAATATTTGGAAAGATAGAAATTCATGTCTATTTTTAGTAGTCTTTTGTTGATATTCATCTATCTATGTTTACCAAATCCATAATTTGTTCTAACATTCTCATGTAAATACAAGTGCAAGCTAATAAAGTTGATCACTTGCATGTCCTTAACCACTAGGGTAATGCACCTTGTATGATTGCTAGTCTCATTGACCCATCCCTCTCATAGCCCAGTAATCTTCTTCTTGAGGGCATTAGTATGGGCATAGTCACAATGCTCATAGACATGATTGTTATAGTGCACATTTTATTTGCTAGCCATAGAGTTGAGGTGATGATCCTCATGGTTGGTTTTAGTAGCTTTGTTTGCCTTCTATCTCCTCATAACCTTGCGATAGGGGTACCCTTGGTTGGACAATGACAAACTTCCTTGTTTGGCATTGGCCATTTCTCCCATTGGAAACGAAACTTAGCTACTATATGAAAAACATGCTAATGAGAGGACTTCATTATACGTTGGGAGCCAATTCTTGACGAATAAAATCTTCTCAATGACTAGAACAAACTTAATGACTGTGATCCACCTCCACTTTTTACTAAATTTTTAATTTGTATTACTTAACAATGTGACCAACTATTTATCTCATATTTTTATGTGTTCTTTTAAAGTTTGAGTTTCTATAACCATTGAAATACAATTCCATTCCACCATTTTTTGTCTAAATATAACGTTATCTACTTATTTATACAAGACAATATATAAAAGGCCCCAAGCCGGAGCAAGCAAGCCTCTTTCAACAAGCGCGATAAGGTAAGGTAGTAGGTGAGGAACCTAATCAGGACGTCATCCGAATTGTCCATATCTTAAAATCTGTGGCCACAAATTATGGTGTACGTTGTGACTCTAATTATGAAGACCATATAAAGTTCACACGATAGATGTACAATAAAAACCAAGAATTGAATAATGTGTAGAGTATCTTTATTCCGACCTTTTGTTCGCGTCTAAAAATGCTTTACACCACGATGTTTCACGCGTTTATTTGAATCTAAAAGAACGCGGAATGAACTATTGAAAGAGAAAGACGTTGGCACGTTGGAATTTGTTGAGGCTTCTACAAAGTGATTTGACTCGGGATAAAACTTCGTACTTCCCATTCACGGCATCTATGTGGCCTTTCAAATTTGATTCTTTAAATTAAACGAAATTCCCGTGAAAACAATAAAATTTAGTTCACACAAATACCTGCTGAACCGCCATTGACCGATGATGAACATAACAAGTTCAAATATTATTACTTTTTAAGAGAGAACAAAAATAACTTACGATTTAGTCAGATATTAATTGGAAAAAGATATTTGCGCGCGAACTGCAAAGAGAGCTCCCCGGATTCAACTTCAGCAGGCTTGTCGAGAAGATACGATCCTTGTGTGTGAAAGGTTAAAAGTGCGAGGAAGTTATGAGGTGATGTGACGTCCCCAATGCAAACGTCAGCACGAGCCACCTAATATCTATGAAAGGGGCTGGCACTGGCTACCCAGCCCCAGGAATGCACCGGGGATGGATGCCATGCGATGCTTCCATACATAGTACGCCGCCCCATCGTGCCGTGCCTTCAATGCCGTGTCTGCAGCAAAAACAAAAAGCAAAGCATGCGAATTAATAACATTCACTGTAAACTGAGGAGCCAGCAACCATTGTTCGATGGGATTTTCATCCAATTAATTTCCAGCCGGCTGTGCAATAAATATCTTCAACAACTTGAATTCGCGCCTAAATATCTTCAACAATTTGAATTCGCGCCTAAATTAATAGAAGATAAAACCAATTTTGTCCCAGCAATAACCATTTTGTGCAGGAGAAATCAAAGTTTCAAACAGAAGCTGGAAAGATTCGTGGCAATCTGGAGCTGTTGGTAGTTTTCATCCACCAAACTGTGCAGATTAATGTAAGGTACCTGTTGGCGCATAAAACCAGAGATTATCATTAAATGATTTTAAAATAGCATTAAGTATATTTATTTGATGCAAAAAAAAATTATTATTTGATTTTTATTTTGTTGTTTTTGTTTGTTTTTCGTCAGGCTCTCCATATTGAATAATTTTATTTTTATCATGATTATAAATATACCCAGAAAAAAAATTTGTTTTTATCATGATTATAAATATACCCAAAAATTTATTTAATTTTTTTGCTGTTTGTAATAAGAAATTAGTAATATTCTATGTTTATTTCACTGTTTTTTTATTTTTTTACTACAGAAAATTTCATCCTTAAATTAAGAAAATTTGATAAATTGTTATTAAGTATATCTATTTGATGCAAAAAAAATTATTATTTGATTTTCATTTTGTTGGTTTTGTTTGATTTTGTTAGGCTCCCCATATTTAATTTTTTTGTTTTTATCATGATTATAAATATACCCAAAAAAATTATTTACTCTTTCTGCTGTTTGTAATGAAAAATTAGTAATATTCTATGTTTATTTCACTATTTTTTAATTTTTTACTACAAAAAATTCATCCTTAAACGTAGGAAAATTTGATAAATTGTTATTAAATTTCAGATTTGTAATAAATGTTTCACATATCACTAAATCTTTATCCAACATCTTAATATAAATTAACATTTCTATAAATTAAAATCATACAATTATTATAAATAAAAAAACTCATTATCATAATAGTTTAACATTTGTATAAATAATATTATATTTACTTACATATCAAATTAACTAATTTAAAAAGCATATCAATTTCTAATTAAATTATTAAATGTCAATATTTCTAATCCTATTTTTTAAATAATAATTATAATATAATAAAATTCATAATAAAATATTTTCAAATTAAATAGTTAAATATTTATGCATACTTAAAATTACATTACATATTAATAGCACAAAAAATTTCACAATAATTCATATGCTCAATAAAAATATCTTTGGGTGTGTTAATAGATAGATTATTGAATAAGATAATTAAGCTAGTTTTAATCTTGTCAAAATGGAAAAATATGTTTATATATTTTTTAAGTTTTTTATTTGATTGAAAATTATTCTATCCTTATTTCACCTTTTTTCAATTTTTTTTAATTTTGTCAAAATAGAAATATAAGTTTATATATTTTTTAAGCTTTTTATTTGATTAAAATTGTTAATTTGAGAGTTGTTACTTATTCTCTTCATTATTATACTAAAAAAAACTAAATAGTTATTGTTTTTTATTAGTCAAATTTTACTTTTTATTATTGAACAAGCTCATGTTGAAAAATATTCATAGAGAGCTGCAATACCACACATTAGATGGAAGATTATAAACATGAATCCAATTACAACTATCTTATAATTTTGAATAGAAGTATTTAAAAATAAAATCATTATTAAGTCTTATAGGTTAATGGATCTTATTTCTTTATAGCACAAAATTTCATTCCATTTAATAAGAAATTTGAATCTTCTTAAACAATTATTTAACAATATAGTATGCACAATAAATTTTTAAACAATTCTTTAACAAATGAAAGGTATTGACAAATATTATACACAATATAAGCTCATTTGAGTTTACATATAGACATAATCATATCACCTTTGAGTACTAATTATATTAATAGAAAAAATTGTAATTTTTAAAATATGTAGTAATTTTTTATTTTTTCTCTAAATATAGATTTAATAAACATATTAACAATAATTTAAAATAGTATTTTTTATTAGATAAAAGGGGAAAACTAGGTCCCTTCCCTTACAAAGTTTGAAACAACCAATAGTTCATAATCAAAATACTAAGAGTCTAATAACACTACTAGATTCGCAATAGATAATAACTAACAACATAAGAAACACAATAATAATAATAATAATAATAAGCCACCAACTAGCTACCTAGAGACCCAACCAATTCATGAAGGTTTGAAATAGCCTCCCCTTCTTTGGATATAATGTGAAACTTGACCTTTAGTGAATCAGACTCATCACTTGTATCAACCCTTGTAGATACCAACTTCATTGAACTTCACCTCTCTTTAGGTTGATTCATTTTGGTAAGGGTTTCATTTTTAGTTTTTGATCTTTGGTATCCTTTTCTTGGGGTTTATCCTCTTTTATAATTAATGTCCTTTCTCTTTATCTAGTTGTTTCCCCCCTTGGTTTTGATTTCCCTAATCTAGGTCTTAATAGTAATAGGGGTCTTTCTTGGTTTTTTGGTACTGGTAGTATTGATTGAAGATCTTGGTCTCATGTTATCCATGCTTTGTTCTTCTAGGAAATAACTATCATTAGACTTAGAATTAACACTATCCTTATCCTTAGAGTTTTCATTTTTAGATTCCCTAAGTTCATAAGGTTGTCCTCTTCCCCACTAGAAACCACTACATTAATCTTATCTAACTTCGAGTTTTCTTTCATCAAAATCTAGTTGATCTCTTATTCCTTTTTGGGTTGGATTGACCACTTCCTCCCTTTCACACCAATCTCATCTTTGTTCACGGTCTTAGATAAAAATGTGTTATCATCAATCATGGAGGATTGGGGACCACAAACCTTCTTGACTAGCCTCTTAGCCATAACCCTCACCATAGCTTGTTCTTTTTGACAAGAGATGGGCAAAAACTTTAGTGATTTTCTTGGGTTTGAAGGTAGGGATTTTGAACACTTGCAAAGGACAGTTAGCCATATTAGGAAAGTTGTTAAGTTAATAAAAATATAAGTAGAAAATTATCCCCTAACGTAGGATAATGGTGGATTTGTTACACAAGATCTCCTTCATGGAGTTCTCAAGAGATGACAATAGATAATACAAGAAGATTATGAGAAAATTATGTCAGAGATGCTTTAATAGAGAAAAATAATATGTGAATACACATTAAAATCCTCCATCCAGTAAAAAGTATCTTATATTATGGTCACTTACCTAACTCCAAGGGCTTGGGAGGTCCTCTCTCTTATAGTTGTTTTATAATTTCACAAGCCTATTATCCCCCACATGGAAGGAATTGATGCAATCTTTGTCTCTAATACTCTTCAAGTGTTTAATTTTCTTTCCCTTTGTGGAGAGGCCAATGGTTGCACTAAAGAGATGTTCAACCACCTTGAAATAGATTCCTCTAATATTGACCTTTTATTCATTATGTGATTGAGAAAATTTACAAAGAGGGAGGGTTCAAAGCCTCTCATGGATTCAAAATATGAGTCAACACAAATTTTTTTGAAGACTTTATTATTCATTTCTTTCCAAACCTCCCAATAAAAATGTGAGGGGAAAAAATCCTCATCTACATAATAACATGATGGCTAAAAGAGGCATACCAACTTTCAATGATTGTTTCAATAGAATAGGGCATAACACAAATTACTTTAATTTTTTGAATGCAATTTCCCATAATTATTTAGTATAATTAGAATAGAAGAAGAAGTGGTCCCTTATTTCTTTGTTGGAATGACACAAAATATATCTTTTGGGAAGTGATAATCCAATATTTATAAATTTATATGGGTGATAGTTTTATCATGTGCAATGGTCAACCAAAAGTAGTTAACTTTTAGGATTAATTTCCTATGTTAGATCTTATTCCATCTTTTTCCACTACTTGGATTGTTGAGCTAGATAGTGTATCCAAATTTTATTAATTAAATTCCCTTGTGGTCCTTACCCCAAAAATTATTGTCCCATGATAAAAAAACGGAGTCTAACAACTTTTATTTTTGGTTGTATTTACGAGACAACAATAACAAAATCACTAATAACAAACTCCTATAGGTTTATACACTTGGCTGGACTAAGCTGTCAAATCTCTTGGTAAGAATTTATTAAAGTTGCATCATCTAAGGCGACTAATAAAAGGGACCTATTTCTAATAAATTGTACTCCCTAAACTATATTTGATTGTCTCTCCCAACTTTCAAATTACATTCCAATAGATAACAAGATTATAGCTTTGCTAGCATTATTTTGAGAATCTTTAGGAATGTTATCAATAGATAAAAGATATTAATGTCTCTTCCTTGATATGCACCCAATATTTGTTGTCCTTCATGAACCCCCACACAAATTTTACTATAAAAACTCTATTTAATTTTATTTTTTCTTAAACCAAGCCCCCCACTATGCTTAGTTTTGCAAACTATGTCCCAATGGACAAGCACCAATATTTTCTTCTCCACCTTTCTAGTCCAAAGAAACCTTTACTAAATTTTCTCAATTTTATATAGAATGAACATAGGGATATTGTAAAAATAAAAGAAGTACGTTGGTATGCTTTGAAGAGACGTCTTAAGTAGCTAAAACTTCCCAAATTGATTAAGGAGTTTACCCTTCCACCATTCCAGTTTCTTAGATAAATTATTTCCACCACTCGTTCCAATATCACGCTCTAAGTTTCTTAACCATGAGAGTGAGTGTTGGTGTAATAGTGACTTAATTATCAAACTAGCTAGCTATTAACCTACCTAGGAGAGTCTTATTAACATTGCTTAAGCCTCCTCTTAAGGACTTCTATAATTTTGTCTCACTTCATGTGGTTGAGACACATGTCATCACTTGTGAGACACCTCTTGCATGCACACTTGCCACTCACTAGAACACTTGTCATGTGAGTTAACACATGTTTCATCATTGAAGGATTAGTTAGTCATTGTGTTCAACTTTCCTGCCTTCACCACCTTGCCTATATATGCAAGGTTATTTTATACATTCAAATAATCTATTGTATCAATCTCTTGGTAATATCATCGGGCTTATTTGTGTGCATGTATTTTGTAGAAGTTTCTGATTTTTTCTTTATGATCATGGAAATCATAACATGGTATGAGAGCCATGCAAGAAATTTCCTTCCCAAAATCTTGCATCTAACCTAGTATAGAGTTCCAAGCAATTTTATTTGCATGTAATCTTAATCTTTGTTTGGGTGTGGTCTCAAATTTTATTTGGGATTAATGTGATTCACATGCACCTATATAGAAATATAAAGATTTCACTTCCACATGACTATTAATAAATAATGTTAAATAATAAATTTATAGATTTTTTAAGTGCAACTGCACATTTTAAACATAAGATCCAAATGCACTTGTATCATATATTTTCCTACAAATCTAGTTCACACCTTAAATCCTACAATTACAAAAAATTGACTTTCAATCAAATAAATTCCAAAATAAGTAAGGAAGTCTCATCTGTACTCCCAACTGCATATAGGATATTAATAAGGAATAAAATTCCTTATCATTCAAATACCTCTCCAAAAGGAATCAATGACTTAGGTCTACCATTCCTCATAATAAATTTATGAGGGCTAATCATGCTCTTTCTATGTGGATAGTAATATTTTTAGAGGGAGATATGGCTAAAATATTATTAGATGCTACCAAATTTGAGATTAGTAAGCACGGGAAATAGTTTATCCAATTCACAAAATTATCCTACATTAGAATGTAAGGATTCATTAGTGCTTCATATAAGACTCCTACGCATCCCAACGATAAGATTATCTTGCTACAAGTGTTTAGATAATTGGTGGACACTCGAGTGCATTTATAGTCCAAGAATAGAATTGGAATTCAATTCCCCATTGTTCTTAGTGTATTATCACCTAGTAGATTATGCAAGTGTCCATGGTTAACTTGTGAAATGGTACAAAGGACCAAGAAATCCTAGAGCTCCTATTAATAGTAATTGCTACAATAGGAAATGAATAAACAAATTGGAGAACTATAGGAGTATATGAAACAAATATTAAGCCTATTAATACAAGATTATGGTACATATACTTCTCTAAAACTCATAACAAAAGTCACAACCCCTTTTCTAGATAAAATGAATGATAAGACAATTAAAAATAAATGATAAGCCAAAATTCCTAACTCATCCTCAATTCATAACTCAAATTCAAAAAAACAAATTCCTAACTTATCCTTAATGATCATGAGATAGTTGTGAAGTGGACGTAAAATAATTTGATTCAATTGACACTCTATCTCTCTTCTCTATGTATATTAATGTACACACCCATTCTTTATAAAATAGTGAATAGAGAGAAAAGTGAGAAGGACGAAAAACACATCACACATCTACTCTAACAAATATTATATCAAACTTCACATACATAAATTTTTTATTATATTTCTTGTAGATGTACCTCTATTAGAGATATGTAACAAGAGCACCACTAGGATGTATTGGAAACATATTGTATTGTTTTTAGTTATACTCATAGTTGGTAGTGTGCATTTAGTTCATGCAAAAATTAACATCTATAATTCAATAAACCATTTTTGGGACTCATTTGGTAATACATGGAATTTTATTTTTGTCTCTAATGCTAGTATATTTGGTGAAATCATAGAGTTTACCTATATATACATGTAAGATAACAATATCATGGAGTGAACAAAAAAATTGACATATTTGTTCATACGATTTTTAAACAATATAGAGGATTACTAACTATATTAATTTTATTCAGAATGGGTAGAAAGTGTAAATGGCAATCACTCATTGAACTACATGTGCAAGACATTCCCAACCAAGGAAATCATTTCTCAAGCGAGGACCTTGAATGGACACCTATTGGAAATGATGACAATATGGACTTATATGCTGCAATCCCTCTTGAGAGACTCCCTCACTTTATCAAAGGAGAAAGTTTACTAGACGATACAGAAACGACATTTGTATGTAAATATCATAAAGAGAACAACACACCAAAACCTACCGACCACACTACCATGACATACTCCAGGTTTTCCTAGATTAAATATAATTAATATGTATGTCATTTTTATATTTAATTTTTTATATCATTTAATATATATGTTTTGTTGTGTGAATAAATAGATATTGGTGTGCTTTTGGCCCAGAGGATCAAAGAAATAAATCTGAAAACATGGAAATAACACAAAGGTTTATCCAAAAAAGGGGTTGTCAAACTCACTTTTATGTTAGGGTCATGTATGGTAGGCCACAAGTTGCATTAATTATGTATAATGATTGGAGTCATTGTGATGTCAATGGTGAATTTTGCCATGGAAAGGATGACCCTTCTGGTGATCTAAGGAGCGGTTTTGCAACGAGATTATCAAATGAATGCAAATCATATATTGAGTCTTTATTACTAATGGGTGTGGGGATCAACACAATATGTGAGCAACACTACTTAGACCATGGTTTGACTAAGTTGATGAATAAGAGGGATGCATGCTTGTTGAGGAAGGATGTGTTGAATGCATGGAAAAGAGTACGCTCCATTCGATCCCAAAAAAATGAAGATGATGCAATTAGTGTCAATTTGTGGCATGCAGAGGAGAAGGATAACTTCTTCTACTATAAAAGACCAAACATCAAGGAAAATGTTCCATTTATCATAGGCATCCAAACACCATGGATGCAAGAAATGATGATCAAGCATTCACACAATTCAATTATTGCAATGGACTCAACATTTTCAACAAATAAATATGGTGTAAGTAAAGTAACGTTTATTATAAAATTTTGGATTTTATTTTATCATTGATTTAGTTATTTAAATATGTTAATTTATCAATGTTTAATTGCAGTATCAATTATATACCTTGCTTGTTTTTGATGAACAAGAGGCTGGTGTACCTATTGCATGGGCCATATCCTCAAGAAATAAAGTCGAGGTCTAAATGAATGGCTAACAGAAGTTTATAAACGAGGGAAACAATGTCGGCAAGATTGGAATGTCAATGCATTCATGACAGATGATGCTAGTGCAGAGATTGAAGCTATCAGGTTTTTATTATCCTTGTTTTTTTATTTAAACTTTAATCAACTTATTCTAATTAATTAATATTTAGATTATAAAAATATATATTTCATAATTTATAGCTTAAAATAGTTTGAATATAACATTTTATTTTGTCCTAATTGGCTTATCAAAATTTATAATGTAACTTTTAGATTATCATTTCAATGTCGAGTACTTTTATGTATTTGGCATGTACGCAGAGCATGGCTGAAAAATGTGTACAGGTGAGTCAATATTTAATTAAAATATGTGGAAAATTATATGTTTGAACCCTATAGATTGTTATTATCTCTTACAATTTAGGTATGCCAGCAATAAGGATGTTGGTACAAATATGTTTGATAAATTGGGTGAGATAATGTATGCAATGAATGACAATGTAAACATCACTACTCACCTAATAAAAAACTTCATGGAGGAATTCAAAGAAGAGAAGAAGTTTATTGATTACTTCCAAAAAACTTGGTGTCATGATGAGGGTCGCATTGGTAAGTTTGTCAGATTATTGATTTTGGTTTGAATGCATTTATATAATTAAAGTTATTTTTATGTTTACTAAGGTATTTTTATTGTTTTTTGTATAGAAATGTGGGCAAAAAACTTTCAAAACTTCTCTCATGCAAATCAAGAAACCAATGCTTCTATAGAGTCATATCATTTTCACATCAAGAGTCGTTATCTAAGTGATTGTGCTAAGAAATGTACAAGGAGAATGGATTGGCTTATCCATACACTTCTTCATAGGGTAGAGCCCTTTTATAAAAATAAAAGATATTTGCAGTCATCTGGATTTTTAACTAACTTTAAAAAAGAAAGATATTACAGTACTGCATTAGAGAGGTCCAAAAAAATACCTGATACAGATTGTTATCCATATGATCTCCTCCCTAACACATATAGGATAAGAAGTCAATCTATTCCAACAAAATGGTATCTTGTTAGGAAATTTGGACCAAATTTACATGTGTGTGATTGTCAGTGGGCAAAAAGGGGAAACACATGCAAACATGTGTTGAAGATTTTAGATCTCCTAAAGAGAAACATAACAAATGAGAAAAATCAAGTTGCTGGTAAGAGTCATCTAACATTTAAGTATAATATTTATA
>CM021108.1:287410701-287476750 GCA_007115665.2 Sequoiadendron giganteum | reverse complement strand
CACCTTGCTTCATCCCCAAAAGGAAAACACATGACAAATGAAAAAGATAAAAAGTGAAAAGTAAAAGGTTTACGACATAGAGAAGAATGGGGATACAAATAGAGGAATGTCACAAAGAGAGAGAGAACATCAAACATGATGTCATAGGGGATCACATCATGCACATGCAATCACACAAAAGAAAAAGAAAAAGAAATAATGCAAAATACTAGTAAGGCACATGAGAGTTAACCTAAAGTAGGTCATCCACCTCTCAATCGTGTTCATTGTATACCGAAGGATGGAAAATAGCCAAAGGGACAAGAGAAATTTCTGAACTAGGAGAAGCACTAGGTTCAACACTCTTCTTAGGAGAATTGTCATTTAAGCTCATGGAAGAGGAAAACAATGTATTGAATCCATTATGCACCTCTTCATCAATTTTAGCAACCCCATCATCGTCATCCAGGTTAATAACAACAGGAGGTTGAATGATAATTTACATGGAATATTTCAACTCTTGTTGTGGTTGTTGTTTCGGGGAAGGGGTAGAGTCATTATGCACTACTTCAATCAAGTTTGGATTTTGATTTTCTTTGTTTAATTCTTCATATAATTTGAGAGCAAGGGCACGATGTCTATGCCTGCGCTCTCTAACACCTTTGTTTCTTTTAATTTTGTTTTCAAGTTGAATTTGTGTAGGAGTGGATTGATCAACCATAGGTTTATTTTCTTCCCTAAGGGGAGGAATGAAAGGAACCATAGGGCAGTTGTTCAACCACTTTCTCTTTGACTTTCTAAACCTGTTTTATTCTAGGAGGTGTGACGAGGTTGTTTTCATTGTCTCTTGGTCTTTTGTAGGATGTAGGTGAAGGTTTTGTCTTAGGTTGGTCTTGATTGTGTGGAATTTATTTAGGTTCAAGCATGGTTTCATCTAGGATGGTATGCTCGGTGGTGGGTGGGAACATTTTTCAGAGGGATAGTTCTATTATCTTCTTTGCCTTGAAATTTTGATAAGACAAGAAGAAGAAGTCTTCTCATGGCTTTATAGGTTCCATAGGCTTGGTCCAAAAGAAATAAAAGGATAATTTTCCTTTGGAGGACAAAGGGTTAAAGCCACTATGGTGGAAAATGAAGATTTTATTGTTAAAGGTAAAATTTAAGCATTTATGTATGACTGAAGGGACTACATTCATGGAGCGAAGCCATGGATAGTTGATCTTCACATGAAATTGGTACAACTATGGGATGATGGAGAATGAGACATCTAATGTTTTTGGTCCTATTTGTAAGGGAAGAGTGATCAATCCCATCGTAGGGAAAGAGAAACCATTATGTTTCTTGATCCATGCTTTCGTTTTATCGTATATATCTTGATAGAGCTCATGCAAAAGTAAGAATTCCTTAGTGATCACATTCTCTCCACATGTGGGATCTATTAGTATCCCATTAGTGGGCTTGTCATAGATATGGCCAACTATGTAAAGAGGACCATCGGGTGCATGTTTAAGTATATCCTTAGAGGAGAAATAAATTTCAAGAGGATTATTAGTTCGGCCCTTACAAGGAATGACATCTATCACTCCTACCATGTCATCCATAGGATCATTATCTATATGATCATGTTGAATAGAATCATTGTTATCATCATTTGTATCAACATTAATCACATCATTCTTTGTAGTTTCACTGGCTTTGACAAATGAAATACTATGTTTTGGCATGGGTTTGGTAAAGATTTCCAAGTTTTGGTTAGGAGGGGCAATGGATTTATTTCCTTGATCACTAACACATCCAATGGATAAACAATTGGAATCAATGAGGTCTTGCACAATATGTTTAAGATGCTTGCAATGTTTTGTGTCGTGTTTGTTTTCAGTGATAGTGGCAATAAGAATTTGATCTAAATCTTGGGACATTTGACAGGAGGAAAGGTAATCATTTTCTGTTCTAAAAGTTGGGACATTGTGTTATGAAGGGTATTGGGTAAGGGAGTGAATTGTCTTTTCGGGTCCCCATAGCTAAAGGGTATCATGGGTTTAACAGTAGCTACTTGGTTATTGAAATTTTGAGTTGTTTTTTGAGGGGGGTTGAATTGAAGGAACCCTTTGTTTTGTTTCCTAAAAGGTTGGGAATTGTTTTGGTTTGCAGGCTTGGATTTCTTAGTTCAGCTAGAAGTGGACTTTGTATCTCGACTACTAACAAAATTTTGATAATCATAGAGGGTAGTACACAGATGCATAAAGGATGGGAATTTCATCATGGTAAGCTTGTCTTGGATCTTACTTTACAAATTTTCTATGAACATATTTTGAAGGTGCGGATCGAGAACCTTGACATCGATTTGGGAATAAAGTGATTGATAGCATGTGACTTTATCTTTTCTTCTTCTTTTTGCTTGCATCTCATCAAATCGAACAAGGTCATCTTGGGAGTCATATGCACTTGGAAATGGTTAAAAAATGACTCAAAAAGTTCATTGAATGAACGAATTGAGTTGTTCGATAAAGAAGAAAACCACCCCAAGGTAGTATCCTTCAAGGACCTAGGGAAAATCTTAGCCAAGATTTTATCATCAAGGACAAAGTCACTACATAAGGTAGTATAGGAATTAACATGGTTAGAAGGATCTCCCTTTCCTCCATATTTCTTGAATCTAGGCACCTATACAGCTTGTGGCATCAATGTTCACAATATCTCCTAGGACAATGGACTAATTTTGACATAATATGTAGGTGGACCATTTTGATTTTGGTTGATGGTGGAAACTTGGTTTTGAAGGGATGAAAATATTTGAAAAAGTTGATTTATGAGAGGTTCATTGCTTGAATTATGAGATGGAGCTGAAAAAGGTGGAGGGGTGTATGTGTTCAAAGGACAAGTGAATGGAATTATTATAGGTGGTAAAGTGGTAGGAGATGTGATGTGTGATGCCACACATGAACTAGGTATGCTAGCGGGAATACTGAAGGAAGGAATCACATTACTATTTTGTTGCATTGTCATTGTGACTTCAAAATTGGTATAGGTAGGTATTGAGGCAATTATTGTGGGAGGAGGAATCTGAGTTCCTCCTTGGTTTCTGACATTTCTTGTAGGTAAAGGACAACTAGTGGTTGAGGTGAGGTGTTTTCCAAAGATTTGAACTATGTTTTTCATAAATTTAAGTCCATATTAACTTTCAAGCATGCGGTGAATGCTATCTATGGTAGGGATGGCAGTAGTTAAAATGCTGTCATTTTGCACTTGATGGTGTAAGTTTGCTAGGTCCTTATGAATGTGAATTATGTTTTCTTGTGGGACATTATCAATCCTTGTTTCAACTTGCATACCACTTGAAGGTAAAGATTTGTTGAGGTTATTGTCCATACTTAGTGTACTAGTGTCAATACTAGGAGTGAAAGAGCTAGAAAACCCAAGATCCACAATGATTGTGCTATCACGGTATGACATGAGTCTCAAACTTCATCTCACTACAGTATTAGCAATAGGACACAAAATACCCATACAAGGGCTACTAAATGCAATGTGAATGAAAATGCAATGTAAGCTAAGAACAATGAAATGCTTATAACATAAATTCTATAAAGTGAAACAAAAAGGCAATAACACCAAAGATAAACTAAAAAATAGAGCTTTAAATGGAAGAAAATGCAGTGCAGAATCTGCATTGGGAATGATTCACCTAAGGTGGTGAATGAGTCCTAATGAGAATTATTTTCAAAAATTTCGAAAAACTTCAGTTGAATTTTATGCTTTTTATATTTTATGATCTGTGTCTTGGATGCAAATGCAAATTCTGTGTGGTTTTCAGTGAAATGAGATGCACAAATGCAAGATATATGGTATTTCACTAATGGAAAAATTAAAAACCCTAGAATGCAAATTAACCAATGCAATGTTAATGCAAGCAAGGTCTAGAATGATAATGCACTCCAAATTAGAATTTTAATATTATAAATGTAGGTTCACCAAAATGTTGTATATGAAATGTGGGATGGATGTTATCATATGACTTAGGACATAGAGCATACCCACTTTCCACCTACTACATTCAAGGGTAACCCTAAAGATATCAATGCAAAAGAGAAAGAAATCTTGCAATGAGGTTGTCCTAGGGTTTGAATGCAAACTAATAAGGGGTTCACCACCAAGTTTAGACTTAGAAAGAAAAATAAAATGCAATATGAAAAACTAAACCCTAATTGAATGTGATGCACTACAAAATGACCTAGAAAAGTAAATGAAACAACACAAAAAGCTACTAAACAAGAAGGTGTGCACCTGAAAACCTAGAGATAGACAAAAGGAGGTCTGAAACACTAGAAATTATACTTTTATTGCTGACTGGGACTCATTTTCCAAGGTACTCAAATAAATCTAGATTCTAGAAAACTGTGGAGGAACAAGAATCTACCAAATGGGTATCTGAATTTGTAAAAACCTGAATTTTGACTAGAACTGGGACTCATTCGCCAAAGTGATGAATCAATCTTGTTGGGATTTTATGAAGCTTCAAAGTATGATCTTTCTCTTCTCAATTTTTTATGTCCTTGCTGATTGATTTATGGATCCAAAACCCTAATTTGTAACATGTAGGTCTTCTCCAATATTTTTCAAGGCTTGATGACAACTTAGACAACTTTGAGCTCTTGAAATTTTTTCTCCAATCTTGCTCCTTAGGAAATCTATGACCTAGAACTGCAAATCACACACAAAGGAGAGGGAAAAATGTTGTTGGGTTAGTGAATAGGGGTTTGCGTTGGTCAAACCCCTTGTTGGTAATTAAACCTTGAAATAGAATGAAATATGAATGAAGAATGATGAATGAATAAAACATGATGTTGCAACTCACCAAACCCTAGCAATCAGAGGTTGAAAACATGTATGAGATGGCTCCAATGGATGTAGACCTTGACTCTTGCTTGATTTAGATAGATCTTGAATGAAATGCTCGCTTGAATCATAAAACCCTACATCACAATTGTTATCTCCAAAATAAACATGATGCATGAAATATTTGACATGATGATTGGTGCTTGAATGCTGCTCTAAAATGCTTGATAATCTATCCTTGATAATCTATCCTTGAATGCTCTTGTGAACTCAAACTTGCTATAAGGATCACTTGATTTCTTGTTAGGTGAAAATGCATGAAAGAACCTTTCATTTATACTCATTTATGCAAGAATTCCCAAAATTACAACACTACAAGCCGACATCAGATCTAGGAGAATAAAATCCCGCCAAAAATTTGAATTAATTTTGATTTTGAACAACATGGGACTCATTTTCCCAAGCTAGTGAATGAGTCCCACAAGGCCTAATTTTTGGGACCAATTTTAAAATGCCTAGAAATGTGTGAAATCAGGTTCAAGACCAAAAGATCTAGGTGGGAATCATTCACCCAAGGTGGTGAATGAGTCCCAGATCACTAAATCTGGGCCATTCAAGCCTAAAACACTTGAATAATGATTGGTGTCGGGATTATCCTCGAAAAGATGCATCAAATGAGGCTTGTGAATGCGAAAATAGGGCCAATGAAAGCATAAGAAAGCCCAATTATTAATGTCAAGCCTAGAAAAGTGTGAAAGTGTGTTACAACACTTTACAACACTTTAAAATAAGGCAAGATTAAGGTTTATTTTTATTAAAAAGAGGTTTATTAGGTTTAGCTAATTAATAAAACCTTAGAAAAGTGTGAAAGTGTGTTACAACACTTCACAACACTTGAGAAAGGTACCATTTATGTTCATTAATTCACAAGGGTCCAAGACCTAAAGTGAATGTTTTAAACACATTACAACACTAAATCAAGGCAATATTAAGCCTAGTTCACAAGGAGGGCCCAAACAAGCAAGGGAAAAGAAGAAGGGATAATTTTTCCGTTACCATAGTATGTTATCATGAAATATCAATGTCATAACTCTTTGATATGTTTTTCCCACATGATTTAATCCAAGAGGCATCATTACCCAACAAAATGATCCTCAAGCTATTGTAAATGTTGTTTTGTTTGATCTTGAGGGTTGTTAAAGATTTGATTATATCCAGAAAATCCATCCATGAATGACAACAAAGCATGTCCCACAAGTGATTCCACTATCATTTCAATATTAGGAAGGGGGAATCATATTTTAAAGATGCTTTATTCAAATCATGACATTTCATACACATCTTAATATGATTATCCAGTTTTGCGACTATGACAATGTTCAAGATCCAAGGAGAATAATCTATAGGATGTATAAAACCAGCTTCAAGGAGCTTCTCAATCTTGGATTTAACTACCAAGGCTATATTAGGATTCATCTTTCATATCTTTTGTCTAATGGGTTTAGAATTTTTAGTGAGGACCATGTTGTGTGTTACTATCTTAGGATCAATTCTTGGCATATCCGAATAATTCCAAGCGAAAATTTTAGGGAAGTCACGAAGCAAAGTTGCATGATCTTCTTGTTCATCATCATCAAGGAAATTTACTATCTTTATCACTTTTTCTTCATTGTTAATGTCTATTAGTATGTCAATTGTAATTCCTAAAGGAAGTGCATTTTGTTTCATAAATTCGGGGTTGGATTATTCATTATTCTTATCAATCTCACTACTTTCCTCTTCTTCATCTTTTTTCTTGGTACTAATCATAGCACATGTAACCCGTTTATTTTTAAGAGGACTAAATGGTTTTTCATAAACTCCTAGTATTTATTTCAAGGTTTTGTCATCTTCAAAGAACTCTAATTATGCTTTGCAAGTTGTGTAAATCAATTCTAAATGCTTCAAGGTGAGGGTTGTTTTAGGATTACACATGATGGTCTTGATGTTTAGTGAGGGTATTTTTATTGCTTGCATTAACTTAGAAGGGAAATATCCCAAAACACTTTTCATCTCTTGTGTGTTAGGTTCTATAGGAACATGGATACCTTGTTCTTTCTTTCCACATCCTTTCCCACTATAACCAAATTGTTTCATGAATTCATACCCTTTCCCATAAATTCTCTCCATTTATTTCGGGTTTGGTGGTTGTTGATAATCTATCTCATCGAAGTTTTTTGTATAGATTGTGTCTTCTTCTATAGTAGATGAGGTAGATGCTTGTGAGTTTTCTTCTGAATTTTTCATTGACATCACCATTGCTTGCTTTTTTTTTTCGCAATTTTGTATTCTCCCATAAATGAAGGTGTGAACTCCAATGAACCCCAATCATCTTCTGATAACTTCAACACCATTTCCATTTCTTGTTTATCTTCTTCCATAGGTTCTATGTTTTATTTTGGAATTAATGTGTTTAGAGGACTTGCCATTCCTTTTTCAACTTGTAAGCAACTTTCAAGCTCAAGGTCTATTTCAATTTGGTATACTTTATTGTTATAGAAATACTTCATTATATGATGAAGAGTTGAAGGTACCGCATGCATCTCATGAATCCAAGGTCACCCTAAAAGAAGATTTTATGAAATATTATTGATCATGACATGAATAGGAGTTTGCAAAGTAGCCTTTCCAACTGTAATAGGGAAAGTAATTACACCAAGCGGTTTCTTTCCTACATTGTCAAATCCTTGAATCGACAAGGAATTGGGTTGAATTATTGTTTTATCCACGCCTAATTTATCTAGAAGGGTCACACTGCACACATTAAGAGCAAAACCATTGTCAACAAGGGTTATTTTTATTACCCACCCATCATAGGTGGCTATTATCATGAACATGCATCATTTCTCTTTCTCATTTCTGAAGGAGGTAACTCATGTTGGTGAAAGATAATTTCCACATTAAATGTATTCATTCCTTTTATTAGATATGCCACATCATTTGCACTTGTACCAAAGGGGACCACTACTTGTTGCAAGGTGGTTTGAAGCATAGTGTGATAATTAGGTGAATTCTGAATTAGGTCCCATAGGGTATATTTGCAAGAGTATTCTTAAGTTGTTCAACAAGATCATACTCCTTCCCACTATGCAAAGGAAAATGAGGAGCACTAGGAAAGATGGGATCATGCAAAGGTAAAGGTGTTATAGTTGGATTTTTTGGTTTTAGATTGTTTCTAGTGTTATATGTATGAGCAATGGTATTATAAATTGATTTCTACAAAAAAATGTTCTTAGGTGGTTCAATAGTGAAAATAGGTTTGTTTTGAGTTTGAGGTTTGTGTGAAGGTGGGTAAAGGATAAGTTGAGGTTGAATCACGTTAACTTATTCTAGTTTCGATTTGTCATAACAAGCCTTAGTGGATGAATCTTGTGAGATGAAATCCTCAAGGGCTTCATCTAACATGTCAAATTCATCACTACTAAAATCATTGAGGGTTAGGTTAACTTGAAAAAAGAGATTTGACATATTCAAATAACTATGATTTCTCCAAGTGGTTCATTGAGTTTTTGGTGTTTTTGGTTTTTTTTTTCTAACGAATACCAAATATAACCTAATCTAATTGAACTATTGTAGTAATGGAAAAAGTATCATTTTTCCTTACTTGATATGGGAATAATTATCATTGAATTAACTTAATTGTGCTTTGGAATAGTGTTGTAATGTGTTGTACACATTCACATCATTCTAGGGCCCTTATTTGTTTAAACATACCTTAAATTTTCCTTTACAAAACTATTGTAAAGTGTTGTAACACACTTTCATACTTTTCTAAGGTTTATTCAATTACCTAATGGGTCCCTTTTTTAATTAATTGTACCTAATGTGTACCCTATTTATAGTGTTGTAAAGTGTTGTAATACACTTTCACACTTATCTAGAGTCCTCTTAATTAATTGTGGTTAATCGGAGTTAATTATCCCTTTTTAATTCAAATTTAAGCCTTATTTTTGACACCTCCCAAAGATCTATTGTGAGACCCACAATTTAAATTATATAACATTTAATTGGGAAAAATCAAGGTCCTAGAAATTGATGCTAGGACCCATTCGCCCTTGGTGGCGAATGGGTCCTCCCTCTATAAGAACCCCCTTTATCAACATATTTTAAATGGGTTTTTAGTGATATTCCATCCCTCAAAGGTGAGGTCCTGGAAAACAGTGCCAGGACCCATTCACCCTAGGTGGTTAATGGGTCCTCCCTTAATGAGGACTCCCCTTTTTGAATTTCATTGTGGTAGGAATTTAATAATGTTTATCTCCAGATCTGGTCTCGGCTTGAATTGTTTGAATTTTAGGGTTAATCTCCTAATTTAATATAAATAAGGGGTTAATTCACCTTGTTTCTCCTAACAAGAGCTATAAAGTTCAAGTGGTCATAAAAGTACATTCACAAGAGAATTATAGAACATTTTTAAGGCATTTTCAAGGCATATTATCAAGAGTTTATTGTAACAATTCAAGATCATTCCATCATGTCTAGGGTTTAGTGCATTCATGCATGTTTTCGAGCTAATAAAGTTGATGTAGCATTGAGGATCTATTGAAAGCATTATTTATATCTTATTCAAGGATAAAGATCTACATTCTTCATGGACACTACATGTTATTTTGTAGATTTTCATTACAAGAGAACATCTAAGGTATCAACATTGCATTATTTCATGTTTCATGCTTCAATTACATTATTTCATCATTTGGTCTAATTACCTACAAGGGGTTTGACTTATGCAAACCCTTATTCACTAACAATCAACAAATTTTCTTTCCTTGAATGTGTGTGTTTGCATATTTATAGGTTGAAGATCAAGTGGAGGAGAAGTTTGAAGCAAAATTGTCAAAGTTATCAAGTTGCAAAATTGACCTTCAAAGTGCAAGAACAAAGAATTAAATCTACAAAATTAAGTATAGGTTTTTGAGAGTTGAAAACTAAGAATATGAGAGTGCATAAATCAAGGAGAAGAACCAAGATCCCAGTTTTAGAAACCCTAACAAGGACCCATTCACCGAATGAGTCCTTTGTGCCCTAAAAACAAGCTTCTTATAGCAAGGTACAACCTCTTTGAGCTCTAAAAACTCCTCTCATAGTTGCTATAATAGTCAAGATTGATTTAAAATTATTATTTTCATCATATATTGCACATAATTGCATGTTTTATAGTGTAAATTAGTGGTTCATCATTTGGATCAATTCATTTTTATGTGAACCCCCTTTCCTTATTAAAAAAACTATAAACTAATGTTGAAAATGAAAAGTAGAGTAGTCTAATTCTATCCACAATTGAAATGAATGTAAAATATGCTAAATATAATGAAATGAATGTAACAAAAACTTTGCAAATTTAAATTGATAACTAACAATAGCAAACATAAACATCAAAAACAAAGAATTCAATGTTGGAAAGTTTAGTTTAAAATCTGAGATGGGACTAAATCGCCTAGAGGGGCATATGAGTCCCAAACAAGGTTTTCCAAAGTTTTGAATGCTAAATTACAATCACTACAAAAGACCTAGAAACTAGGAAAAAGCACCTGTACTGGGGCTAAATTGCCCAGAGGGGCATATGAGTCCTAGATGAAGATTTTTGCACAAATTTCAGAAAATTCCAAGTGAAAGTTATGCTTTTTGGTTTCTATGATGTTTAGACTAAGTGAAAATGCAGATTTCAAATGATATTCAATGATGCAAGATGCCAAAAATGCAACCTATATGCACTTTCACTAATGCAAGATTTAGAAACTCTCGAATGCCAATTAACTAATGCAAACCCTAATGTAATATTAATGCAAGCTAGATCTAGGATGATGATGCACTCCAAATTAATTAAGGTGTTCTAAATATAGGTTCACCAAAATGAAACAATGGAAATAGGGGGCCCTACCTTTAAGGAGATAGGATTCCTACTTCACACTCAAGTTTCACTCAAGGAAACCCTAGAGATCTCAGTCCAAGGGTGGAATGGAGAAACAAGATCTACTAAAGGTTGTCCTAGGGTATGAATGATGACTAAAGAGCGGTTCACCACCAAGATAGGTCTTGGAAAGGAAAATTACATGCAAGATATAATGACAAGACTTAATGATATGTAAGAATTCACAAAATGACCTAGAAAATAGTGTAAATTTGAACAACAAGCTGGAAAAACACAGAAGTGCACCTAGAAACTTGAAGGAGCTCAAAATCAATTCTGAAATGCTAAAAAATGTTGCTTGTAGGGAACACTAGAAATCATATGCAATTTCTAGTGCATCAGCCCCTATCTAGGGTTTTTGGATTGGAATAGGTTTCTAACAGTGCTTAATCTAAATCCTCAAAAATCTAGATTTCTTGTAGTGGGACTCATACGCCACTTCTGGCATATTAGTCTCGTTCTACTTTTTCAAGAATTTAAAGTCCAGATCTGTGCTCCAATCTCTTCTCTTCCTTCCCAAACTAATTTTCAGATTTGAACCTATAAAAAGATTTGCAAAACATAATATAGTGTTGATTTGCTTATGGGGGGTTTGCCTCAGTCAAACCCCTAATTTGGTAATTAAACCTTTATGGAAACAATGGATCTTGATTGCAAATGTGAACATAAACCCTAACCTTAAGTGTGTCTAAGATTAGGAAATCTAAAATGAAATGCAACCCTATTCTATTGTGTTAGAATGAGATTCATGAATGAAAATATGAAGATGAATGAATCACTTTGAGAGATCCCTAATAACCCAAATGAGCCCTAATAATGTGTGTACCTTCCTTAGGCTAAAATTAGAATGATAATGGAGGATGAAATCACTTAGGAAACAATTCATTAGGCTTGGCTTGATGGCTAGTTACATCTCCCTAACCTAGAATCCATCATGATTCACCATAGGCAACCATAATCAATCTATTGGTTCCTTTTAATGTAACTAGATTGATCTTCTAATCTACCTATGGAATTTCCAATTCCAATCAAGGGAAGCTTGAAGGACTTGGACCAACTAACGAGGATTTTAAGAAAACCTCCTACACTTCAGGCTCTGCAAAACCCAAGAGGGTGATCCCCTTAATGTGTTTATAACCTTTGCACCAAACTTATGAACAACATTAACAATAATAGATAATCTCATTTAATAGCTCAACACAACAGGATAATACTGAATAGAATTGGTTGTTCATCAATAATATCAACTATTTGGAGCATGAGATGACTACAACAACACTTCACAACTTAAGATAGTCATTGATTTGCAATTCGTAGAAAGCTCTGAGAAAAGAAAAATAAATACAAAACCTCACAAACAAGTACAATTTAGACCAATGCCATATACCATTGGGGAGTCAAATTCACAAGCATTTGAGGATTCGTGACAGATTCAAACACATAACATATAAGATCTCTGACAATATTGCCTTACAATATCATCAATTTATATTCTAACCCAATACTACTTATCAAATCCTTACATAAACATATCCACCTATAACTCCATTCAAGCATTTTAATTAATTCTTTGAATTAAAACTAAAATGAGAATCATACACACCACAATAGTGAGATGAATGCAATAACCCTTGATTATATTATTCAAGATTATGACATGCTTATGCAATGGAGAGACATGAGTTCAAAATGAATCATTTCCATTCAGATGCTAGTACTGTCATGAAACATCAAACTCTCATGAGTTCAGAAACCTACTATAGAATGACACAAAACCTAAATTGCATTTACACTAAATCAACAGGCTTTTACAAATTTCTCTACAACTTTACTTAGATTCGACCCAAAATTATCTAACTTGCTAATCCGTATTTCTGGCCTTGAAATCATTCTTATAGAGAATGAAGGAGCAAACAATCATTGGGCTAGAAATACACATGTCACCGGTCACTTGGACCGCCCTATGATATTTCAAAAATTTGTTACAACAACTAAGTCCCTGGAGAATCTTCTTGTTTATCCCATTCACCGGAAAATAGCTACTGCATTGGCCAAACTTCAAGAAACCTGCAACAAAACTGCCATCAAGACATAACCAAAATCTATTATAACTATAACTGTTGAGTTGTTAACTGCCAGTAGTCAACTCCATCCTACTCTTCCTCGGTTAAATATTTTTCCACCCATCTCTGATATTTTTCATCCGTCGACCAATCAAAATTTATCACCTCATTCACCTTAGCACTGTAAGGTGTGTATTTTACTACTACCTGATTTGCCTCTCTTTCAAAAGACTCCAAAAACATACTAGTATTAATGATTTTATCCGTACAACTCACCAACAGATCATAGTTTGAGTCATCACAAATCAATTTGATTTGTGTGTTGATGACTTCATCTGCTCTATCTCGCCACTGGTGCAGTGATCTAACATTTCCTTGTGTATCTATTATGTCTAGTAAAGAAGTATCACTCCAATCATCAAAATTCTTTACCAATTCCTTAATCTTCCTACTCAAATAATTTCTTAAGGCTTGAAAACCTTGCAGTGATTTTACAAAAAATTGAGTAGGCCTTAATAATTGGGGCCTGTTATCTACATAAAATCTAGAGGCCTTATACATAATATCTAGGTCATTGGCCCTAGGGATCCACTTCTCAGCTAAGGGAAAAACTATTTCCTGATCCCTAGTAATGTTTTTTATTGCATCCGAGAATAAATAATATAAAGAATATACTGATGGTAATCTATCATCAACCCTCTCATTTAGGTGCCTCATAACTGTATCAACAACTTCATTCTACTTGGCAACTACTCCCTCCTCACTTGCTTTTAAAGTTGCATATAACTCTGTAATATTATTTAGCATTTGCTTCTTAGTGGGATCCATAGAGTATTCAATCTCTTCTTCAACTGGCTCTAATGTAGGATTGAAAGCAGGAACCTGGATGGGGGATCCTGGAGTAGAAAAAATTGGAGAAGTAGGAGGTACTTATCCTGATGTAGAAGGTAGTGTCATGATACCAAGAGCACTAGAAGACTCCCTCACTTGTCTATACTTCAACCTATCTACCTCAGTTTGTAGCTCAACATTCTTTTGTTGCATCCTACTGTACTCTCCAATTATAATATTATACTTCTCCATCAAGCTCTTCTTTTCAGCTTCTTCTCTCTCAGCTATCTTTTGGGCCAATTTGGCCATATTTATAGTCAAGTTTGTAGCTTCTATAGTTGCAGTTTCAGAAGCTCTCTTGATTATTAACCCTCCCCTTAGGTTTGGGCTAATATCAATAACATTTGGATTTCTGCCCTAGGGTGCCAATGCCCAAATTGCCAGGGTCTCATATTCCTCACTAAAAGCATAATCCTGCAGTGTTGCCTTGACCTCTTCCTCAATGTTTTGCATGGGATGCTTGGACTTTAAAATAGCATTGAATGATACTACATCTGGTATGTCCCACTCAGGAAAAATTAGAACACCAGCTTGAGTGACTAATTTCCTTCCCTCCTCAGGAGTGATGCTTTTAAATTCCTCCATCAATTTAGCCTTTACCTCATCATCATTCTCTTGATTAGACCTACCAGGCCTTAATTCTCTTCTCTTCTTGCATTTGTCTTGGTATTCTTCTAATTTCATTCTCCATGCCAGTTGCAAGAAAATTGGAGTTTTCACAAATGCATCGTCATCCAAGAATGCCTTGCATGCCTCCATTCTAGCATCTTGCACAAATTGTCCCTTCACATCCATATTAGACAGTACTAACTAAGTTGATATAGGAGGGAAAGGAATAGCAACCTGCATGTCTTGATCTATGACAATTATTTCATCCATCAGAGTCTCGTGTGCTTCCTCAACTCTCTGCCTCTTAAGGCTTGGCTCTGATGGTGGTAATGCAATATCACCTTCCGGTGGTGAGTCCAAATCAACGATTTTTATTCCTCCAGGTGCTCTAATCTTTGGACCTGGTTGTGTTGATGTCTTCATTATTTGTTTTCCTTTCTTATCTTCTTCGTCCTCATCACTATTGTCATTCCTCTTTCTCTTATAAAGAGGCCAATTCACTATGGGTTGACAAGTTGGCCTTGTTTCTATAGGCCTCACCTCTGGTCTTTGTATGCCAAAATCTAATTCCAAGTTGACCTTCTTGGTCATCAAAGTACCCATGATCTCTCTGAATTTGTCCATCAAGAAATCAATTTTCTTGTGGAATGGAGTGAATTCCATTAATGGATCATATTTTGGATCCATTTTATGCACTATAGCCAATAGCTTCTCATATGCAATCCATTTCTCCTTGTTCAATTCTTGTCTGTTTAAATCAAATTCATTCCTAATTAGGTCCTTAGGAAAATTGAACTCATGTGCAAACCAGCCACCCTTAATCTGTTGCCTAAAAAGGGAAAAGAAACCCTCAAGGTCATGCTGCTGCTTGGGACCACACTTCAAATGAAAATCATCAAAAAATATTCCAAAGTGGATCCATCCTCCCTTGGAGAAAACAAAATCAGACACAACAGTATAATCAGGGAAAAGAGTCCCTTTTCCCTTCCCTGTCAAGTTGTCTTCATGAATACAACCTATTTTCCACATGACCTCAACAAACCCCATTCTTGATGGCACATTGAATGGGAGGATATGTGGGGCTCCTTGGAAGCCATACACCCTTAGAATAGTGTTAACTAGGTACAAGATGATGTCACCCCAGTTGTGACAAACTAAAAAATCGGGCTTCCTCCCCTTTGGTCTAAGAAAGTCATGTAGATCATCAGGGATCCTAGGCACATTTACTATCAACCGAGCCCTGAGTCTGGAAGCAAAGAAATTGTCAAATTTCATAAAACTGGCACTTCCTCTATTGTATGATAGATCTGCAGTCCCAACCCACACTGGTAACCTTTCTCCATTTACATCCTGCCTCAACTCCATCTTCTTTGAGAAGAAGTCAACATTCTTGTACAAGAATGGAGTGCCAGTATCCACTACCTGCAACTTCAGTAGTCCTTCATGTATCTTTTCTACCAGAAAAGATGCAAAGTCAATACATTAATAGGGAATACCAAAAGAAAGGAGTGCCAGTATCCCCTACCTGCAACTTCAGCAGTCCTTCATGTATCTTTTCTGCTAGAAAAGATGCAAAGTCATAGATCACAGAGAAATTGGGGTGTTGTTTCTGGGCCCCCATGAACATGTAGGCGATTGGCATTACAGTGTTAGGGTTAAAACCCAAAATCTGGCATAGTGAATAGAATGTGGCCAAAACATGATTGGCAAAGCAACTTAGCCTGAAAGACTCCTGATCACTTGGGCTGATATAAATTTTTGAACTACCTGCCTTAGCCAGATGAGGAGGAAGCAACTTCAATCTAAAAAGTGGCTTTGATCTTGCATACTCCTGCTTCATCTCCTCAAGATCAATCTGAACCAAAAACAAACTAGGTTCACTCAAGTCAAACACTTGTTGAATTTCCTCCCTGCTTACACTTAACAAAATCCCACCATCATTATCCCTTATCACTCTCGTAATAGGGTCATAACGTGTTGCCACTATCTTGGGTAGGTCCACATTGGGGAGCACATTTGGCACTACTAGCTTCCCCATGTCATATCTCTAGCCATTAGAGAAAGGGTGAGGTAAATTTTTTTGGCCATACCATAGCCTAAACATTTCCAAACCGGTCATAGGAACCCTAGCATCTGCAATGTTGTAATTCTTGCACACTAGTCCTTCGCCTAGGGTTCTTCCATTCATCAAAACTAAACCCCTCCTATCATTTGTTGACAATGAGAGTTGATCCAGGAAATCATCATACAAATTCCTCTGTAAATAATCAACATGGCCAGAATGTTGCTTTGGTGGTGCCATCTCAAATAAACTAGGGCCTCCTTAAAATCTCAAAATTTGAACAGACTAGGGCTACTCAGAAAATGAAATTACAAAAAAAACCTTGCAATTTCCCACAATTCAACAAACTAGTAACCCTACGAAAACAATCAACAAGATTTTTGACAAGCACACCACAATTCTTCACAAAATCACATTCAAATTAACCAATTAGTACAAAAAACAACTCACAGGGTTTATGCTTTGTAGAAGACCAAAATCTTGTTTTGATTGCTTGAAACTTCATCCCTGGATTTGAAACTGCTTCGCAAAGGTGCTTGAATACTTCATGGTAAAATAGAATGAAGGAAAATTACTTTATTTCGATCAAATTGAGCCAGTAAACGTCTCATCAGGCATTAAAGCTCACTTACATACCATGCCAATGACTCCATTCGCATTTGATGCGAATTCAAATTCCAATCGTTGATCCTTCATTTTTGTCAAATCATCGAATGGCTGCCTTCAAAAAGGCTGACGTAACCTCCATCTAAGCACCAAGGGCCCACCATATTATGCATCGCCAAGGAAATACACGTGGCCCTCGCCCGTGATATCACAATCAATAAACACCTTGCATCTTCGGATCATGCGATGGAAGGAAATCGTTGATTTCCACCATCGACAAACGTGTTCATTCAAAATAGTCACCAACGTTGAACATAACTGTTGAGAAATTTTTTCATCAAGATTATAATATCTCCATTGATTTTGAGCACGTGCATCTCGTAGTCACTTTAGTAACCTGCCATATAATGTATTTAAAACCCGACATAAATATTAAAGCAATTTGATTATCCTTTCGACATCACCAGCCGAGACATGTGGCGCTCACCTATGATATCACAATCAGTTGAAACTCTATGGTGAGGTCATCACGAGATTGCAAGGAACGACTAAGATCAACCGATGGTTGATTGACGATCATTTAAAAATGTTCCCTGCAAAATAAAACATTTATTAATATGGATAAGGGGACATCGCCTAGGCCGATGACAAACGATGGCTTGATGTTGTGTTTTAAACATAGGGCACAGGCTAACCTAAACTTAGGAAAAAATATTCAACTTTGTTTATTAGAAGGGGCCCAGCCTAGACGAAGCAATGGGACATAAGTCATTTTAAAAACCCACTCCAAAAGGTAATGGCCGAATAGATCTCACCCAAGGTATTACATAGAACATTAGGATTTTGAAGAAAGCCAAAATAAAAACACCAACCTTAGATTCTTCCCAAACAATATAACAAACCAGGACAAGGGCAAAACATAAATGGAATTCAAAGAGCAAAAATTGAAGTTCCATCACAATCCTTGACAGTGCTAGATCTTGAATAAAAGTGAGCTTGAAGATGTGAAAAAACACTTTAATGTTGCTCCAACACTTCAACTTTGCTTGCTACTTGCTCTTGTGAAAGAATGCTTGAATGCTTATGAATGCTTAGATCTTGAAATTGCTCTTCTAGATTGAAAATAATGACTTAGAAGCTTGTTTATATAGGCAATACACCTAATTTACCATTATTTAGATCTCAAGAGCCGACATCAACAAAAAAATTGAATTAAAAACTTGAATTTCCTCCTCAAACCCTAAAAAGGGGCAAAATGGGACTCATACAACACTTCTAGCATATGGGTCCCACCTAGGGAGACTCATACACCCAAAGTGGCGTATGAGTCCCACCCTAGATTTTCGGGCTAGGTTGTTATTAATTTTAATGCTTTTTATGATTTTGTTGGGTTTTTAGTTGAAATAAGCCTTGAGATCCAAAATAAAGGGTTTTAGGGGCCTATTAATGATGATTTAAAGGGTTATGAATGCAAGGGTATGAAAATAGGTCCAAATTAGGCAAGAAATTTCACTATCTCCAAGAAGGGAGTACAATTTTTGTTGCGACACTAGGTAGGTGGCTTTCCTATATACATGTTTTTTATGTTTATCTTATATGTTTTTTTCTATCTCTAAATCAAAATTTTGATTTCAAACCTATAATCCTAAACCAAACAATGTTCACTAAAAATAGAAACCCTAGGACCTATTCTAAACCTAAGACCTTTACAACATAATCTATAAATCTTTCGTAAGGGGGGAATTAAGCAATATGAAAATACAAAAATGAATTAAACTAACTTAATTCAAACAAGATAAAGTCCAAAAACCCATATGAGCACAAAATGAAGCTCTAAAATAATGAAATCCTAAGATAACATAAATTGAATTCAAAACTTTAAAATCTATACCATCCCATGTTGGAGTTGTATTTGTATTGATGCTTGGATGTCAAATTGTTCTATTCAATACAAAGCCTCCATTGTTGTTGTTTGCAAAAGCTTTGATACATGTTGATAATGGTGATCTAGGAGAAGAGTGTAACAATTCTCAATATGCTCAAGAATCAGTTGTTTAACGCTTCACTATATAAATTATAAATGATTTGTGAGACGATAGAAGATTACTTTATAGATTTCCTATTTTGAAATGAACGATCATGATTTCAGTTGTAAAAGATCATGATCGATGATTGATGACCATTAAAAGGAAATAGGTTGGCTAGTTAGATTATGTGATTGATCCAATTAAGGATTTTAATTGCATAATCATAGGAATTAGATTGCATAATATATGGGATTGAAGAAATCAGGTTGAGTGGTTACTGGGATTGAAGAATAGATGGTTTAGTTAGGAAATAGATGGGTTAGTTAGCCAATTAGAGTGAGAAATCAGTGATCATGATTTGCTCAATCAAAAAGAGAGTGAGGATAATTAATTAATTGAATATTTAAATAATATTAGAGATGAACGTGCAAGTCATGTTTTACTTTAACAAATAAAGTTGTATTTAATTGTTGACTTTGTTGAATGATTTTGAATAATTGATTTAATTATTCCAGTTTAGAGAGGGGAAAGTTATTTAGTTAAATTATTAAGTGATAAAAAATTTATTGATTTGGAAGAATAGGGTATTCTAGTGACATAATTAAATAACTCATGTTATTTTAATTAATTAGGAGGAAAAAAGTTGTATTAGGACATTTATCAAATAAATGAGATTTATTTAATTAGTCAAAAATGATGATTGAGGATAAATTAATTAAATAATGTTAATTCAATTAATAGATGAATATAAAATTTGATAATAATTAAATAATAATGTATTATTTAATCATTTAGGGAAGAAGGGTGAAAGTTAAATAGCTTTGTTCGCTAGTCAGGATAATTTAGGGTATCTACATTTTCCACCTCTTTGATACAATGCAATTTTGAGCGTTGTGTCAAAGAAAATTAAAAAATTCATGCTCAAGAGTTGCCCTAGTATGCTCCAGTGATGGCAGGATAGTATGGTGCCCCCTCAAGAAATTTGATGAAAATTTTGGATAATGAGCAGAATTTTTCAACAAGCAGATGTGATGTGTTTTTAGTGCAAGGACTGATGGAAGAAATGTTAACTAGAAGAAAATGTTCGGAAGATTTAGAAGTTAGAAGAAATTGGATGATTGATGATACATGTAAAACATGATGAGTTTTCTTTTGTTTCATGGAGACTTCATATTTGTTTAGCAATCCTTATTAATGTAGCAAATATATACTATGCACTAGGGTATTAATGACCAAGGAAACTTTGTATCTATTGTGTGGATTGAATCTACAAACAAGGAGTATGATTGCTCATAGAAGACATACATAAACCTTGTTAGAGTGCGTGGGTTAGAAGTTTAGAGCATTTTAGACCAATGCACAGAGAGGTATGCAATACCTAACATGCAATTGCTACACAAATTGTCCCAAAATGACTTCCACACATAGAATAAAGCAAGTATTCATCATGGTAGTATCATAAAAATATCTAACAAATAGAACAAACAAAAATCAATGATCAATGCTCCATTCCTTCCTATATAAATCCTTATGGAAATCCTTGAGAGATCTTGGGAATGTGACAATAAGATACATCAAAAAGATAATATCATAAAAAGATAAACAATGTTGTTGTATCACTTGTCCTATATGTTTCAATGTTTCAAGCTATTATCCTTTAATGATGTATATTGTAGGAATGATCTATCCATTAAGAAATATCTCAGGATGTTGATGGTGAATTTTGAATAGATAGGTAGTTAACACTTAGGAACTATTATACTCTAATGATGATCTAGTCATTTCGTTTCTTTGCTTGGAAGTTTTGGATTTTGCTATTTTCTTTGCTTGTTGTTTGTTGATTGCTTTGTCAAAGGTTGGAGGTGATGATTAATTATTATGAATGGAAATTTTGTTGCAGATAGGTGACAATGGAGATAGGAATTTTGAGGTTTTCTGAATTATTTGATGTTGTTTTTGTTGTTTTTGAAAGATTTATGATTGTTTTTTACGATTTAAGAAAATGCAACCAATGGGTGTAAAGCCCAACTCCTCAACCTTTGAAAGTGTCCTTCCTACTTGTGTGTGAATTGGATCTTTAGATGAGGAATTTCTTTCAAAGAAAACAAAATAATCATTACAAGTCATCAAAGCGAACAAAATGGAGAACAATATACAAATGATTAAAAAAAAAGAATATAATCAAAATACTAAAAGCAATAAGTAAAATCATACTGCACAACAACTATCTCTATAGATTCCATTGCATCATTAACCGATTAACTCACTATCTCACCAAAGACATCTAGTCATCCATTGTTTACGGCTACACCTCTATACACAAACTATTCAGTCGTGGTAAGGTGGTATATGATGCTCTACTGCACCAAGCATTGTACACCATCGTAGTGTGGTGGTGACTATACCACACCACCATAGGATACCATTGACCATCATCATGGGGTAGTGGTAAACACCACTATACCGCACCAGTCAACATGAAGTACCACGGGGTGGCGGTAACACCGCACTATCGCAAGCTCAATCTGACACCTCTGTGGGGTAGCGAAAAGTATCTCTCAACCACCAGTCACTCCATGAGATGTTGTGGGATGGTGGTAAAGGCCTGAACTCTCACTTGGTGTAATCTGACTTGATGACAACCAAGTTGGGGGTCCACTAGTGAATTTGAAGCACATTACTCCAATAGGTAAATGTCATAAATTGTCTAAAACAAATACACATGTATCATACTCAAGTCACTTAGGAAAATAGGGCATGTGAGACTTTCCCACTAAACCAGTTCAAAATTAATAAGGTGTAAATATATGGCTCTTTTAGCACTGCAATTAAGGTGTAAATAACAAATATATAAGCAATATGTGGCATAGCTGCCAATAATTGCAATCTATAAATCAAGCATTACTGAAAAGGACAAGAAAAAGAGAGATTGCAGAAAAAATCCTAACCGAAAGATAAGACTATTATTTAAAAGTCAACAAAAGGAAAAGCTTAAACTTGTATAACAGTATAGAACACCTAACCACCCATTATACAAAACAACCTTTTTATATAGATCTTGATCATGGGACATCCATCAAAGAATAACAAGAGGGATTTTTTGTCATACATTGTAGTTACAAGTGCCTTGCTAGACATACATGAAAATGTGGAAGCATAGACAATTTGTATCATGCCAAATGTCAAAAATTATAATTAAAAAGACAAATCCTTACAATTGGAACAAGTAGATTTATGATTTTATCTTTAGAATTTAGGAACTTTCTTTGTCGGAGCTTCACGACCTCAAATTGGATATCCAATTGGACCAACAAATTTATGATTTTATCCTTAAAATGTAGGAATTTTCTATGTTCAATATTCACGACCTAAAATTGGATTAGAAACTGGATAAGTAGATTTATGATTTTCTTTGTCCACCGACTTTTGTATTCCTATACTCAGGTTCTACTTCCAAGCGAAAAAACTCAGAAGTGTTTCAAGCCAACTGAAAATACTCTCCAACCTGGTTATGTCACTGATAGAAATTCAAGTTTTCTTGAACCATCCATACCCAAATGTTGCATCACAATTATTCTTCCTGCACATAAGAATACCACATATTAACTCCTAAATAAAACATTTAATCATCATAAAACCATAATTAATAAATCATTTCAATTTCAGAAAGAATCTAATGTCATTTACTATCAAAACAAAAGTTGTATAAATCACAAAAAATCCATGAAGCCTCCCAAATGTAGCTTAAAGCAAGTTTACAGGATGGATTTCGGCATAAGAAGCTTTCTACTACAAATCCCAATGAATGTATTATAAGAAAAAAACAAAATTCTTCACACTCGAAGTAATGTAGTCAAACATTTATTCCAAAAGTATGTTAATAGGAGTTAACTAAAAACATAATTATTTTTCGCTTGGTTTCTTTTATCAATATGCCACATGTAAATGGAATAATCACTAAGAAACCCTAACAATAAAAAACAAAGTAAAGGTTCAAGAAGTGAAATTCCAATGTACTATTGTGTGATGGTGATGAAGGCACTTATATGAGCATGACCTGCATACAAATCCCTACCATTGAATTTCCATCCATCCAAAGAGAAAATAAGCAATGTAAGGATTTGAGCAATATAAGTCCAAAGGGTTATGTTGTAATGGTAATGAAATCACCAAGAGCACAATTGAGGAACAAATTCTTGTGGCTGTAATTATGTGATCCATAGCTCTATTGGTCATGTGGCACAATTATGTTATAACAAATATAGGATGCATTCATCTATGACCCAAGTTTAATGTGACTATGTTGTGATAGAAATGGAGGCACTCATATGAGCACAATTCATGTACAAATTAATCACTGTCATCACAATTAGGTGTCAATCATCATTGCATGCATTTAGGTTGAGTCAAGTTTAATAGGTTACAATGTAATGATAGCATGATCCAAGAGTGATTACCTCTTGCTGCAATAAAGAACCTATAACTTTGGTTGACATGCAGATTGGTTGTGTTATATCAATTATGCAGTGCATTCAAGCACAACCCATGTTTAATGGGTTATTCTAGAGAGTGATCAAGATTTTCTAAACCTTATGAATGTTACTTGAAAGTGTACAACTTAAACTATAGACCAAGTTTGTTACATACTTTAATGCAATCTTGATTTACCACAAACTATAATAATGTGATCTGCTAATAACCATTATGGGAAGTATTAAAGCAAGACCCATGCTATATAGGATATATTTCCTTGATCAAGTTTACATACCTTAATGATCAAACACAACCTTCCCACACACTCTAGGATACAGTCCAAGATGATACCACACTCTAGCAAGACAACTAATTTTCTAACTCAAGATTTAAGGTTGTTTTTTAATACCAACAAAATTATTTGTAAGAGCATGACTAGGGTACAAACCCTAGGCCTCTGTAGAAACATAAACCATAACTCTAGTAGATTAGTGAGGTTGCAATACCAGAAAGATTGAGACATTGTAGCCAATAAAAAAATCTTGCAATAGAAAGATTGTATCCAATAACAAGGACACTATGTAGCTCAATGGAATTTGTAAATGCAATCTACAATAAGAAGAATGACAATTACTTGAGGTGTGACAATCAAAAAGAGGCTAAGCAGTGACAAGATAATAAAGCTCAAACCTTGCATGGTAAAGTGGAGATTTTAATAGTGAGTTTCCTTACCCCCTTGCTGACCTTAAGGGTTTTTATAATGTTATTGACAATGTTAGACAAGGAAAATGTATTCAGGGAATGAATTTCCAAATGAAGTAATAGTGGTAATCACAAGTTCAATGTTTCTTCTTAGCCATTGTATAATGGAGGTAGTGGATTGCATTTTTGAGCAGTATTTTGTGACTCATCAAATATGGGAGAATAGTGAATAATACCTTGTGGACTGTGAAGTAGTGACAATAAGGTTGAAGGATCTTAAGACCCACAATACCATGAAACAATGAGTCCCCTGTAGTAAGTAAGTAGGTAGTCTATAGGGCATAGTTTAATTTTATAAAAGGGTTCTCATGAAAGGAATCTTCAAGTGACAGTGAGTGAGCTATTTGAGATTGCAGAAGAGGGTGCAATATCTAGTCTTAAAGGCAGTTAGCAAATCAATAAATATGTAAGAAAATCAAATCCTACACAACAAAAAATTCACAATGTTATCTTGCATAATGCCTTGAGTTTCAAGACAAAAATATCATTGTATCTTGATGAAAGTAGTGACCTTAATGGTCAATCACTAGCAAGCATGATTTTAAAACATGTCATTGTGCTTATGGAGGAAAATATTTAAGCAAGGTAGTGAGTTGTGGTTTGGAACAATGGTAGGTATGAAGGACTTGATTTATATGCATACTATGAAGTCTAGCTTAAGACAACGTTCTTAGAAGAGATTGAAGGTGAATTATAGAACTCAAGGTTCACCATGATAAAGATTAAATCAAAGACTGAGATCTATTTAAAAGCCACTATCATGAAGATATTAAAGATGTCACATGCAAAACCCTAGCAGTTCTAGTAATGAATATAGTGCCAAAGAGGATAGTGAGCTGAGGCAGATTTAGGAGATCTCCACATTATCTAATAACAGGAAAATACATCATTTTTTTTATAAAAAAAATAAAAGAAATAATTTTAAACCCTATATAGGATACACTCTAAACCCTATATAAGATACATTGATACTTCAAAAGCATTTAAAGGAAATTGATACTATGCAAATATATGTCAATTAAATACCTGGATTACAAAAAGTAGCGTGAACAATGTAACCCTTGTTGAGTAGAGCAAGAATGAGATAAGCAGCAATGAATCCTATGCTTCCTATCACGCACATCTCCTTACCATTCTCTATCATTATTTATTGAAACAATTCTCCATTTTGGCGGGCTACACTTGAAAATAAGATTTCGACAAAATTTCTAGAGTATGTTTATTAGAGTATTTTGGTGGGCTATTTATTTTTCATTCCTTAAATGATTTGCTAAATAAACGACTAACTATTTAGTCATTTTTATTTGTGTGACTAAATAATTTTTTAGTCAACGACCAAGTTTTTCATTTATTTACTCATTTATAGCTGAGTTGCAAAAAATTAGTAGAATTTAGTCATTTTAGTTGTTGTGACTAAATTTTTTAGTCACCTAATCATTTATTTTCCAAATTCTACTACTGTTACAACTAAACAATTATAGAACGATGTTATTTATAAATGAACAATTACAGAACGATGTTGTTTACAAATAAATGATTACAGAATGATGTTTAGAAATAAACACTCACTGTTTATAGCAATGCAATCTTGTTTATCATCAATCAATACTACTAGAAACAATTCAAATACCATATTATAATCAAACAATACTATTTATAGGGGTTGGGGCCCTAGCTCGGTTGGCTAAACCTTTCCTATTGCAGAAGGTTGGTCACAAAGTCTAGTCTCCCCCACCCCCGTGGTACCAGAGGGCGTGTCGCGCCAACACCACTGGTCATGTTAATTTTTTTACCAGGAAAACTGCAATTTATAGGGGGTCGTACTACACAATTCCTGTTGTCTAATAAAAAAAAAATTGTTTATAGAAATACAAATCTATTTATCTCCAAAAAATAGTTCACAAAATACTGTGTTAATATGACTCTTTTATCAGTTTCTAGCTAACTTTTTATTATGTGTTCATCAATGATTTATCATTCTGTTTAAGAAAGAAATTAGACAATACTAATGTCCTTTGGTGCAATCGAAGAAAACTGAACAACATTCTTGTTTTTTCCAATTTCTTACCCATTGGAACAATTTTATCAGATGTCTCCAAAGAGACCAAAAATATAAGAGTGAATATAATGGATTTGTGTTTGAGTTATAGTCATTCTAAGAATGACTAGTAGTCATGTGATTGTTAGATTCTTATTGCCATCAAATATTGGCCGAATCTTAAGAAAGTTCGATAGACAACTTACCAATTTGACAACCATTCAATGAACGTATTCTTAATATCATTCTATGAATGATTAGTGCAAAAAAATATAGATTGTTTTAGTCATCATGTGAGTGTGTCTCAACATGCAAAGAGTATGGAGAATCGTTCAATGGTGCAAATAAATTCATGAGCATCAAAAGACTGTGATCGATCTTAAGGATCAATGCCACATAATAAAATGAAATAATGTGTTTGTTCCCCCAATATTCAAGGAGAATGAGCATCTGCCATATTTAACAATGACATGAGAAATATGTCATCATTCCTATGAACAATGGAAGCAACCATTGCAACCCATTTTAGGCTTTCCAGTTGCTCGACCTAGCCGATAGTAAAATAAACATCACTAAATTTTAAGAATAAAACAAAAAAATAAAATATATAAATTTCCCTCTAAGAGGAAACGACGATGATACCGTATCATAGAAACAAACAATCATTTCAGTTATTGGATTTTATCTGATTACTACTAGAATGGGTTAGTATCTTGCATGCATGACATAAGACTACGGCAATACAAGGAATTTCATACATGACATAGCCATTATTGGTCAATGATGTCAATGAAGGGAAATGCAAAGTTATGGTACATTCTCTCTGCTATGAAACAAGTAGTGACAATGCAAAGAATGGGCATCATATGGAATTGAATAAAGTCAACATCTAAGAAGGAAAACAAATGGTAGTTTCCAATATCTAGGAAAGAAAAATCACTCATAATCGGCAACAAACAAGAGATTACCTTTGTGCATGAATTTTATTGGCTCATCCCCTACTTTCACCAATGAGTCAATAGTATTTCTTGCCTTTTTCTTTGATTTTATTGATGCCACCCTCGACCCCTAGCCGATTTCTTCCCTATATTCTTTTGTTACCAAATTAGAAATTGCATGTTTCACTTTTACTAGTTCCCAGTATCATGGTCTGTTTCATTCATAAATCTCATTAATTCGACTAGACCTGGTGCAATCATGGTAGGAGGGTCCTCAAAGAGAACAATTTGGACCATGCAACAAGAGTCACACAATAGAAGCAAGATAACATATGGAGGAAAATTCAGATTCAAACATTCTTATTAACAAAAATTTCGATTACAATTAGTCAGAAACATTTGGGCTTATAGATTTGGCTCACAGGCTTGATACAACATGCTGAAAATGCAGTGCTCATACAAGTGAGTAAAAATATTACAGATCGAAGTCTATATTCATCTTAATATTCTTAATCTTGATTGATTACTATCCTAATGATCTATTACAAGCTTTATATCATATCCATAGATCTGGAAACATTTGTGTTGGCCAAAGATCATTACAATCTCTGATGAAGGAAACGTAATGTGTGCATGAACAAGTCGGCCTCAAATTTGAATTTCTCCATGGTAAATGCATATGATGAAGTGTGAACCTCAAATTAAGGTTGGGGACACTCCATGGAACACTTTGGAACACACTATTAGGATCCACAAGCTACGATAAAGAACCACTAATGATCAAAATAGCCCTTAGGTTTGAAATTATTCTGGAGCCAATTCCAAAAAATTTCACTTAGTCTGAAAGTGATAACTTGCCGGAAAAAGATCCAATCGCGTTGAAAAATTGGAATAAGGACAATGAACATGTCCACGATGAAAACATAGATCCGTGGGGTCTGGTGAGCAAACATGACGAAATACTGAATCTACCAACTTGAACTTGAAAAAGAACTCAACAAGAACAAAAACTAAATGAAAATATTTTTGGTTGATGCAAGATTTCCAAGAACCAAGGATGCTCTTGCATCAAACCCCCACTAGTGCAAATGTGAATATTGCCTTAAATTGGGTATAGGCCATGACCTCATAAGATTTTCCCATGATTAATTATTAAAATTCCATCATTTTGATAGTGATAATATCGATTTCAAATTCAATTGTTAAGAAATATAAATATTATATGTATATATATATTTATATATTTTCATATTCATATACATTCACACACATATGTACATTCTTTGATATATATGTATATGCATATATATATGTGTGTGTGTGTGTGTGTGTGTGTGTATGTTTTCGCTTATAGATGTTTTCTTGTACATACTCAACATTTAAATAAGAATGAAATTTTATCTTCATTTTTTTTCATTTCAAACAATAATGTTTAAATGCATAAGCCTTTTTGAAATACATACATTCATTTACATGTTAAGTCACACTTTTGTTTTCCTTTAAATTCTCAAACACATAATCAAGATAGAAAGTTAAATAGGAATTTCACATGTATTTCATTTCACAAATCTATCTTTTCTAATCACCTTATCATTTCAAGTTAGCTTAATATAATTTCCTATATGAATTTTCAAATGTAGTCATCATGTTATTTGTGGTTTGAGCACCCAGATTCCATCAAGCTTACCGTTCGATCCGAGTAAATGATCCTAATTCAACTGTGTTTTCGTCCTTCAACCTGTCACCCTGCAATTGCACACACTTGCACTTACAAAATTCATCAGTAACGTTCATTTCATGATAAAATATAAGATAATTCAAAAAGATCACATAGTCAACGACAGTCAACTTCTTTCAATCTTTTCAAAAATATCAAAATTTCAATTCAACATACTTAATTTCCTCAATAATTCAATTTATCATATTATAATTAAAAATGCAATAAAATTGGGTTATGACATCCTTCCCCTCTTGGAAGAGACACCATCCTGATGTCTTTTTAATCAAAATTTAAGCATATATGTCTATTTCAACATCACATCATATTGTTCCAAACTAAAACATCATAGTATTTCAATCCAAAAAAAAAATTATGAAAGTCTCTTTCTTAAGAAAGCAAATGTGGGAAGGAGTGTTCTATTTCTTCTACATCCTCCCAAGTAGCACTGTCTTTTGAATACTAGTCCCATTGGACCTTAAACTAGGCAATATCTCTGCTCCACAACTTAACATTGTGTCTATCCAAGATTATAATGGGCTCCACTAGCACCACTCCTGGATCTTGTACCTACAAGGATTTCCAATCAAGTACATGAGCTACATCAGGATGATATGGCTTAAGGAAAGAAACATGAAACACATTATGAAGTCAAGCCAGAGCAAGTGGTAGAGAAAGTCTATAAGCAACTGGGTTAATCACTTCCAAGACTTCAAATGGACCCACATATCCTGGGGAAAACTTGGAAGACTTTCCAAAGGAAACGGAGCTTTTATGTGGCCTGAATCTTATGAAGACTTTATCCCCTCTCACAAACTATCTAAGAGGTCTATTCTTGTCAGCATAACTCTTATGTCAATTTGTCGCCTCCTTCATTCTTCTCTTAATGACTCTCATTTTTTCTTCTTGTATAAGTGTGAATTTGCACCCCTAACACAAATTCCCTTTTACCCCATTGCACTTTAGAAAACCTAAGGTGGAGGCTTAATTCAACTTAATCCCGTTGTCCACATCACACTTGGCACCTATTTTGTGTGTCGGTGGGAGTGTTTCTAAAAGGGACGCCTGCGTTGCACACAGACATTTGCACGACGCACTTACGTCCCTGATAGATTCCCACGTTTGGATCCTGCAGAGCATTACCATTCGCATTGGGAGTCGACTTGTAATGCCCTCTTCGACCGACCAACCCAAATATGGTAATTTTCTTCCCTCTTTCCTTCATATTCACTATTCATTCCTTCCATTTTAATCTTGGGACCTCTCCATCCTTTCTAGTTCTCTCTTCACTCTCTATCGCTTCACCACCTGGAGACTCTTCTCTTCCTTCCACAATCTCTTGACAAGCTCCAAGCAACTTCTTCACCGTCTCTCCACTCTTAAGTAACATTTTTCACTTCACAACAGTAACATCAACACTCCATCACTTCAGTAGAGCAAGTGTGGAACAAAATACCATGGCAACATAGGCTTGAGTTCCTCTCATTTTATCCCCCACTAGCCTTGAGGGCTTTGGGTGGAGGTGGTAAGCTTTCAATCCTCTCCTCTATTATTTGGTTGAGTAGCATAACACTGTTTGTAGTGCTTTAGTGCTCTTTATTTCATTTCCTACTTTTCTCTCTATCTATCTTGGTTGTCCTGGAGGTGGGAACACCAAAATGGGGGTTTGACTGAGGCAAACCCCTATACAACCCCAACACTTTCTCTCTTTCTTCTATGTAGGTATTTAAGACATTCACGAGCTGGAGGCTTCATCAATCACATGGTTGTAAGAATTTCCTTTCCCTTCTCCTTGTCTTTATCATTTCTACTTCACTTCATTCTAGTTCTATCATGTTCTGCTACTTTCTCGCTTTTTGGTAGTTCTCAGTAATCGGATTGCTAGTAGTCACTTAGTTTTTTTCTATGATAAACCTACTTTCTGGTCCGTACAAGACACCAGCATGCCTCTTAGACGCCAGCGCATCGCGTTGTCATCCGTGTTCTACGTTGGCGTCCTTTGGCTGAGAGCTTGTCGGTTTGTTCAGAGAATCTATGTGACCTACTCTTTCTGGTTCTGTAACTCTCGTTGTTGTCCTTTGAGGTAGTTTAGGGTAGTTTTCCCCCTAAGGCTCTTTGAGTGAAGAGAAATTGTGAGTAGCGAATCCCCCTTCTATAAATTTTGGTGAACTTGGCGTGAAGAATGTCTTTTTGAAAAACTAAGAATTTATTTACCCCTATTTGGTGGGGTCATAACTTTTGACTCGGTACTCGGAACTCAGAACCGTTTGCACCGTTGGAAAGGTCTCCTAGAGAACTAGTTCAATTCATAAAATACTAGTGGCTTCAATAGTCAATTTTTGGGGAACGACGCAAGTTCCGAACCCAAATTCCACTTTGGAGACCTCCAAAAATGCAAATTACTAGGACATAGAAAATACCTAAAAAATCATAATGAATTTAATATCTTCTTTTATTAGTTTTGTATCTATTTTTTTTCAAAATTTTAATGATATTCCATTTCATGCATGTGATGGTGACTTGGCTTTTCCCATGTCACTTGATATATTTGATCCTTCTCATGAGAGTCCTCTTCCTTCGGAGGATATCTTGTTGCAAGAAGATGAAATCGTTGATACCTTTCTTAACGTTACTCTACCTTCTATTCATTCCAATGCGCTCTCTTCTAGAGATGATGCATTTGTGAATGATGAACCTTCTATTAATTCCAATGCACTCTCCTCTAGAGATGATGCATTTGTGAATGATGAATCTCCTACACATTCCAATGCACTCTCTTATAGGGATGTTGCATTTGTGAATGATTAATTTCTTATCTATCCTAATGCACTCTCCTATAGAGATGATGTGTTAGTGCATGATGAATCTCCTTCCACATTTGATCCTATTTGGATCAATGTTGATAATATGTCCTCGAATAATTGTTCCACTAGTTGTGAAGATTCTGTAAATGTAATCTATGTCTTTGTGGCCCCTCAAAGGCCTAAGAGATCGGCCATTTACATGACTCCATCTAGTCCTTCTCCTAAAAGGGTTTGTTCTATTAATGGTGTTCCATTTGATAGTGACTATCCTAATATTTCTAAGGCCCCCTCTTATAGAGCAATACCCTGTACCTATGATAATAGAATGAATAAACAACTAAGCCTTCTTTAAGAACTTGAACCTATGACTAAAGCAACCGGTGATTATGATCTTGTCAAGAAACCTCAAGTTACTTCGGCTAAGATCTCACTATGGGACTTGCTTCAGTCTGCTCTGGTTTATCAAGGTATACTTCAGGAAGCCTTGCAAAAGACCCTCTTGCCTTATTGTGCTAGTCTGGTAGATGTTGATGCATTGATAGTTCATATTTGTGTGGATTCATCGAATATTACATTTTATCCACAGGAACTCCTGCGTCTAGAAGTACAAAAGAAAGCATACCCTCTAATGATTATAGTTAATATTAATAAGATTGGCATTAGACATACTCTCATTCATAATGGTTTGACACTCAATGTATGTAGCATTGATCTATTGCCTAAGATTAATATTGATCCATCTTCTATTAATGCTTCTTCTATTGACATTTATGGGTTCGATAATGTCGGTCGACAAGCCATGGGAATGATAGTCTTTCCTTCAAGGTTGTGACCCATTAATATACCTACCCTTGTGTATACTATGTCAAAGAAGTTACCTTATAATCTTCTTCTTGGAAGACCATGATTCATGCTATGGGTGTAGTCTCGTCTACCTTGCAAAAATCTATTAAGTTCATTTGTAATAATCAAGTAGTCAGAGTCAAGGCTGACCCTGATGCTATGCACTTATGTGAGATGGAAGCTATTAGTTGAGCTTCGTTTATGCCTACCCTTATTCCTTCATTATCTTCCAATGTATTGATGTTTACTCTAGCAGTATCTACTACAAAACTTTCTCTTACAGTAAATGTCCCTAAAGAAGATCCTTCTGAAGCAAGAAATACTAAGTTTGTTCCTTCTACTTCCTCTCAAAGGAATGCATGTCTTGGTGATGATTGGGGTCCTTCATAATTTATAGATTCCTTCGTTCAAGAATATAAATTTGACCCGATCCGCTTAGACCTTTCGACAACATCATTCACACCCGCTATACAAGATGGTTGTTCTTCTGTATCGCGGGATAATGTGAATGCGAACTATAATGTTCTTAGTGTTGATCCTCCTTCTAAGGAAGATGATTATGCTTCTGCTAAGGAGGATACTACTAATGGTCCTATCCAGAAGGATGATGATGATCCTATAGAAGAGTGTGTTCCCCCTTACTAGAATAATGCTCTCTATGTGGATCCCCATCTTCTCATGATTTGCAAACATGTTATGGCCTCGACTTTAAGCTCGTCTTTAAGTATGGCTATGAGCGTAAATTTAGTGGGTGTAATGAACAAGGCATACATGTCCCTATAGAATTTGTGCCTCGTAAAGCGTAACTTGAGGCTTGGTTGCTCAAATGAACACTTTGAACAAAAACCATGGTTGAATGTTGACGTGATGTCTACTCAATCTCGTTCTCGTGGATTGGTCTATCCTCCTTTGTCTTCAACCTTTGTATCTTCTTCTCATGAGCAGTTGAACTCTTCTCCACAAGAGAAAGGGTTGTTTCCTACTCCTCATCCTTTTTCTGAGCAAGAGCATATCTTGTTGTGGCTTCTAAAATCCTGCATGATTACTCTTCCTCCTCCTACATGCAAGAAGTCTCACAAACATAACAAAGAAAACCATTCTTTTTGCACATACCATCAAGTGCTTGGCCATTCCACTAGTGAATGTAAGGCCTTGAAGGAAAAAATACAACTTCATGATTTACATGCCTGTTGATGCACCTATCTTTTCTTTGCATGACAAGTGATATCGAGGTTTACCTCTATCATGTTCTAAGTCTTGTATGGTTCTTATCCCTTGTATGTTGGGGGTAGCGATAACTTATTTTGGAGATGTGTGTCCTTCTTAAGGACCCCCTCCCTCTCTTCTCTATGTCTTTCAAATAAAGTGTCCATTGAGTAGACCCCCTTTTGAAGGGTTCCTGAGGGACCTCTTTGAAAGCTTTTATCTCAAACAAATTCTATGGCATCTAGCTTGGGGGCAGCCCAACTAGACCAGTCTTACTTCTTCGTGTCTAGTCCCGGGGTAGCCTAACTAGACCTACTTCACATCCTTACATCTAGCTTGGTGGTAGCCTGACTAGAATTCACTTTTCAAACAGTGCATCCCTTGAGTGGACCCCTCTTCCTTTTGAAGGGTTCCTGAGGGACCCCTTTGAAAGTCTTCCAGCTTAGCGATGGTCTACGTGACTGTCTGTTCATTGGCCTGCATGGCTGCTTCCTGATGTGTTCTATCTATGGGTAAACATGTCACCCTCTCTAACTCTACGGAGTCTCCTTTGCTCTATTTCCCTCATGAGATATTTCTTGGGGGACACCTCCCGTGCAGGTCTACGAGTTTGTAAGGTGATTTTCCTAGTTTCCCTCATGTGAGATTTCTTGAAGGATACCTCCCTTGCAGGACCATGAGCCTATGATGCACTTTCTCTTTTCAGCTTCATAGTTCCATATAATTATGAAGTCCTCTCCTGCATTTTTGAGCTCGCCACACCGTGCTCTGCTTCCTCATCGGTTTAGGTATACATTTCTTATCTTGCTACTTCTTACTACTCTACTTTACCGAAGCATTCACCAGTATTCGTGCTCGCTAAAGTGGGGGAAAATGTATCAGCATGAATTTTCACCCCTAACGCAAATTCCCTTTTACCCCCTTGCACTTTAGAAAACCTAAGGCGGAGGCTTAATTCCACTTAAGCTCATTGTCCACATCACACTTGGCACCTATTTTGTGTGTCTGTGGGAGCGTTTCTAATGGGGATGCCCACACGATACACAGACGTCTGTGCGCCACACTTACATCCTTGATAGATTCTCGCATTTGGAGCTAGCAGAGGCATTACCATTCCCATTGGGAGTTTAATTGTAACACCCTCTTTGACTGACCGACCCGAATATGGTCATTTTCTTCCCTCTTTCCTTCATATTCACTATTCATTCCTTCCATTTTCATCTTGGGACCTCTCCATCCTTTCTAGATCTCTCTTCACTCTCTATCTCTTCACCATCTAGAGACTCTTCTCTTCCTTCCACAATCTCTTGACAAGCTCCAAGTAGCTTCTTCACCATCTCTCCACTCTTAAGCAACACTTTTCACTTCACAGCAGCAACATCAACACTCCATCACTTCAGTAGAGCAAGTGTAGAACAAAATACCATGGCAATAGAGGCTTAAGTTCCTCTCATTTTCTCCCCCACTAGCCTTGAGCGCTTTGGGCGGAGGTGGTAAGCTTTCACTCCTCTCCTCTATTATTTGGTTGAGTAGAATAACATTGTTTTGTAGTGCTTTAGTGCTCTTTATTTCATTTCCTACTTTTCTATCTATCTATCTTGGTTGTCCGTGGAGGTGGGAACACCAAAATGGGGGTTTGACTGAGGCAAACCCCTATACAACCCCAACAATTTCTCTCTTTCTTGTGCATAGGTATTGAAGACATTCACAAGATGGAGGCTTCATCAATCGCATGATTGTAAGAATTTCCTTTCCCTTCTCCTTGTCTTTATCATTTCTAATTCACTTCATTCTAGTTCTATCACATTCTGCTACTTTCTCAAATTTTGGTAGTTCTCAGTAATCAAATTCTAGTAGTCATTTAGCCATTTTTTGTGACAAACCTGATTTTTGGTTCATATGAGATACTAACGCACCTCTAGGATGCCAGTGTGATGCGTTGTCATTTGTGTTCTGTGCTAATGTCCTTTGGTCGAGAGCTTGTCGGTTTGTCCAGAGAATCTCTATGACCTGCTCTTTTTGGTTCTAGAACTCTCATGGTTGTCCTTTGAGGTAGTTTAGGGTTGTTCACCCTCTAAGGTTCTCTAAGTGAAGATAACTCATGAGTAGAAAATCCCCCTTCTCTACACTTCCATCTCCTTAAATATTTCAGGTCCTACTATGATTTTGTCCTCCAATCTATCCCAACTGATGGGTGTATGACATTTTCACCCATAAAGAGCTTCAAGCAAAGCCATACCTAGAGTTGTGTGATAAGAGTTGTAAGAAAACTCTACCAATGGTAAATATTCTTCCCCTTATATTGTTGGTCCATACAATACATTCAGAGGAGGTATTTGACTACTTGATTTACCCTCTCTATCTGCTCGTCAGTCTAAGGATGATAAGTCGAGCTGAAATGTAACTCAATTCCCAATGTGGCATTTAGGGTCATCCAAAATCTTGAGGTCGTTTGAGTGTATCTATTAGAAATTATAGTCTTTGGCAGTCCATGGAAGCAAAAGATATCCTAGACAAATTTCTTGGCTAGGGTCAACGATCCATCCTTAAGGTTTCCTAGAATGAAGTGTGCCACCTTGGTCAACTTTTCAATCACCACCAAGATAGCATCATGTTGATTCTTTCTTAGAGGTAACTCTTGTACAAAGTCCATATTGATCACCCATGATTTGTACTTAGGTATGTCTTGAGGATACAATAGCTTGGTTGGATGTGCTTGCTCAGCCTTGACTCACTAGTACTTTAAGCATCTAGCTACGTACTTCACTACATCCTTCTTGAGTTTAGGCCAAAAGTATAGAGTTTCCAATTCTACGATCATCTTGGATACTCTGGGGTGTCCTAAATAAGGTCCATTATGAACCTCTTCTAAAAAAAAACTTCCTCAACTCTCTAGAGTCTGGAATATACATTCTTCTTTGGTATCTCAAAATACCATCTAGTTCAATCTCATACCCATCGAACCGATGATTTGATGGATTCTCTACTAGGGCGGTCTTCACTCTTTCATAGTGCTCATCCCCTGGCAAATTTTGTATCACCTGTTGTCCCAAATTAGACCTTGTTAAGATCATGGCTGTTAGATGTCTTCATCTACTAAGAGCATCGACCACTCTACTCTATTTTCCCTTTATATACTCAATTTTGAAGTCATGCTCACTAAGGAGTTACATTCACCTTCTCTACCATGCATTAAGGTATGGTTGAGTAAAAATGTATATCTCAATCCCAAGTGGTCTGTCTTGAGTTCAAATGGCTTTCCCAACAGATAATGACTCCACATCTATAAGGCATGAACTATTGCAACCAACTCTAAATCATGTGGTACGTAGTTCACCTCGTGTTGTTTAAGCTTCCTTGATTCATGTGCCACCACTTCTCCATCTTGAATTAGTACTACTCCCAATCCATCTCCTAATGCATATGTGATTACTATGAATCTTCCATTAGGATCAAGGATGGTCATCATTGGTGTTGTCGTGAGCCTCTCCTTCAAGAGTTGGAATGCCTATTCATAATTTTTGGTTCATTTAAATTGTGTTCCCTTCTTTTGGAGTGATGTAATTGGAGATGCAATTTGGGAGAACCCTTGCACAAATTTTCTATAGTATCCTGTGAGGCCCATGAAGCTACGAACTTTTGAAACATTTTGAGGCACCGCCATTCCAAGATCGCCTTGATCTTTTTAGGGTCCATAAAGACTCCCTCGGCTAAAATAATATGTCCTAGATAGTGCATCCTGTCTTGATACAATGAACACTTGGATAGATTCCCATAGAGCTTCCTTTCTCAAAATTGTTGTATCCTCAAGTGCCTATCATGCTCTTCAATAGACTTTGAGTAAACTAGGATGTCATCAATAAAGATCAAAACAAATTCATCCAAATAGTCTTTAAACACACTATTCATGAGTTCATGAAATTTTTTGGTGCATTAGTCAAACCAAAAGGTACTACAATGAACTCCTAATGTTCATACCGAGTTTGAAAAGTAGTCTTCAGAATATCTTCTTCCTTCATTCTCAACTGATGGTACCCTGACCTAAGATTGATTTTGGAGAACATTGTCGCTCCCTTCATCTGGTCAAACAACCCATCAATCCTTGGGAGTGGATATCAGTTCTTGATGGTCGTCTTGTTCAACATCCAATACTCTATACATAGATGCAAGGTTCCATCCTTCTTTTTCACAAAGATAATTGGTGCTCCCCAAGGAGACACACTAGTTCTTATGAGCCCTTTGTTTATAAATTCCATTAACTAGAACTTCAAATCATAGAGTTTAATGGTGTTCATTCGATAAGGTGATTTGGATTGAGGCTCAGCTCCTAGTACAAGGTGAATAGAGAATTCAAATTCCTATTTCAGAGGTAACTCCATGAGTTCATTAGGGAATATATCTTGGAAATCCTTGAGAATAGGGTAGTCATCTAAATACGGTTCCTTCCTATCAGGGTTACTAATATGTACAACATAAATTGCACATCCCATCTGACAAGCCTTTTTGAACCGCATAACAACTATCTATCTAAGCTCTAAGGGTCTTTGCATCCCACAAATCTTGACTAGGCTCCCATAATCATTCAGGCAATTAACTACCTTATCCTCATAGCTCACTACAACTTTATGCTCGGTTAACCAATTTATTCCCAAAATTAAATCATATGAACCTAAAAGTGCCACATATAGTTTGACCTAGGTTTGAAAGGTTGGAAGCTCTAACTTGCTGCAAAAGATATAGGTATCTACCCTCTACTCTGCTAGGTTACCATACTAGATTTTCCATGTGTTTGGCATGTATCCAGGTCTAATAGGTATCTTGGATATTACTCTAGGATATATGAAACATTGAGTAGCTCTACTATCAATTAAAATAGAGATAGTTTGGCCATAGAGCTTACCTATTAGCTGAATTGGCAAGGCCTAATACTCTACCTGCTTCTTATCCACTGTAGCATGGATCTGGTGATGTTGTTTCTGCTAGTAGTTTCTTTCCTTTCATGACTTTGACCGCGATGGATAATTTGAGGCATAATGATCGCCTTTAAAAGTATAGACCCCATCACGATGCCCTTTGTGACCTCTTGGCTTTTCCTCTCTGAATCCCTTCTACTTTTGGTCATCTTTGCCTTTGTTTTTGTCTGCCTTCTTGTTCTTTCCACCATTACCATCTTCACCTTTTTCTTGTGACACACTTCCCCTCTTGAGATTACGGATCTGATGGTTCTTGTCTCCTTTATGAAATTTCTTGTTCCCAAATCATGACTTAGGATTTTCATTATTGTGGTAATTGGATAACTACTGTAGTTTTTTCTCCTATTTGGTGGCCTTTAGGAAGACTTCATTCATGGTGAGAGTATCATGCATGACCAATTCAACTCCAATATGGGGTCTAAGTCCCAATATGAACTTCTAGATACAAAAATTTTCATCTCCTTCATATTGGGGAACATACTTCAATAGGTTGGTGAAATTTTCCGAATATTGGATCACAATCATGCTCCCCTAAGTTAGGTTTTGAATTGTCTTGTCACCTTCTTTTCAAAAACGAGTTGTGATAACCATCTCTTCCTAGACCACTTACTTAGGACACACATCGAGAAATATGAAACGTTAAGTAAAAATAAGGTCCTAGGACTAAGTGAGGACCCATTCACCCTGTGGTGAATGGGTCCTAGGTCACTTACTTAGGACACACATCTTCCAAAGTTAAGTGTTGTGTAATGGAATTTATGAATGCTAGGTTTTATCCCTCAAAATTTGCATTTAATTAAGCTTGGATTTGAATTAAAGGGGCCAAGCAAGGAAAATTAACATCAATCAATTAATAAAGCTCTAGATTAGTGTGAAAGTGTAAAGGTACACTTTACAACACTCTAAATAAGGCACAATTAATTCCATTTAGTTTAAAAGGGCCCTAAACTTAATGTGAATATGAAAAACATATTACAACACTAAATTAAGGCATAATTAAGCTCATTAATTTATCAATTATTCCCACATTAAGTGTGGAAAAAGGGATACTTTTTGACACTATATTTTTCCCCCACTTTAGTGAGAGTATGACCCCATGCCAAACCCACACTAAAGTAGACATTCAAGACACTTAAATTTATGCAGCAATGAGAAAGATACATAATCATACAACATCAAAGACCAAGAAGATCAAGCCCAAACTATCCAACGCAATGTGGAACACATTTAAGCTATTGGTACTCTGAGGTAGCGAAACTTTAGGCTATCCACTAGGTGAGTCTTCCAATAGGGTGAAAAATGAGAGAATCATATTAGGCTCTCATACCATATCAAATCTATCCTCCTAACAACTTCAATAAAGCACTACAATTCTAGGAAAGTCTCCATAGGAAAGCAAGGTGTGTTATGCTAGTTGGCCTTGAATTTAGGGTTTTAGGCTCCATAGGGCTTAACAAGCTACATTATTCCAAACACCTATGAACATGGTGAAGGCTCCATAGGCAAGCAAGGTGTGTTATGCTTGATGGCCTTTATTAGGGTTCGAGCTTCACAAGGTTAACAAGTTGCATTATGCCAAACACTTATGAACATTATATAGGTTTTTGTTCAAGGGGATCTCGCTTCATTCATGTAAGTTATTCTTCTTAGGGAACACTGTGCCTAATGTCTCCAAGAAAGGAGAAGTCAAGATTAAAAGATGCACAACTTAGGGAATGCAGTGCATCACATCACCACTAAGAGGAAATTCGTACACTAAGAAATATAACACTCTTGGAGGACAAAAAACCCAATGACACCACCAAGAAAATGATGCATCACAATAAAAAGAAAATCACACCATGGAACATGCAAAATTTCAAAATATATTATCGGTAAATGTGAAATATTATATAAAAATAGGGTCCTAGGACTAAGTAAGGACCCATTCGCCCTATGGAAAATGGGTCATAGGTCACTTACCTAGGACACACATCTTCCAAAGTTAAGTGTTGTTTAATGGAATTTATGAATGTTGGATTTTATCCCTTATAATTTACATTTAATTAGGCTTTGATTTGAATTAAAGGGGCCAATTAAGGAAAATTAACCTCAATCAATTAATAAAGCCCTAGATTAGTGTGAAAGTGTAAAGGTACACTTTTCAACACCCTAAATAAAGCACAACTAAGTTCATTTAGTTTACAAGGGCCCTAAACTTAATGTGAATATGAAAAAAATATTACAACACTAAATTAAGCCATAATTAAGCTCATTTATTTATTAACTATTCTGAAATTAAGTGTAGAAAAAGGGATACTTTTTCTAACACTACATTTTCCCCCCACTTTAGCACTTAAGTGTAGAAAAAGGGATACTTTTTCTAACACTACATTTTCCCCCCACTTTAGTGAGAGTATGACCCCATATAAAACTCACACTAAAGTAGACATTCAAAACACTTATGTATGCAGAAATGACAAATATACATAATCATACAACATCAAAGACCAATAAGATCAAGCCCAAACTATCCAACATGATGTGGAACACATCTAAGCTATCGATTTTGTGGTCACTCTGAGGTAGTGGTACTTCAAGATATCCACTAGGTGAGTCTTCCAATAGGGTGGAAAATGAGAGAATAATTTTAGGCTCCCATACCATATCAAAGCTATCCTCCTAAAAACTTCAATAAGGCACTACAATGCTAGGCAAGGTTCCACAGGCAAGCAAGGTGTGTAATGCTAGGTGGCCTTGAATTTAGGGTTTTAGGCTCCATAGGGCATAACAAGCTATGTTATTCCAAACACCTATGAACATGGGGAAGGCCCCATAGGAAAGAAAGGTGTGTTATGCTTGGTGGCCTTTATTAGGGTTCGAACTTCACAAGGTTAGCAAGTTGCATTATGCCAAACACTTATGAACATTATATATAGGTTTTTGTTCAAAGGGATATTGCTTCATTCATATAAGGTCTTCTTTTTAGGGAACATCATTCCTAATGTCTCCACGAGAGGACAAGTCAAAAGGAAAAGATTCACAACTTAGGGAATGTAGTGTGTCACAACACCACTAAGAGGAAATTTGTATTCTAAAAAATATCACACTCTTGGAGGAAATCAAACCCAATGACACCACCAAGAAAAGGACAAATCACAATAAAAAATAAAATCACACCATGGAACATGCAAAATGTCGAAAGATATTATCAATGTATCCCCCCACTTTAAAGCAGTTGCTAATACCATTGTTGTGATAAATTGCTTTAAAGTAGCCAAAATTTACTCCTAAGACATGAGAGCTTCCTCAGAAAACCCTATGCCAAGTCACATATTTCTAAAATAAAGCTACATTGCAAAAAGGAAGGGGGTGCCCCCAAAAATACATAAGGGATCTATAGATTTGGGGTCAGTATATCTTTTCTATAATGTTGTTATAGAGCTCAGAAATGTCATCATTCTGTAAATACTCATAGAACTAGAAGAATGATATAAATAGAGCGAAAATAAAGAAAAATCCTTTCGAGTCAACATGGAAGAGACCTAAATGTGTCAATGCCTTATGTCATGTACAAAAGGAAAACACAAGACAAATGAAAAAGATAAAAAAATTATGACATAGAGAAGAATGTAGATACATATAGAGGAATGAACAAAAAAGAAAGAGATATACATCAAACAAAATAGTACGAGGGATCACATTACACACATGAAATAACATAAAGAAACATGAAAAACAAAGCAAAACACTAGTAAGGCACATCTAACTCAACCTATAGCAGGTCATCTGCATCCCAATCTCGATTAGTATATGTAGAAGGCAAACAACTAGCCAAAGGGGTAACAAAAAGTGTTGAAATAGGGGAAGGATAACTAAGCCCCTACCCCCACTAAGTGCAAGACAAGGATGAGCCGAGATAGGTGATGAAAGTGAGCTCCTTGTGATAAAGAGAATGATTTTCAATGAATGTATAACATGTAATAGTGAGCATACTAGGATCCTACAACTATTACATGGCAAGGAGAAAAGTGCATGCTTTATTCAAATCAAGGTGGATCCCTAGGGGATCTAAATTTCTCCAATATTCCCTTTACAACATGACAATTATCAATGTGATGTCCAAAGAATCTATGATAAGAACAATATGGTCTATTTTGATAAGTTTGACATTCAATTAAATTTTCATGTTTAGGTGGCAATTCAATCAATTTCCAATGTAGAAGGGTATAAAAGATGTCCTAAAGTTTGGAAATTTGTAATAGATCATAAGAATTTTTAGGAATGTCATACAACTTTTGAAGTTGAAGTCTTTAGTGTGCATGTAACTTCGGTTTATTTTTCTTTGGTTTGATTACTATGTTTTCATCACTTTCTTCTTCTAACTGTAATCCCTTTCCTTTTTCAGAAAAGGATGTGTTAGGAGTAGTAAAGTGATCCGAACTTGTGGTTTATTTTCTCTTATGTATGGGAAATGTATTGGAAGGTGGTTGAGGAGGAGGAAAATTTCGTTGAATGATATGAACCAAGGAGCACATGAATTATATCCCTTCTTTATATTTAAGCATTGTTTGTATGTTCCCTATGAAAGGAATGCCATTACCAACAATAGGTTTGGTTCTCACAAAGTTTTGTAAAATATTTAATTCTTCATCTAGTCTCCTTATGTTTTCTTGTGTGATATTATCAATATAATGCACATTTTTTGTAGGAAGGGAAGTCATGGGAAATGAATTATGCATGCTATGATCCATAGGGGGGTGATTATCAACACTATTAGAAAGAGAGTTAGAAAAACCAATATCCACAATGAATGGTGTATCATAGGATGACATGAGTCTCAAACTACATCTTATAATAGCATTGCTAATAGGACACAAAGTTGTAAAGCTCATACAATTTTTACAAACTCAATGCCAACCCAAAATGGAAAGAGGGTAAAGTGCAATGCAATGACCTAGAATGCAATATGTAAATGTAATTTGCATATTCTAAACAAGGGAATTTTTTTATTACACTATGCAAAAACCTAAAACTGAAGTCGTGTAAATGCAATTTTGAAATCACACAATGCACTAAATTTACCAAATTGAGTTAAATATGATCAGATCAATGAAACATATGCAAACAGTAATAGAAATCTAAAAGCAACAAACAAAATTGCAAAAATGAAGATTTTAATGCCTAGAAATTCAGATTATGACTTGATCAAGGACTCATTTTCCCTAGGGAAAATGGGTCCTAGATGAGGTTTCTAAAACAATGTTTTACTGATTTTTAAGTGATTTTAAGTGGTTTTGTTAGAGTAATTGGATATTTACTTTATTAATTAAACAATATTTGTTTAATTACGTAAAGTTCCCTTTTACCTCTTTTCACTTAAGCTAACATTAGATGCATAATAATTAATTACTTTATTAATTATTATTGTGCAAGCCTAGGGTTTTCCTTTTTAGGGTTTTCATCTATATATGGTTGAAAACTATCTTTTGTATCATAATTCATTTTACATTTTAGGTGAATACATTGCTCCACATTCTTGAGCATTTCCTTTGTTGCTTCTCTTTGCTTCTCCTTGTAACAGGTTATTTGCCTGCAGAGATCTTTGGGCTCGTATAAAGTTGTATCTTCTTAACTCCAACATGGTATCAGAGCTTCAGATCTGCAACTGCTTGTTCTTGTTTTGAAGATTTTTGGAGCTACAAGGGTTTGTTGCAAGCTATTTTTTATTGGAGCCGTCATCATTTTTGCTTCAAAAATTCAGTTTTCACTCATTTGCAGGAAAAACAATTTATGGGTTTTGTAGCCAGCGTCAAAATCTGAACTGAGTATTTTTTAGATTTTGCATATCTTGCACAAATCTAGAGAAAATCACTGTTGAAAAAACGGCGCGTCATTTTTCTCCTAGCTGAAAGTAAAAAAAAATCATTTTCTTGTATTTTGCTTGTTGGATCAAGAAACGATTTCTGGGTTTTGTTTCTAGCATCAAAATATTTTTGGGTTTTTATTTTTGTCTACAAACAATGAGTATATTTTCTAGAAATCAAGTTAAAAATAAACGTTTTTTGCTAGAAAATTCGTTTCCTGTAAGCTAAATTCAGTTTTTGAAAAATTCATAACTTTTGGCCACGATGTCCGTTTTGTGCAAATGAATAGGCGTTGGAAAGGTGTTACAGTGCTCTTTCTAGATCTATAGTCTATTTTACCAAAATATTTACCAGGTATTTTTTATTCAATTTTGTGTGTTTTTACACTTTGCTCAATTACTTGGTCATCTTGGCTCCTACATGGGGTTTGTTTGCGTTGGATGGGTTATGTTGATATGCTTTATCATTGCTGAGATCATTAGTCTCTGAATTTTTCATTTGAAGAGTTGTCATGGGTTTTTCTACTCACCCTTCAGTTGTTCTTCTGAAACGGGGTAATTATGAGTCATGGGCAAAGGGTATACTTACACATTGTAGGTGGCTTAATATTTTTCCTTATTTGTATGATCTCATACCTGAACCAGCAACTTTAGAGGGAAAATTAGCATGGGATATCATTAGAAATCACATAGTAGGACTTATATTGTCTAGTGTTGATCATGACACTGTGTTGGTTATATCGGACATTGATTATCCTTACCCACTTTGGACACATCTTTGGGAGATCTATGGAGACCCAATTCTCTCTCCATTCCCAGAAGATCCTACTTCAGATTGTCTCTTACCCATTGCTTGGAGAGAAAATACACCTTTTGATCATGATACTTTAGAAGAACTTGAGTATTTGGACACCCTTACATGTTCCAATGGATCAGAGATTTGTCTCACAGTTCCTACTCTTCATATTGACACTTCATCAACATCTCCTATTGTTCTTGATTTAGTGCAGCAGGGAATCATACATCTTCCAGACATAGCTACTTTGGACTCTTATGTTGCAGACATATCTTTCTTGTTTGTGGAGTCCTATATTGCAGATTTGAAGGATTATTTTGAGGACATTCATCTCCTCTACCTTAACAGTCAGGTTATCACTATTCGCCCACCATTATCCGTGCATTCAGAGGTTGCATTTCAGTATTCTCCACATCAGTTTGGATTTGGCATTGTTTGTTTCCGTTCAGACAGTGAGACTCTTCAACATCCTATCATGGCACACATCTTGAGATAGATTGGCTCATCATTCTTCACAGGGTTTCTTCGACATCGTCATTTGGATCCATTTCTTCCCAAGGGGAGGAATATCATTTGTCGCTTTAGGATATCCTTTTGGATTCTACATCACACATCTACCATTGTGACAAGAGTTTCTTCATTATGGGGGGGCCTTCTTCTCTCTTTCTATCTCTCCTATGGAGATCATTGTACATGTACTTATCTGATAGAAGTTGTCTATGGGGGGTATCATGTTATCCACCTCCTATCCTTCTTTCATTAGTGCATTGCATTCCTTCCTTGCATTCTATTTTGGGGAGGAGTTTTATTCCCACTGGGTTTTCTCCTTTACCCCATTTCATTTAGCTTGCATTGATTTTGTACATGGGTACCTGATCTGGCCTTGTTGCCGGGACCCATTGCTTTTGCTTTCAGTAGCTTCTTCTAGGTTTTAGTTTCTCCCTAAGTCTAGCTTAAGGGGGGGTGTTAGAGTAATTGGGTATTTACTTTATTAATTAAACAATATTTGTTTAATTACGTAAAGTTCCCTTTTACCTCTTTTCACTTAAGCTAACATTAGGTGCATAATAATTAATTACTTTATTAATTATTATTGTGCAAGCCTAGGGTTTTCTTTTTTAGGGTTTTCATCTATATATGGTTGAAAACTATCTTTTGTATCATAATTCATTTTACATTTTAGGTGAATACATTGCTCCACATTCTTGAGCATTTCTTTTGTTGCTTCTCTTTGCTTCTCCTTGTAACAGGTTATTTGCTTGCAGAGATCTTTGGGTTCCTATGAAGTTGTATCTTCTCAACTCCAACAGTTTTCAGATTTTGGTTTGTTACAACAAGTTTCATTTTCAAATTTTGTGTAAATTCAATATGAAATGCAAGTGAAAAATGTGATAAAATGATAACCTAGAACACCTAATTTGATATGCAATTTTATTTCAATTTTCAAATGCAAGTTAATATGATGTAAATGATATGAAAGGTAACTATTTTTTTTGTATTTTTCAGATTTGAAGAATGCAAAATATGCAATCCTAAGACCTTTAATGAGATGCAAATTTGAATGCAAATTAGACACCCTAAATGAGACCTAATTCACTACAAATGGATGCAAAATATAAATCTAGGATGAAACAAGAGTCCAAAATCAGAAAATTATAATGCTCAAAAGCTCGGGTTCACCTTAATGAAATATAATGAAATATATAAAAATAGGGTTTTCTAAAATGAAGACAAAATGATGCACCCTATTTCTCTAATTGCATTCAATATGTAAGCTATAATATGAAAATGTGGAACAAAAATTAAATCTAACCCAACTACCAATCAAAATGTAGATCTGGAAAGTTCTAAATATTGTGTACCTATCACCAAAGTTGCTTTTTCAAACCTTACTGAGGACTCATTCACCCTATGGTGAATGGGTCTTGGCTAAGGCTCCAAAAAATCAATTTTTGGGTTCTATTTTGTTCAATCTGCACTTCCACATTCTAGTTGGACACTATCAGAAAGCTAGAAATAAAACTTGTAGATCAATTTCTATGATTTTAGAACTTTTATTGCATCTTTGACAACTTTGCAACTTTCTTCAATTTTGATTTCCAAATGATCTTCAACCTAAAACCTACAATCACACATCAAAGAGAGAAAAATGTTGTTTTGTTAGGGAATAGGGGTTTTCCTTGGTCAAACCTTGTTTTGGTAATCAAGCCTTGAAATGAATGAAAGCATGAAAGGAATGATGAATGAAAAAATTCAATGTCATAAACTCACCACACCTTATTTGAACCTTGGATAAATCTACAAACTAGCATGGAGTGGCCTTAATGAATGTAGATCTTGATCATGAAATTTGATGTGAAACAATGCCTTTGATATGCTTGATTGATCTTGAACACCACATCAACACATTAGCTCAAAAAATATGCATGATGCAATACATATTTGACATGTCAATAAAATCTTGATTTTTTGCAATATTCTTCAATAATTTTTCCCTTGAATGCCTTGAAAATTGTCTTGAATTCTCTATAATGCTCTCTTGAAAGTGATCTTAAGATAACTTGAATTGCTAGAATTGCTTAGGATGAAACATAATGAAATAGCCTTTTATTTATACATATCTTAACATTAATTCCCAAAATTCAAATATCACAAGCTGGCATTGAATTGTGGATTTCAAATCATTAAAATATCTCCAAAAACATATCCAAAAGAGTGGACCTAGATCTAAGTGAGGACCCATTCGCCATAATGGGTCCTAGGCCACTTACCTAGGACACACATCAATGTGAAATTTTGTTTAAGAATAGGGTCTTAGGACTAAGTGAGGACCCATTTGCCCTATGACGAATGGGTCCTATATCACTTGCCTAGGACACACATCTTTCAAAGTTAAGTTTTGTGTAATGGAATTTATGAACATTTGTCAGGTTTTATCCCTCAGAGTTTGCATTTAATTAGGCTTGGATTTGAATTAAAGGGGCCAATTAAGGCAAATTAACCTCAATCAATTAATAAAGCTCTAAATTAGTGTGAAAGTGTAAAGGTACACTTTACAACACCTTAAATAAGGCACAATTAAGTCCATTTAATTTAAAAGGGCCCTAAACTTAATGTGAGCATCCAGTTTCAATGATCCAATAGTTCTTATCCTATCTAGTATGAAAGGCAGATACCAAGGTACCTTCAGTATTAGGCTTTATCTCTGAAGGAAATTCCTTCACACATCTTTCAGAGTTAGCACAAACAGATTCATATTTTAAAAGAATGAACAGAAATCCATCATCATCATCTCAATAATCAGATTCATCATACAAAATTCTTGCATCTTCTCTAACATAATATCTTTTCTTAATCATTTTACCTCTATTCTCCTTGTTTTTTTCATTCACAACTCTGTTTGGACATTTTAAAACATAGCGACCTATCTTTCAACAACTAAAACATTTGAAAGGTAAATTACCTGTATACTTACTAGTACCCTTTTTCATCCTTCTCACAAAGTTATCTTTCACATCATCAAGATCCTCCTGATCTAATTCTTCAATCTTTTTTGATTTTCCAGCCTTAAAAGAAGTCTCAAATTTGGCACCATTATTAGTACCAAATTATCTCATTTAAAATGCAATTAGGGAGCCATACAATTGATCTCTAGTATACTAATCTAAATTTGCAAATTCCTCAATAGCAAAAACTTTATAACTACAAGCTTTATGTAGGGTTCTAAGAATTATCTTTACCACTTTTGATTCTTTGATTTTTCCACCAAGATCTCTGATGGAGCTGACCACTTCATCTACCCTTTACATGTAGCTTTTAATGTTTTCATCTTCATACATTTGTAAGTTCTCAAATTTGATCTTCAAATTATGTATCTTGGCGTGTTTAACTTTCTCCTTCATAAATGCTTTCCAACTTTGTCCAAAAATTTTCAACAATTTTCAAATTCATAACTTTCACTAATTCAAAATTTGTAAGACTACTTAAAAGAGCATACCTTGATTTACTATTTCTTTCATAGGCTTTGATTTCAACTTCAGTGTTTGACCATTTCTAGGCATAGTATATCCATTTTGAACTGATTTCAAGACATCATATCCTAGATAACTTAGAAAGCATTCCATCCTTGTTTTCCAGAATGCATAGTCCATTCCATCAAACATAGGGACCTCCTTCTTGTGTGCCATCCTAGATCTACCTTAAGAAGTTAAGCTTTTCTCCAAGGGATCTTGCTCTGATACCAATTTTTGAATGCAGAAGACAATTGAGAAGAGGGTAAATTAGTTGTACCTTAAACCTTTGAAACCCTCATTAACATCTATATCCATAATAATTCATTAAAGGGTAAACCCACAAAAGTAGTTTACAATTCCAGTGAGGAAGGAAAAGTTGCAAAAAATGACCCCATGCAAAAAAAATTGGTTTTTGGCGGTTCGAACGAACCCAAATGGGGTTCGATAGAACCCCCCTTTGAGCGAACCCATTTCATGTCGGGTCCCACATTTCTCGAAAAAATAAGCAAAAAAAATGCTTGTGGAAAGGGGGTTCAAATGAACTAGCGAACCCCCCTTTTCTGCCATTCTCCCCTCCTGGCACCAAAAAACTCCAAAATTTTGCCCTTCGAAGCTCGAGTTGAGGATGAAAATGGAGGAGATTTCATAGACCCAACTGGATGATGGTAGTCCTCAAAACGAGTTATCCAATAAATATAATTTTAATATGTTTTGGTTTTATTATGTATTTGGTTTTTTAGTTTGATTAAACATAGGTTTTTCATCGAAAATCAAGCTCTCTTTTTTGCACATGTGGAAAAATAGTAGCAAGGAAGTGAACTGTTTCATAAAATGCTTTGGTAGAAATGTATGGGAAATTTGGTAGCATAGACAAGGAAGTGAGTTGTTTGAAAACATGCATCAAATAATTGTGGTCTCATCCATGACCATGAGACCACATTTCTTTGAGGCATTTTTTCAAATAGCTCACTGCCTTGTCTATGCTATTGCTTACTATTATGCTTTTATAAATTTTTTCCAAACATCCATAGTTTGTTCGAAAGCACTTGTTTTAGGATTTTAGCCTTAGCAGTAAGGAAGTGAACTGTTTGATAAAATGCTTTAGTAGACATGTATGGAAAATATGGTAGCATTGACAAGGTAGTGAGCTGTGTTGAAAAAAAATCCCTCAAAGAAATGTAGTCTCATGGAATTCCATGACAGAAAAATGCAATTGTCAACTACTCCTAGTTATTAGTTATTCAATGTGAAGTAATTGCATAATTGATTATGTTGAATTTGTAAAAAACTATATTGTAATTGAAATTTTGTCATCTATCAACATCTAGTTATTATTTATGCAATGTGAAGTAATGCTTTGAGTTTGAAAGATTTGCAATGTAATGTAATCAGTGATATGAATATAAACTACAAAAATCTATTTTCTACAATTCATTATTTAAACTCTTTATTTTATTACCTGAGTGAAGCTTCGATGTCCACCTCCATTGGGCAGTGTTGCCATCAAATCTTCAAGATTAACCTATTCAACATCCAAAATTAGATATACGAATACCATTCATATAATAATGTTATTCACATGTAATATTTATAATTATTTACTAGTTACATACCTCGGTAGTACATGTCACCATGTAATAAGGAGGTGAAGGGGCATTGAAAACTAAATGAATGTTGTGACCCTAAAATTTCATTATAATCATTAAAATAATTTAGTTAATCTTGCATTTCAAAAATGAAATTTAACAAATTAAATTCAATGAACTTGCTAAAATTTATGTGACTGTCAAGGTTGAATGCCTCATTAAGGAGGGGATTTGTTATCACCATATGATTAGTTGTAAATGTACCCTATGCACCTATGTCTTGACTATGTGTGGGGTCATAACCAGAGGCTGTCCCATAAGCTTGAAAAATATGAGGTGGAACTCTATTGCTCGAAGACTCGCCCTGCTCACCCTGTGCTACAAGACTAATATGTTGTATGATGCTTTGGGTCAGGGAACTAATCAACTATAATGTCTTGACCTCAACACTCTCCTTCACAATAGAAGGGATAACCACATGCTCATATACTAGTATAGTGAGTTCTCATATCATTGGTTGCTATGGGTCAAAACGTTCCCCCACTCTATCATGTGTGGAGCCTCCACCTCTACCCTAGAAGTCCTGCATATCAAAATAGTTTTGGAATTTATTGAGAATAATCTCACAGTAGAGTTTCCTCAAAAAATATTGTGACACCTCATTTTTTTTGCATGGAGGATGGTAAAAAACCATCCACCACCTTTGTCAAAAATGGTTCTTTATCCATTGGTGGTTGCACCTATAAGAGAGGGGAACCAACCACACCAAGGCTTCAGGTCACGAAGACTCAAGAGTGGAGGGTTGCCCTAACTTACCTCACTCTAAAAGATTTCTTGGGGTAAGGATCGAGAATGATGAGCACTATAATGTACTTCTACCACTCTACAGACCCTAAACTTAGGTTTGGGCTAGGCGAGTTGGTTTCTGGAGTCGGTACTGTGTCTCAAACAACTCTCTATTCAAGGACAACATCACAATTCTAGGATGACAGTGCGGTGCATTGGAATCTCTCAGGCATGCTAGCATCCATATGGTCAAAAAATAGTAAACACATTACAAAATTCCTAAAAACTAACTAACATCCTAGCAAGTTGGTTTTGACGGTAAAAAAAAATGATAAAGTATAAGAAATAAAGACGAAGATGATAAAGAAAATAAATGAAATCTAGGGTGATGAAGATAATCTAACAAAAGCACTTGTTCACCAACTAGCTCCAAATGCACATGCACCTACACACAAGAAAGAGGGGGAAATTGTCGGGGTTGTATAGGGGCCTACCTCAATCAAACCCCCATTTTGGTGTTTCCACCTCCACGGACAACCAGAAAGCAACAAAGTAGAATATGTGATAAAGGAAAGAAAGCAATAAGCACTAAAAAATATTATTATGCTACTCAATCAAATTACAAGGGAGAGGAGTGAAATGTTACCACCTCCACCCAAAAGCTCACTAGCCAATGGAGGAGTTATGGACTTGGCAAAGTCACCACAGTCGCAACTGTGATGAAGGAAGGTCTTGCAACACTCCAAGCCCACGCTTCTATGGCTTGCTTCACACTTGCAATGTGGAGTTGATGGAGTGTTGTTGGTGCTGCAATGGAGTTCTAAAAATGTTGCTTGAGAGTGAATGAGATGCTAGCGAGTGAGATTGAATTTCTAAGAGATGAAATGAACTGAGAATGGATGAATTTGAAGGTGGGATGGGAAAAATCTACCATTTTTGGGGTGGGTTGGTCAAAGAGGGATGTTACAATTCGAACCCAATCGGGTGTGTAACGCCTCTGCCAACTTCATATGTAGGAATCTGTTAGGGATGAAAACACACTGTATAGATGTCTGCGTGCCACGCATGTATCCTCGACAAATATTCTCTCACCAACACAAAGGATAGATGCCAAGTGGATGGAAGGTAGTTGAGTGATGTGGAATTTTTCCTTCGGATTTTATTTTATAAGGTGAGGATGCATGAAAGGGGAATTTGCATAAGGGGTGCAAATTCACTCCTATACATTTTGCCCCCACTTTAGCGAGCACGAATACTAATGAGTGATTCGATAAAGTGGATTGAAGAGTTATTAGGGTTAGAAATTTATACCTAAATCGTCGAGGAAGTAGACCACGATCTGGTGAGCTTGAAAGCATAGGACAATCAAAGGAATTCACATGTACTCTCCCTAAGGAGATTCAAATAAAATAATCCATAGCCTCGTAGAACTATGAAGCTGCACAAAGTACACGAAAGGCCCTCAGACCAACAATGGACAAATCCCATAGGATGAAAGCATCTCACAAGCCTGTAAACCTACAAGGAGGAAACCCCCAAGATCTCTCACATGAAGGAAGCCTCATGAAGCAAGCGCCTTACAGGCCCACAGACCTGCAAGGAGGTTTCCCCCAAGATCTCTACATGGAGGAAACCCGATGAAGCAAACACCTTATAGGCCCATAGACCTACAAGGAGGCGTCCCCCAAGATCTCTCACATGGAGGAAACCTAATGAAAGAGGGCTCTACAAAGTCAGAAAGTGACTTCACAGGCATGTGAATCCATAGACAACATGTTAGGAAACACAAAGCAGCCACACAGGCAATCAAGCAAATAGTCACATAAACCATCAACAAATTAGAAGGTTTTCAAAGGGATCCCTTGAGAACCCAATGTGAAGAGGGGTCCATTCAAGGGACGCGTTGTTTGAAAGTGCAAAAGAGATCAATTCATCATCATGGAATCCTTTTGAAAGATGTTCAATTCATCAAGGAATTCAAAAGGAAGAAAATGCCCCCATGTGAGGGGAAGGTCAAAGCTACTCTCACCTCGGAGGGAAGTTTTCAAGTTCTTTCTTTGTGAACCCATGATGAAGAAAACGCGTTTCATTAGGGGTCCAAGTTGAGAATGCGATTTTCTTGAAAAAGTTTGAAAAGGTTTTCGAGAAAAGATCCATTAGCAACAAATGCATTTTCTAAAAATTAGAGATGTCACACATAAGAGGGACAAATCAAGCAAAGAAGAGAGAAAGATAAGCAAAGAGTAAAAGAGAAGTAATCACAAATAGAGGACAATGGGGGATTTGGTTTTGTGGGGTCAGATCTACTCATGCATTTATAAATAATAGGTAAAAGTGGTGCAAGGTGAAAGATCATCAATCCCCACCAAATTAGGAAGAATGCATAGAAAATAAAGTAAAAATAAAAAAATTGGGTCAACATGGAAGGGAAGCCTAAATGCCCCCAACACTTTGTATTGTCTCTAATTTTCCAAAAATCAAACAAAAACATGGAAGAATGATGATACAAATAGAAGAAGGTTCACGACACAAAATCACTCCTGTATCCAAGCACCAACAAGGGTGACAAGGGTAATCCAGGGACACATAGAACATGTACAGAGGAACACATTACACACACACTTCTAATCTATTGATAAACAAGAGGCCTCCCCCTAACATTCATCGACCAAGAGGTCATCCGCTTCCCAATCTAGATCATTATAAGGGGAAGGTGGATGAGCCTGAAGTGGTGGAATATTAAGGGGAGGAGCTTCCAACCCTCCCGCAACAAGGTATAAGGAGGAAGCCCCCCGCAAGGTCTTCCCCGCTCGGCTCTTGTGGAGCTATGGTCAGCGATTTCATGAAGATTGTCAACAAGGCCAGAACTTCTTCTAGAGTGTTGAACATGCACTTTATAGGAGTGCCATGTTGTATCTCAATGGATGAAGAGGATGACACCTGAGGTTCACTGCTTGGCTCACCGAGTGACTTGGGAGCAGTGACAAACTTAAGGGAAGCCAAAGTTGGCTTTATCACTAGGACATAACAAGCTAGCACAAGACCACCTTTTGGAGAAGGTGGGATCCTCTTACGCCTCCCATCGCTGGAGGGGCCAACCTCCACCTTTTTCTTCATTAGGGGATGTGAACTCCCCATAAATGAGGCAAGAGGCACAAAAGAGGAGGAGGAAAAAACTACAGCAGACACCACCAAGGTATTCGACATGTCCACAGGTTTAGGAAATGGCATGATGTCTGGAAGGGACATCAAAAAGGGCGGCTTAGCTGAGGGGGTGATAAACATTCCTATACATTTTTGGGGTCAGGCATGTTCACACTCACAGCGGGAGTCGAAAGCGAGACTAAAATTGATTGAGTGGAAGTAGAGGGGAGGAGAGAGGAGGACACAATGGGAGACCCTAATATAGGGGCGGTCGTTTCCTCTTCCTTTTTCTGTAAAGCATCCTGCTCACCCACTAGAGCCTTTCACCGATACTTGCACTCATGTGCAAGGTGATTTCTTTGACTCTTCTAGCTAGAGGCCAGGAATCACAAGGGACAAAAGGCTCCTGCTTAGCCTGCATAGGGTGTCCACTATAGCCATTTCTGGCGGAGGGACATGCTCCTGAATAGGAGTAGGAGGAAAATATTGGGAAATAATGGGGGGAGTTGGCTCTAGTGGCTCGGCAGTGGGCCTCTTCTCATTTTCTACTTTTGGAGCAGAAGTGGTGGGAGGCCGCAGAGGCTGAGACATAGAGGATTCCCCACCGGGACCCTTCCTTCTACCATATCAAATGGGCCTAGGATCTGTGGGTAGAACAAGAAGTTCAAATGCAGGACACTTAGGCTTTCACCAAGCGGGCACCATAGGATTCTCCCACAGGCATGAAATAGAATCTAAGAGTATCGTGGCAGGGTGAGAGGAAGCGTCAGGCTAGACAACAAAAGAGGAGGGAGAGGGGCCTTGAGAGCGCTTCTCTTCCTCTCCTCTATGTGTCTTGGTAGCATCACTGTCGGCTTTTAAGAAGGCCCTATGCGAGATAACATAAGGAGATGGAGGGTACCTCACTTTAGGTGTCAAGCGCCCTTTCTTGTACTTTTGATATGTCCGGTACAAGAGGTCCTTCTTGGGTGAGAGAGGACCAATAGGTGCAGACCAAAATTTATCTAAGGAATAGTTATCATGTGCAACTTGTGGTTTATAACGAGTGTTGTGAATCACATGCACTAAACCCCCATGAATAAACTTTAGACATTTGTGCACAACTAAGGGAACTGCGTTCATAGCTACTAGCCAGGGGATACCCGGCTTCACTGTGAAGAGTTCAAACCCCATGATTATGTCAAACAATAGGTTTACAAACTTAGGTCCGACAAGGACTAACATAATGATACTACCAAGGGGAGGTATAGAAAGTTCCTTATGTGTACGGATGGTGCTCACAAGTGCATTGTACCCATCTTTGTGCAAGAAGTTAATTAACATAATATCCTCGGTTATGATGTTTACTTGAGATGTCAGATCAACAAGAACACCTACTACAATGTTCTCATTGATTCACACAAGGATATAAAGAGGAGATGGTTCTTTATTCAAGCCTATCGATAGGTCTTATGAGGTGAAAGTTATACTTGCACCACTACTTGCAGGCTTCTCAAAGGGGATAGGTAAATGCAAAAAAGAGGCCATCACGCACGCTAAAAAACCCTCTCACAAATCCACCCAAAGGTTCACAATCAGACAGTGACCCAACTAAGGCTTCGTTACACAACACTTATGAAACCTTCTGAATATGCCTACTAGGGGTCGTATGTTGGGTTTTAAAGTGAGGGCCTCACAACACTCACACCTACAATGACCCTAGAACACGAGGAAATGAGCTTTCAGTATTAGAGGACGAAACCAAAATGGTTCACGTCAGGTTCACCAAAAATGTAAGAGAGGGGGACCAACCACATCAAGGCTCTAGGTCACGAAGAGCCGAGAGTGGAGGGTTTTCCTAACTTACCTCATTCTAAAAGATGTCTTGGGGTAAGGATCGAGAATGATGAGCACTATAATGTACTTCTACCACTCTACAAACCCTAAACTTAGGTTTGGGCTAGGTGAGTTGGTTTTTGGAGTCAGTACCGTGTCTCAAACATTTCTCTTTTAGAGGATGGTAGCACTATTTTGGGATGACAACACGATGCGTTGGTGTCTCTCAAGCGTACTGGCATCCGTGCGGTCAAAAAATAATAAACATAGTACAAATCAAGCCTAAAAACTAACTAACAACCTAGCAAGTTGGTTTCGACGATAAAAATAGAATGATAAAGTATAAGGAATAGAGATGAAGATGATAAAGCAAATGAATGAAAGCTAGGGTGATGAAGATAATCTCACAAAAGTGCATGTTCACTAGCTAGCTCCAAATACACGTTCACCTACAAACAAGAAAGAGGGGAAAATTGTTTCAGGGCTGTATAGGGGCCTACCTCAGTCAGACCCCCATTTTGGTGTTTCCACCTCCACAGACAATCAAAAAGCAACAAATTCGAATATGCAATAAAGGAAAAAAAGTAATAAGCACTACAAAACAATATTATTCTACTCAATCAAATCACAAGGGAGAGGAATGAAACGTTACCACCTCCACCGAAAAGCTCACTAGCCAATGGAGGAGTTATGGACTTGGAAAAGTCACCATAGTTGCAATTGTTATGAAGGAAAGTCTCACAAGACTCCAAGCCCACACTTCTATGGCTTGCTTCACACTTGCAATGTGGAGTTGATGGAGTGTTGCTGCTACTGCAATGGAGTGGTGAAAATGTTGCTTGAGAGTGAATGAGATGCTAGAGAGTGAGATTGAATTGCTAAGAGATGAAATGAAGTGAGAATAGATGAATTTGAAAGTGGGATGGGAAGAATTTATCATTTTTAGGGCTAGTTGGTCGAAGAGGGATGTTACAATTCAACCCCAATCAGGTGTGTAACACATCTTCTAGCTTCAGACACAGGAATCCATCAGGGACGACAACGCATTGCGCGAACGTCTGTGCACCACACATGCATCCTCTACAAATGTTCTCTCACAAATACAAAGGAAAAACGCCAAGTGGATGGAAGGCAGTTGGGTGATGTGAAATTTTGCCTTCAGATTTTATTTTCTAAGGTGAGGGTGCGTGAAAGGGGAATTTGCATAAGGGGTGGAAATTCACTCCTATACAACACCAATGGATAGGGAACCTCTTACTAAAAGGGTGTAAAGGTTGATTTGTTTTAGGGTTTGTGAATAGGAAACACAAGTCAAATTTTGTAATCTTCTCATCTTTCATTTGTTTATAGGATAATTTATCAACGTAAAATTGTCTATACTCTCTTCTCTTATCTGATCAACTATTTATTTGCTTGCTAATTGAATCTACATTTGATAACATCGATTCAAGTGATTGAGCAAGTGTGGCTCTATGCGAGGTTGAGATTACAAGATCTTTCAACCTTGCAATTATATCCTCAATTTGTGTTTTGCTATTTTTAATTTGCCCCATTATATTTTCTTGAGTTCTTGGAGCATATTGAGGAATTGTTGGAGGTGTTTGTTGGGGGTTGTTCTTTAGTAGGTATTTTGGGTTGAGGTGAAGGAGGATTTTGACGAGAAGGAGGTTGATTATCATTTCTTGTAAATTAAATAAATTTACATCAAAAAAACATATTAAATCTACCTATTTAGAAACTAATTCACACAAAAAATAATCAAAACTTACTCCTTTGACCTCCCTGATGTCGTGGCCCGATATTTTGACGAAGATTCGACAACAATTTGGTGAAGAAATTTATTTCCAATAATGCAAGCACACTCTTGAGGGTTTGAAGGCCATGGGTTAGTAGGAAAACATACAAATAAGAATGATTCGAAGTTACTTTTTTTTTTGTTTATATAGGCTATAACACACCCATGCTATAACACACTTACTTTATGACTTAAAAAAAAAAATTAAAGATGGTTGGCCACTTTTTGGCCCCTATCTTTTTGTACCTGCCCTTAATGTCTTACCTTTTATTTAGCCTCTAGTTTAATTATTTAATGGTAGAAAATTTAGTGTTATACATACTCCTTTCTACCCTAGCCTAACTTTCTTAAGTTTTTTAGGTATAAATATATTGATAATGGGGAGGTCTTTAAATTTCTTGGCATTCATTTTCCTTTTCAAGATTCTCCCTCTCTCATATTGCAAGCTATCATTATGCATGTTGAAAATAAATTGGTTTACTTGATCACTAAACCTCTTTTTCATGTTTTTTTTAAAGTTCTACCTGCTACCTATGTTTAGTATTCTTATTGCGTGCCCTGGAAAACATCCTATCAAAATATTTAGGTGGTCTCAAACTTGTTGACATTTAGTGTTAGAGATTAGATTTATGTGTTTAAACGGGTTATTAAAGCCTTTGAGGGGCATGGAGTCTAAAAATTATTGCTTCATCTATTTTTTCTAGTGTTCCTTATGTCATAAAGCCGGAGATATACAAGATTTCATTCTATTCTCATTATAAAGGAACCTATTCAGATCCAAGGTATGTTTGTGATCAAAAGAACATGGAAGGCTTGAGAAGCTATCAAGCCATGACTTCTAGGGAAAGTGAATGCTTTTGACAACAAATTGTCTATCAAAAATCAACAATCTATTTGATGGTCTTCCTATGATTACTTTCTAGCCTAGACCTCTTGGTAAATTTTTTGGGTTTGTGCCCTAAAGTTTATTCGCATGGGCACTAAAACACTTCTAGATCTTTTTTTAAGGATCGCCATAAGTTTGTTGTCTTGACATGAAGTCAAAATAGACTTTTCAATCAGAATTTTCAATCTTTCTAAACTATTGTTGATTCTATTTATGCATAATAAACACTTTACAAAATTAAAGTTAGATACAATAAACTTCGATAACGAAATTACGGATAGTATCTTGATACCTTATTTTGTAACTACAAAACCTTGTAAAAGGTATGCTGAATGAATGAATAAAAGATTTTAATGACGTCCAAGAGACTAAACAATCTATGCTTGATTCTCTCTACATTTGTGCATGATGCAAAAACTCAAAGATAAATGTACATTATAATCTTGCTTGTGTTTTGCTCAGCGTTTTCTTTATCATCTTCTTTGTATTGGTTCTAGATCGATCCATTTGGTACTTGTCAATCCAACCATGAAGACCAAATCAAGTTCGCACGATCGATTTACAATACAAACAAAGAATTGAAAAATGCGTGGAGTCTCTTTGTTCCGAACTTTTGTACAAGTTTGACAGTGCTTCAGACAACGAAGTTTCACGCGTTTTACCGTACCGGAGGACCATTTGAATCTAAAAGAACGCGGAATGAACTATTCATAAATGGACAGGTTATAACTTGGCTAGGAATTTGCTGCTTTATCTTCTACACATTTGCCTTTTATTTAAAGTAGAATTTGTTTTGGTCGAACACATTTCTTTAGACCTCAGCAGCTCGAGGTAGAAGATTCTTCAGATGCTCTTTTACCTATTTCCAGGAATAAATCCCTTACAACTCTCCTATTTCACGCGTTTTATCGTACTGGAGGACCGTTTGAATCTATAAGAACGCGGAATGAACTATTTATGACGTTTTCGCCTTTCGTTTGCCAACAAAAATAATAAAATGAGAGTTTGAAAGAGGAGGAAGAAGCATCTACAAGAACAATTCCTAAAATTGATAGTACAATTGGGCAAAATTATAGTAGAAGGAAAGGGAACTAAAAATAGGAGAATAGGAGTATCCTAGTACCCCCAACAAAAAGCATAAAATCATAAATAAGATAAGAAAGAGAATATAATGGATATTCAATTCACATATAGATTATTTTTTGAGAATAGGGAATCTTCTAAAAGTATTAGAAATGTATACAAGAGTTTCTATTACAAATAAGCAAGTCATTTTTTAATCAATGTTGGACTACATTGTTAGTAGTCCTTATCCAATGATCGACATAATAAAGGATTTCATCTTGATTGATATTGTCAAGACAAAAAGAGAAGAGATGGTGCAACCTAAATATAGTATAAGAAAATATATCCTAGAACAAATAGTTCAAAATTTAGAGCTATTTGTGAGGTGTTATATTTCTAGCAATCTTTGAAATCTATAAATTATCATTTATAAGGTTTGTATTTTCTATAATCCTCCTTTGTTTGTAAAATATGTAAGATTGAGTAAATTAATGAATTCTACTTCTAACTTGATAATCAAAACCTACCATCTAAAGGAATTCCTTTGTGCCAATATATTTAGCCTCTATAGGTGGCTTTCCTATTTACATGTTTTTATATCTTTTTTATAGTTTTTTTTCTATTTCTAAATTTAAATTTTGTTTTCAAACCTAAAATCTTAATCCAAACAATGTTTATTGAAAATAGAAACCTTAGGATCTATTTTAAACACTAAGACCTTTAAATCGTAACCTATAAACCCTAAATTTAATGTTTAGGGCTTGCGAATTAGAGTTGATTTAATTTAATTTACGATACAATAGAAACCCTAGAAATATAAATCAATCTAGTTATTGATATATGTGTTATTAGTATAAGTAATAGGTTGCCACATCCATACATCATTAGTGCCTTATCCCACATCAAAAAAAAGAAAACCTAATAAGTAATAAATGGTACTCCAATGATAAATAAGCATTTATCCTAAAATTTGGTTTATTTACCCCTATTCTAATACACTATTTCAATAGTGATACCATCAAGGATAATGGTAACACATCATAAAAATCATGACCATTTCCCCCAATGTGTCATATAGACAAATTTTACATCATTAGTTCACATGGCCTATAACTATAGGTAGGAGGAGAAGCCATTTTTGTCGATAGTTGTTGGAAGGTTCTCATCAAATTGGAAGGTCAGAATTAGTTATTACTAATCAGACATTGCCATCTATTATTAATTCAATTTTTATGTGTTCAACTAAAATGAGGGGTTTCAAAGTGGTGTATCATCAAGTAATTATAGATTAGAAGCAACCACCACTAATAATTAACTCATAAGAACATCGGGTTAGGGGTATTCAACTATATTTTCCACACAAATTTTGGAACACCTCATTTTATTGAAATGGAACACATCATCTCTCAACTTAAACTATGTTATAATGTAAACTAGGTGTTTGTTTATTACACTCTACATCCACATTGTACACTCTCATAACCATGACATCATCTAGGATATATACTTAGGTGGGATACTCACATTTAGAACATAACATAAGAAACAAAATTATTCTTCAATATTTCACTTAATATTTGAAACCAAAGTTCAATGTTAAATCTATCATTTATATTCATGATAACCATACATGTAAGAGTATGCAATATATTCAATACTTAGGTTTATCATTTTCAATCAGCCACATTACATATAACACTTGATCTAAAAGCATGCTAGTATTATTTCAAAACCAACAATTGCTTAAATGTACTAACTTCATAGTTTAATTATTTCAGATATGTCAATTTTTTTTGCTAAGTTATCTACAAGAGTATTCATAGTTACATATATTTAACTACACATCAATTAACTTTAATTTGAATTATGAGCTATCCAAAAATTATAAAATTTAGCTAGTCATTCATATATAGTATTTTTTTTAGTTTTTAACAACATCAATCACATTATAACATTTACATCATTGATTTGAAAAATAAATAAAGATAAATAATGTCAAGGTGAGAATCAATTTGTGTCATCATTCAATAGGAAATTAGACTATAATTGACACCTTAGATCAATAATTTTACCATCTAACCTAGTAAAATCCAATGGGTTACATAAATTATATAAGAGTTGTGCTAACACTAATTTAAATGAATATTTCTATCACACGTAGAGTGAATTCACATCATAATATACAAATTATCACCATAAAATTTTTAAATATAATACACAACATTGTATAGTAAAATTATCCCAAGGTGAGTCGAACCTAGTAGATGTTAACATTACAACACAAGGAATGCACATAGATAGTGATTCATTAAACATCATAAAAAGGAAACACATACTGATAGTAGGTAGAGACTGACTCACATGTTAGTTAGATTGACTTTTTCCATCACATACTTAGGGAAAATATTTATTTAAACTTATTACATCACATGCTATTCTCATACTCCTCCAATTTCCATAGAATTATTATATATTAACTAATCAGAGCACAATTCAAGAAGAATAAGATTGGGAATCTAAGTCATTGCTCAATATTAATATATTATTTTATCCAAATATTTTATCTTTTACATGAAAACATGTGTAATTAACACACTCTTAATAAATTAATATGAAATTCACTCCTTGAAAGCATTCCTAATATATCTTATTTTCATGAATATCATGCATATAATCACAAAAAAGTTTCTTAATAACACTATGAAATCAACATTATTAAAGAAATAGGGTTTTGTAGAGATTAATAAGTCACTCATATGAAACAAGAATACCTGTCAAGTACCCAAGATATTTAGAAGGTCCATCATATGCATGAAGTGTGAAAAATGATAATATAAAAGTCTAACTATTCCTACATAGGAATTTCCCTCTAGCATGAAATCTCATGGAGAACATGCATAGGAACCATCACATGTCACAAAATCATGCACATAATCAATGAAGTCCCAACACACACACACACACCTATAGCTCTTGATGCTATAAAACTTGGGTGTGATACCGAATGCAATTTTTATTTATGTAATTGGACCTCAGATTATTCCCCTTGTCCATCAAAATTGTTCAAGTACAATAGGACTATTCTATTTGAATTTGATATATGATGCTTTAAATTATAAATTGAATGCATATTTATATAAACCAACAATAATTATTACAATTCAAATGTAATACATATTACTTTTATTATCATGTATAAATATATATTGATGATCTACTTAGTTTAAACAATTCAAATATTCTAAAAATTATATTAATTTAAATTACAAAATTATTTATTTATTTATATATTTTCATGTTTTAAATGGATAAATATTATGTATTTTTAACATTTCAAAATGTACAAGTAATTAATTTTTTATTTTTTTTTGTAGTTGTAGCTAGTTCAAGAACTTACACTCATATGGATCAATTACCAAAATATGAGTTTTTACTAGAAAAAGTTTTACAAAATATTCAACTCCCACCTAAAACACCCCACTTGAAGCCCCCCCTACTTCTCAACTTCCTCCACCAACCCTCCTTCAACCCCCCAAAATACTCCCCCACAAAAACGCCACCTCCTTAATCTGATGAGGTTCACTTGCGAGCAACAATAGATGACAACATAATTGTGCTATAGGGAAAAATGATTTTATAAAAAATGAGACTAATATGCCCCTAAATAATGCACAATTTACATATTTGATGCAAACAATTGTTGATTATGTTAGATAAATTAATGAGAAACTAGAAAAATTCTACATTTCAAGGGAGGAGAGGAGGCGATTCTATTTAGATGGGTTGTCATATAGAAATATCCTTGATTTACATATTTTTAAGCATATTGAAAGGTGGAAATTTTTTGTTCCTTATGGTTTAGGACATAGAACAACAATCTCCTTCACTCTCATTCAAGGAAACCCTAGAGATCTCAATCCAAGGATGAAATAAGAGAGAGAGAGATCTTGCAATAGGGTGTCCTCGGGTATGATCAATGACTACAAGAGGGTTTCACCACCAAGCTAGGGATTGGAAAGACTAATGATATGCAAGTTTTAATGAAAAAACCTAAAGATATGTAAGACTTCACTAAATGACCTAGAAATGAATGCAAAACAAAATAGAAAGTTGAGAGACTAGAGATGTGCACCTAGAAACTTGTAGGAGCTTGAATGAAGACTTGAAATGTTGAAAACACTAAAATTAATGTCTACTAGGACTCATACGCTGGTTTGGGTGATTTAGTCCCAGATTAGGGTTTTTGGGTAGGAACAAAAATCTAGCAGAGATATGTCTAAAACACTTGAAATTTGTAAACTTCACTGTAATTTGAATCATATGATAGAAGTTGTGTATCAGTCCAGTTTGGCCTTTCCAGAGAACCAGGATTTGAATTTGATCTTCAATCTCCGCTTGATCTTCTCAACTTGATTCTCGGGTCTAGATTGTCAAATTCTATACTGTCGAAGTCCTTTACTGATCTCCAAAACAAGGTGACAAGTTTGAACACTTCAACAACTCTCTCCAAACTTGCTCTTTAATATGTCTTCAACCTAGATCTGCAAATCACACACTAAAGAGAGGAAAAAATGTTGTTTTGTTAGTAGAAAGGGGTTTGCCTTGGTCAAACCCCATTTTGGTAATCAAACCTTGTAATGAAATGAAGGAATGATGAATGAACAATATACAATGTTACAATTCACCAAACCCTAACAATAAGTGCTACAAACATGTATGAAATACCTCCAATGGATGTAGATCTTGACTCTTGCTTGAATGTTGTGGATCTTGAATTGAATGATTGCTTGAATCATAGAACCCTACATCACAATTTTTAGCTCAAAAACAAACATGATGCATGATGACTTTGGCATGATGCTTGATACTTGAATAATGCTCCTAAATGCTTGATAAACAACCCTTGAAGGCTCTTGAATGCTCTTGTAAACACTTGAATGCTCTCATGAACTCAAATTTTCTATAAGGAATGCTCTCATGTAAGTCTTGGATTAAAATGAGTGAAATAACCTTGTATTTATACTTTTTTATGTCAAATTTCCCAAAATTACAACACTACAAGCCAACATGAAATCTAGGAGGATAAAATCCTATGAAGAATTTGAATTAAATTTGATTTTGGGCCACACAAGACTCATATGCTAGAAGTGGCATATGAGTCCCATTAGGCTTAACTATGCGACACATTTTTCAAAAATGCTTAGATTCATGTGAAATGAAAATCAGGGCCTCGAAACCTAGGTGGGACCCATACACCCAAGGTGGCATATGAGTCCCAGATCACTAAATCGGGACACACAAGCTAAAAAGACATGAATTATGATTGGATATTGGTTTATGTCAGGATTATCCTAGGAAAGATACATTAATTAAGGCTCGTGGATGCAAAATAATGCCAAATAAGGTATAAAGAAGCCCAATTAATTAAGTAAAACCCTAGATTAGTGTGAAAGTGTGGTACAACACTTTACAACACCTTAAATAAGGTATAATTAAGTAAATTTAGTTTTGTAAGAGAGGGGGACCAACCACGTCAAGACT
>CM021108.1:287269080-287410601 GCA_007115665.2 Sequoiadendron giganteum | reverse complement strand
GGAGTTAAAGGCCAAAAATTGAGTTTGCACTATTGCTAGGTTACATGGGTGAAAGTGAGAAGTTAGACTCTCGATTATTGTCAAGCTTTGAGGATTGTTTGGATTACTCTAATAGGTCATTTCAATCTTGTTAGATGCCTCTTGAATGCAAGTCATCATTTTGAATGAGTTTGAGCCCCCTCTCTGCATCACCCTTCTATTCCCATCCCATTACCCTCTCTTATTTCATCTTATGTTCCATTATCCCCTCTTGATCTTTATATCAACATGATACCCGAGATATTATTTCATTTGTAGTTGTTGACAAGAGACAGCCCTGGTGATGTTGGTGGCATGATGGACCATGGATTTGTTGCAGCAATAGCCAGTTCTGATCCATTGAGAGAGGTATGAAATAGATTAATTGATTTGACATTATATTTGCTCTTTTATGGTCTATTATAGAAAATTTTCATGATACTTTTATGTAGTTTAATTTCTATCTTCATGGTTGCTACAAGTGGTTCACTCTAGATCGTGGATGTGGTGATGCTGTAAATGTGCATGATGACTATATGTATGAGGTAAGTGATTATATATTATGTTATATGCCATTCCACAATTCAATTTCTATGTTTTAACATCTTTACTTTTTATTGTATCGGTTGAAGGTCTAGAGTGAAGAGAGGAGGACTAGCAAGCGTGTTTGAAAGACAAGAGAAGCAATAGTCACTCCATCCAACCGAATTTCGAAGGTAGCATGGGATCGATTTCCTTCCCCTAAAGGGAAATGACTATGTATTAGTGTTGTTTTTTGTATTCCTATGTGGCATGTTGGAACATATGTTTTGTACTATAGATATATAGGTGAAATTTTATGTCCATATGGCTCCTTTGTACTAAGCCTGTATGGGTTTTTTGGATATATTGTATATACTTTTATCAATATATATCATTGTATAGCCTTTCGGATTTTTGATTAAAGAAAATTTTATTTTGCTACTGCCATTCTTGAATGATGTTATCATGTGTATCATGTAAGTTGTATGTTTGAATGTTGTAGGCATAGATTTTGTCTACATCTAATGCTTAATTAATTACTGTTGAATGCTCAATAAGCCCCATCTAAAGTGTATTGTGTAAATAAGCTCCATTCATGGTGGTTTGTATCCTTTGGAATGCTTCAATTACTTGTGCCTCACTTATTCACATGTATTCTTCACTTATTCACATGTATACTTCACCTATATTGTGTGTATTCACGTGTATGCTTCATGCTTCCAATGCATAGTAAAAAAAACCTTTTGGAGAAAAAATGACAAACCAAAAGTATAATAGTTTGTGAAAAAATTGGGAAAAATTGTAGAACAAGAGATAAAAACTTTTTTTAAAAAAATTGAAAGGTATTTCCATAGCATATAGAGATATAGAGAGCAAATAAAATAAATATTTTAACTAATGAATTGTCAAAAAAGGATTTTTGTAGTTTATATTCATATCGTTGATTACATTGCATTGTGCATCTTTCAAAGTCAAAGCATTACTTCACTTTGCATAACTAATAAGTAGATGCTGATAGATGACAAAATTTCAATTACAATATAGTTTGTACAAAGTCAACCTAAGCAAATATGCAATTTCTTCACACTGCATAACTAATAACTAGGAGTAGCTGCCAATTGCATTTTCTTATCATGTCATTCTATGAGACCAAATTTCTTTGAGGTATTTTTTTCAAATAGTTCCCTGCATTGTCTATGTTACCATATTTTTCATACATGTGTACCAAAGAATCTTGTCAAATAGTTCACTGCCTTGTTGCTATGGCTAAAAGCCTAAAACAAGTGATTTTGAACAAGCTATGGATGCTTCAAAAAAATATATCAAAAGCATAATAGTAAGCAATAACATAGACAAGGCAGTGAACTGCTTGAAAAAATGCATCAAATAAATGTGGTGATGGAATGCCATGACAAGCCATAAACAAGGTAGTGAACTAATTCAAAAAATGCCTCAAATAAATGTGGTCTCATGGTGACGAAATTCCATGACAATCAAATTGCTTTTGATTGTCATGGCATTCCATCACCATGAGACCTCATTTTTTTGAGGCATTTTTTCAAAGAGTTCATTGCATTTTCTATGCTACCACATTTTTCATACATGTCTATCAAGCATTATATCAAATAGTTAATTGCCTTGCTACTATGGATAAAACCCTAAAACATTGATGAAGTAGGGGAGGTCCTGCAATCTCACTAAACATAATTCCAATCATTAATCACAATCCTCAAGTCACAAATCCTCACAACTATGGATTGTCATGACATTCCATCACCATGAGACCATGTTTCTTTGAGGCAATTTGTCAAACAATTCACTACCTTGTCTATGCTACCACATTTTTCGTACATGTTTACCAAAGCATTTGATCAAATAGTTCATTGCCTTGCTGCTATGGCTAAAAGCCTAAAATGAGCGGGTTTATTGAAAATCCTATTCCCACAACTCATAACAATTTTCCAATGCATAAAACATGCTTAAAAGAACTTGCACATGCTTAAAAGTCCCTCACAAACTACTGCCCCAAAGGATTTCAACCATTTCCACTCAAACCACTGAATTTCACCAAAACTCATCAAATTGCCAACTAGGGCATCACACCAAACCACTCAACTCACCTCCCCTACTCTAGAAACCATGCAAATATGTGCCCTACCCCTAATTATTCCATTCCACTAAGTTACATTAGGATACAATGGGTGGAATGGCTATAAAGTTATTTTTACACATTCAACTACTTGCATTTCACAACTTTTTCCCCAAGCGAGAAATCACCACCACTGGAAAAGGCCTCTAAGATAGTGAAAATAGAGAGAGGTTATTGTAGAGGGGTCCAACATGATCCCATAGGCTCATAAAATAAGTTTCTAAGCATCACAATGTCCGAATACGAGCATGTTGAAGTTCACAACCATTTTGCACTTTGGACCCTTAAGTGATCGATCTGGTTGAACATAGCTTAGAGCGATTTCACATGTTTGGGTGAAAAAGAGGACCATGCATAGCATAAAAGTACCCACCCAGATGTGTTGGAACAATCTATTTGGTCACAAAAGCTGTAGAACGAAAGTTGCACCACTTTCCAACTTTCAACTACTTGCATTTGACAACTTTTTCCCTAAGTGAAAGTTTTCCACCACAGGAAAATGCCTCAGAGATAGTGAAAAATGAGAGAGGTTATTGTAGAGGGGCCTAACATGATCTTGTAGGATCAGACGAGAAGTTTCTAAGCATCATGGTGTCTAAGTAGTAGTATGCCAAAGTTCACAACCATTTTGCACTTTGGACCCTTAAGGGATTGATTCAGTTGAACGTAGTTCGAAGTGATTCTGCATGTTTGGGTGTGAAAGAGGACCATGCATAGTGTAAAAATACCTATTCGAATTTTTTCTAATAGTTCATTTGGTCACACAAGCTGCAAAATGAAAGTTGCACCACTTTGCAACTTTCAACTACTTGCATTTAACAACTTTTTCCACAAGTGAAAATTTTCCACCACAGGAAAATGCCTCTAAGATAACAAAAACCGAGAGAGGTTATTGTAGAGGGGCCCAACACAGTATTTTAGAATTAGACAAGAAGTTTCTAAGCATCATGCTATCCGAGTAATAGCATGTTGAAGTTTGCAGCCATTTTGCATTTTGGACCCTTAAAGGATCGATCTGGTTGAACATAGCTCAAAGTGATTCCTCGTGTTTGGGTACAAAAGAGGACCATTCCTAGCGTAAAAATACCTTTTTGGACGCATTGGAACAGTTCGTTTGGTCACACAAGCTGCAGAACGATAGTTGCACCAATTCGCAACTTTCAACTACTTGCATTTGACAACTTTTTTCCCAAGTGAAAATTTGCCACCATAGGAAAATGCCTCCGAGATAGAAAAAACTGAGAGAGGTCATTGTAGAGGGGCCCAACATGATCTTGTAGGATTAGACAAAAAATTTCTAAGCATCACAGTATCTGAGTAATAACATGGTAAACTTTGCAGCCATTTTGCACTTTGGACCCTTAAGGGATCGATCCGGTTGAACGTAGCTCAGAGTGATTCCATGTGTTTGGGTGTGAAAGAGGACCATGCCTAGTGTAAACATACCCATTTAGATGCGTTGGAGCAGTTCATTTATTCACATGAGCTATAGAACAAAAGTTGCACCACTTTGCAACTTTCAACTACTTGCATTTGACAACTTTTTCCCCAAGTGAAAATTTGCCACCATAGGAAAAAGCCTCCGAGATAGCAAAAACTGAGAGATGTTATTGTAGAGGGTCCCAATGCAATCTTGTAAGATCAAACGAGAAGTTTCTAACTATCACGGTATCCGAGTAATAGCATGCTGAAGTTTGCAACCATTTTGCACTTTGGACCCTTAAGGGATCTATCCGATTGAACGTAGCTCGAAGCGATTCCATGTGTTTGGGTGAGAAAGAGGACCATGCCTAGCATAAAAATACCTATTTGGAGATGTTGGAATAATTTTTTTGGTCACACAAACTGTAGAACGAAAGTTGCACCACTTTGCAACTTTCAACTACTTGCATTTGACAACTTTTTCCCCAAGTGAAAATTCACCACCACAAGAAAATGCCTCCAAAATAGAAAAAATTGAGAGAGGTTATTGTAGAGGGGCCCAACGCAATCTTGTAGGATCAGATGAGAAGTTTCTAAGCATCATGGTATCCAAATAATAATATGCTAAAGTTTGTAGCCATTTTGCACTTTGGACCCTTAAGGGATCGATCCGATTGAATGTAGCTCAGAGCGATTCCGCGTGTTTGGGTGTAAAAGAGGACCATTCCTAGCATAAAAATACCTATTTGGACACATTGGAATAGTTCATTTGGTCACACGAGCTGTAAAACGAAAGTTGCACCACTTTGCAACTTTCAACTACTTGTATTTGACAACTTTTTCCCCAAGTGAAAATTTCCCACCATAGGAAAATGCCTCTGAGATAGCAAAAATCAAGAGAGGTTATTGTAGAGGGGCCCAACATGATACTATAGGCTTAGATGAGAAGTTTCTAAGAATCATGGTGTCTAAATATGAGCATGTTGAAGTTCACAACCATTTTGCACTTTGGACCCTTAAGGGATCGATCCGATTGAACATAGCCCAGAGTGATTTCATGTGTTTGGGTGCAAAAGAGAACCATTTCTAGTGTAAATGTACCCACCCGGATGCGTTGGAATAATCTGTTTGGTCACATGAGCTGCAGAACGAAATTTGCTCCACTTTGCAACTTTCAACTACTTGCATTTGACAACTTTTTTCCCAAGTGAAAATTCACCACCACAGGAAAATTCCTCTAAGATAGAAAAACTGAGAGAGGTTATTGTAGAGAGGCCCAACATGATCTTGTAGGTTCAGACAAAGATTTCATAATCACCATGGTTTACGAGTAATATCTTGTCAAAGATTGCTGCCCTTTTGCACTTTGGACCCTTAAGGGATTGAGTCGATTAAATGTATCTCAGAGCGATTGTGATCTCTTTTCAATGGAATTAGGTGGGAAGTAGACTTAACTCCCTTTTAGTTTTGGTTTGGTTGGATTTCAAGTGATTTTGTGCATTTTAGAAGCGAATTACTGAGGGTCAGTCTGTATGTTTGAGTGCATTAAAATGTCATATTAATTCTTCCACCCACTGTATGCTTTTGTAACTCAATGGAAAGGCTTAGTTAGGGTTATAAAACATGTGTGCAAAGTTTTGTGTGTAAGGGAGGTGAATAGAGGGTTTTTAGGTGATGCCATAAATGTCAAATGGTGCATTTTTGAGTGGAAAATGGTGGTTTAGTGCTAGGGTTTGAAGAAATATTTGGGGGAAGCGATATCTCTTGAAATTTTAAGCTTGTGCAGACCTTTTTGAAGGTATTTCATGCTTTGGTTGGTTGTGGGAAGGTTTGGAGTATGGTTTTTCAATAAACCCTTGCCTACACTTCACCCTCAATATTTGATTATTTGATGGTGAATAGGTTGGTCAATAGGTTTTTGTGGGTATTTTGAGCATTATTTTCCTTGAATAAGGTCAATTAAGACCATTAGGTATGTTTTAGGATGAGTTTTGGGTCTAGTGATAAAAATTGTGAAAATTTCAATCTTGCACTAGAAGTTGTCTTTGTAGCCTTTGAAGGAAAATTTGTGTATTTGTATGAGTGTGCAAGAATGGAGTTTTGTTGACGTAATAAGGATATTTACAAGCCATTTTTGTGGGTTTAGAGGTCATTAGTTATTAGGTTGGAGGAGTCTAAAGTTGCAAATTTGTAAGTTGCTTAAAGCAACAAATTTGAAATGCAACGGTTACTTGTTTTAAAAGTTGGTATTGAGTTAGTTGAGGGAATGGATCAGTTAGAGAAGGGTGTAAAGGACTATGTAAAGCCTTGAGAGGATCAAATGGAGGTTGTTGTTCAACTTTTGGAGAAGATCTAATAAGAATTATTCACACTCCTCTATTTTTCTAATTTTCTGTGTAAATTTGTTGATCCCATACTTGGTACGGCCTGTAGCTTGTCTGTGCGGCTGCAAGGCTAACATGGTTCGATAGAGGAGTGAGATAGCTTCCTTTTGGTGGTGGTTTGGTCCAATTCCATAAATAATAAAGGGAGTTATCATCATTCTTCTGGAACTGGTAAAAAACCCTCAAAAACAAGGGTTTGATCACAAGAATGCACACAACTCACCATTCCCTTTTGGCCAAGGCTTAATTCTTGGTGGAATGGTAGATTTCATCATGTACTTTATGTTTGAAGAGGTTTTGGAGAACAATAGGGAGTTTGAATTGATTTCTTGGTTACCTTAGGCTTGGCATCCTCATGTGACAAGCCTAATTTTGCGTAAGAAAGTCTGAGTTTGATGAGTTGTGAATGGAATCTATTGAGAGGGGTCATTCAAGGGTGTTGAGATGTGTGTATTGATGTTTTAAGAACCATGTTCATGGCTTAGGGGAGTTAGGGTGGTGCAGGGGAACCTTGGGGTCCAAATTCCTCCATGAGGTTTGAATGAATCTTATTTTATTTTTCAGGTTGATTTCAATGTGATAAGGTCCTAAGGACCATCTTCAATTTTTCTAATAAGCTTTTAAGCTTAGTGTTGAGTTTTGATGTTTGTACTGGGTCTCCTTCTCACTATGTAGCCTTGGTGCATCTAGGCCAACTAATGAATCATGGTGCCATGATGTAACTAGGAATTTTAGGGGAGTCACCTTGGTCATTTGCTATGTTTTGAAGAGCCTTTAACACATTTGGAGTGTTCTACCTAGTTGGGTTCTTGGTGTAGTGTTAATTGCCTTAACTAGGCAATTAGAGGTCTAAATAAGAGTACGTTCATTTCCAATGTCACTCCAATTCAAAATGAAGTTAAGGGATATTGGAGGGAGGTTGTTAGAGTTTAAATATGCCTCTCTTGGTCAAGGAAGGGTTGTTGATGAAGAAATAAAGAAGATTCAACAAAAAGTTTGCTTTGTTTTCTGATTCCCTGTGCAAGAATTGTTGATCCTGTACTTGGTACGGTCTGTAGGTTTGTTGTTAGACTCCAAGGCTATAATGGTTTGAAAGGGGGTTGAGTTGGCTCTCTTTTTGCATTGGTGTGGAGTAATTTTTTTGAGGGACAAGGGAGATATTCATGTTTCTTTATCGGGTGGTTTGAAACCCTCCAAAATCAGGGTTTTGACTGAATTTTGCTTGTATCTTCCATTCCCACCATGCATTAAGGCTAGGACTAGGTGGAATGGGAGAGTACCATATGTAATTTGATATTATAATTGTTTCAGAGAGTGGAATGCAGTTTTGGGAAGGATCTTTGAAGATCTAGGCCTGGCATCATCATGTGACAGGCCTAGAATCGAGGGGAAAAGTCTGATTTTTGGTCTTTGTGAGAATTTTTTGTGAATACAGTCCTATAGGGACTTGTGAAATGGATGTAAGAAGGGTATAGGAACTTATTTTTAGCTGAGGGGTGTTGGGGAGTGCCTAGGTACTAAGTTCCTTGAGTTGAGCAACCTATTAGGCCTAAATTGTAGTGTTACCTTTTGGCTTGTTGTGACTTTACCTTTGATTGTCAAGAAGGGAGCCTTTGAGACTTTTTAGGGGCATCCATTTATTTTCCAAGGGTTAAGGGTAAAAGAGGCCTAAAGGCTAGAGTGATGAGAAAATGGAATTCCTTAGGTGCAAGTTATGGTGTTATGTCTTGGAGTGGTCAGGAGAAACATGTTTTGGGGTAACAAATTTGGTCTAAACCTCTGTCTCAGTCTGATTGGTAAAAATCCCATGTCAAGTGGAAAGGTTACCTTGTTGTGAGTTTGGTGAATTGATGTCCAAGTGGGCATATTTAAAAGAAGCTATGTCATCTCTCCTATTTGGTTGATCCACTCTGCATCATGGGGAGTGCCTAGATACCTTGGTTCTTGTTTGGAATAGCCTCATTAGGCCCCCTTGTGGCATTGTAGATTGGTCCATAGTAGTTATTTTGTTGAATGTCATACCCTGAGGTCTTGGGGGTTTGAAGAGGCTGGCATAAGGGTTATGAAACCTGTGTCAATTATCTGGTTCTTGCCTCCAACCAGTTTTATTGTTGACTATCGTAGTTGACAGGGCTACAAGGAAGTTAAGGCCTAGTGTTGTTTTGAAGAGTCATTGGTTGTTCCTAAAGTGAAAATTACTATTGGTGGGTGTTGATCATTCAAGTAAGAGATGTTGAAGATATTCCCAAGCCTCTGATCATGTCTAGTCTAATGGACTCCATGGTTGGGAAGTTGAGGTACCCTATTGAGTCAAGTGAATTTTGATGTCTTAGTGGGCATATTTGTGAGAAGTTGTGTGAAATCACATCTTCATTGATCCACTCTACATCAGGAGGTGCACATACCAATTTTTGGTGATGCCCTAGGTGGAATTTGGGGTGTTTTTACATGAAAAAGTGAGGTTGGACAATGTATTTTCCAAGTTTGTAGCAAGTTACTCCAAAGGAGTCTTAGGTGGAATTGAGGTACGTTAGAGATGACCTAGGTTGCATCAATATCTATGAGGCATACGCTGCCCCTACCTTGTCAATCCTATGGATTTGGCAAGCCAGTGAGCTCACTAGCTTGCCAATTTGATAGGATTGACAAGGTAGGTGGTGCAGGAGCACCTAGGCACCTAGTCGCAAATCTCCATGTTTGATGGTCAAAATGCACCCTTGCATTAAAAATGTGCCAACAAGTGATTTTTTAAGCCTAAAATGCAACATGAAAGATTGTATCTCAATGAAATAATGGAGTCATTAATTTAGTTAGTAGGAAAAGTGATACAAGTTGCAAATTTGTGAGTTGCATAATGTAACAAATTTGTAATTGCAACAATTATGTGTTTTGAAAAGTTGGTTTCTTGGTGGTTAGGGGCATTGATCAGTTAGAGGAGGCTAAGAAATTCTATGTAAAGCCTAGAGAGGCTCGAGTTGTGGTTGTTGGATTGGAGGGAAAAGAATAAAGCTTGGAAATTACTTTGTTTTCTCATATTTTTATTGATTTTTCTGAGTTCCCTACCTGTGTACAGGCCGAACAGGTCTTATATGTATTGAATTCCCATGAGAAACAATAGATAAATTTTCTAACTTGTGTTTGGTGCCTTGGAAGGGTTTGGTTTAATCTTTTAGTGCCTTAATTCATCAAATTGCTCCTACTGGGTTCTTGAAAAACCTTAAGGGTTTGGGGTTATTCTAATGGCATAACCATCATCCCACCTACTGTCATCAAATGTAACTCAGTGGGATGATGTAATTGAGTGTAGGTAATGTTACTTTAGGAGTAGGAGGCATGGAAGGGTGATCCCTTGGCTTGAAGAATGAATGGAAGGGCTGGAGGTGTGTGTTTTCCCTTGGAAATTGGTGGGTCAGACCTATAGAATGAATAAGCTGTATTGTTAATGGTCAAGTGAGTGTTCCTTAAGAATGGGTGGACCTATTGAAAGATGTATGCATATTTAAATTAGGTAGGAGTGGTTGGGAAGGTGAAGATTCAATGATGGTACCCTAAAACCCTAGTTATTTAGGCTACAAGGAGGGTTTTTGCATTGGAGGCTTGTTTGAGAATTTGGAGTCAGGAGACTTGGAAAATCCTTGGTTTGGGAACTTGAACCAAGAATTTTTTTGGGTTAGAAGGGTATTTGAATCCATGATTAGTTTCCTAAGTGTTTTGGAAAAGTTTGGCCAAAAGTCTAAAAAACCAGTTTCCAACTGCTGTAAGGGAAACATATGTCAATAGGTGAGTTTTGAGGAATTCAATGAATCTTCCTTTGGGATTGTACAAAGTTGATTTAATTATCATTGCTTGGATGTTGACAACCTCTGTAGGGTCCTTGTTGAGTTTGATGCTATTTTACAAGGTGGAGCTAATTGAAAGTTGATGTCTTGCTTGGCATATTTGAGAGAGGTTGTGTCAATTTGTGTCTTGGGTTACCACCACCTCTGCATCATTAGGAGAAATAAAATATGCCTTTCTATAATTATATTAGAAATTATTTCATTCTTACTCATAAATCCACATGTTTTTCCTTGAAGACAACTTTAAATGTAAACCATGAAGAATTACAACTAATTTTAAATGTAATATACACATTTAATTGAGGCATATATTAAGGAATATACACATTTGCATGTATTAATTTCTCATAATTTTTGTATATCAAAAAATACACTAAGTCAATGAAAAATATTACAATAGTGGTGGAAGAACATCTTGAAAATATTCTCATTTTTCAATACTTGTAGCAATACATGCAGGGAAATAATCCTCCTATTTGCAGCACAGATCATGAAATATATTGTACTTGAGAAGAAACAAAAGGAGCTACTGCCTAGTTTCATTTCTCCATTCCACCTCAACTAGCCTAGTTATTTACATTCCAAAATGGTTCAAAACATGTACATCCCCTGCTCCCTATGAAACACATGGGTAGTAGCCTCTCTGTGGTTGTGTAGTATCATAGGAATTTGGTCCACTAAAAAATTGCAAAAGCCTATCAATCTTAGACATGGACTCACATAAAAATCATTAAAAGAGAAATAACTAAATAATGTCAGCCATATAGCCGACGAGACCTACTATCACCTTCATGCATGCTAGATAAGGAGGTTGATTGAAGGTCCTACAATGGTGATGTAACCATTTTCTACTTTATCATCTCTCGATGATCCTACGTATAAATTTTAAATATATCACTGACATAATTAACATAAAACATGTAGCATATAAGAATCCGATAAATCTACAAGATGGAAAAGAAAGAGAAGATTGACAACTAGAAAATGCACCAATAACCGATGTTTCTCATACCATTGAGCACTTGCACCACCAACTGATGTTGTTATTTTCTTATATACTTTGAAAAACTTCAATATTACCTATAGTAACAATCAGAAAAGGATCAATGACAGTCGTAAATGCAAATGACATCAAACACTAATGGTGAAAAATCCTGATTGCAAGGTGTTGGTCCAAAAGAGTGATCAATAACATGACTTTACAAATTCAATGTGCATACTTACAAATAAATCCAAGGAACGATCCGGGTCTGCTCCACTCTTTATTGTGTCAAGCATTGCCTCGTGGTCAAACTCACACACTTTTGACAAGTTCTTGTTCATAGGTCTGCCCTTATATTTGATCAAATGAAAATTGGTGGTGACGACAAGGTTCGAGTAGTGAAGAATTTTTTGATGCGTGTCGAACCTCTGAAACAACCAAACTACAACATTCTTAACTAGATACCTTCAAAGCCATGTTCCAGTAACAACCACCAAACCTATAGGATATTCTATGTTTTCTTCATCTATAACTCAGGCTTGTAATTTCTTTTTGGCCTTGATACAATGACACAGGTAATAATTTGTACCCTCTTCATTGTCTTCATCTGCAATCATTGCATAAATGTGCCCTACATTGATATGGTCATCTTGTTAGATGTATTTACTGAGCAACATAATAAAACCTGTAAGTAAGATATATTACCTAGTTCTAGTAGGTTTAATACATGATCAAAGTCAATGGATGATTGCATCTCCATGATTTGTAGATCTGTTAGGAGTTGATAAGTGTCAGGTGGGGTTAGATTTCTTATAGACCATCATCAACCCACTCTATTGACTCGCAATCATTCCATTCTTGAAGTGTACATGCATAAGAAAAGAATGCCATCATCCTTGTATGTATAGTCCATGTACCTACATTGGAGATTCTAAAAGAGTGTAGCTCACTTTATCCTATTAGTGTACAACAATCCTCATATTTTGCAATGTTAGTATCATCTACTAAATGAAAAAAATCTACGTACTAAAGAATTACCTTCACTACCGGGACCCATTGCACCATTGCACCACTGGACAATTGATCCTGCATTTTTCAACTTTACACTATTTGTGTACTTTAACTCTTCTCATTCTAGGGCTCTTTTGATACATGTACCTACTCCATCATGCTCCCCCTTTCCATGCCTGACCTCTGAGAAGTTCCACATATTTTGAACACCACTGATCCTATGCATCCTACTCAACCAGTAAAACATTTTGGCATTATTGAATTGTGATGTACAATTATCTGACCATATGATATGCAGACTAAATGATATGCCCCTCCTAGCCAGATCAACATAGAACATATTAAAGCAACCTTGCACAAACTTCGTAGAATGTGTGCGATCATCACCGATGTAAAAGTGATACTCCCTGAATAATTTCCTATTTTCCTCTATACTATCATTTTCATGAATGAATGCTATATGCACAAATATACCAACCTACGTGGAGTTGTAGTACTATGATTGCACCTCGTTCTGTGGCTGTAGTGTGTAGTTTTCAGTGAAGTCGACAACTGAAACGATATGATGAAGTGGAAATGTGTCCTTGCATAAATTGAACAGTGAGTCCAACCCTTGTGCTCTGTGTGTATGCCTTGCATACTCATAGACCAGCTGATCAAGGAAAATTCCCATAAACTAATACACTAGAATCTAATCACTGACCAATTCACACTTCTTTGCTTCTTTCCCATCTCTTAGACTGTATGCCACTATCTTATATTTTCCAAATTCCACAATTTTGTCTCCAATTGTGTGTGTACTAGCCATGTGTTGGAAAATTGGAAAATGTTGCATGCCACCACAATGATCACATGTGCCATCCAAACATGATTTTTTGTAAAAAAATTGACCATCCTCTCTTTCACATAAAATGGAAGACAAGAATTTCCTTGACGATTTAGGTGGAGGCATTATATTACATTCGTACAAAACATTGTCAGTATGCATATCTACACATATATGTCGATAAACATCATAATGGCTAGAAAACTCAATATGAACCCTACAACAACAAGTAGTGTGTGTGTGATTTATTTTGACATAAAAATTCTTTAGTATTTCAAAATGCCTTTGACATTTTTTAATTTCAAGAAACTTCTATACAAAATCAGCAAAAAATTGGGTTTGAGAGTATCCAAATAATGCATTGGATGTGGCTCACATTTTTTACTATGAATTCTCCTTCTTAAAAAATCTCTTTGATTAGGAGAGTTCCTTGTGTTATCCTTCCAATAATTCACAATTAAAGATCTCAAGCCTTGATCAATTCTTGTGTCTTTCCATGGCACTCTACCCGAGAATGCCCATAACTCATTGCTATTTGGATCCTCCACTCTTTCACGCCTTCCTTTGGCTCTCATTAGAGATAATATACTTATTTTCAAAGAATTAATTGCCTTTGTAAGGTTCACCTTGTTCCTTGTTTGATTGCTTAATAGTGTTGTTGTCATCACATGTCATGTGGCACAACTATCCTTCGTGTGCAAGGTGGAACCCACGCTCTCGTATACACTCATCAAGTTATTTATGATGGAATTTTCACTTGAGTAATTCAAAAATATTAGCCCAAGAGGCTTCATGGTGGGCCTAAAGTTGAGTTGCTTCATCATTTCAACAAATAGTTGGCATCTTCCACCCTCACTTAGCTTCGCAAAAAATAAACTCCATATCCTCTGTGCATATCTTTGACATGTACGTTTTGGAATCTTATTAGGCATCCATTTCAAAAAATTGGAATCAATATCAATAAAAAATGTAGGTTTTCTATGCAAAACTCTAGGAGGAGTTCTCAAATGTAAATTTGTGTCAACATTGGGAAAGTCAACAACATCGAGGATAGATCGCATACCTTCAACCGAAGGTGCAATTGATGACATACCTTGAGATTGACATGTAAACAATGTTGTACCCTCCAACTTGAGATGTCGTTTGTGGAGTGCATTCAAATAGAGATGTGTTTTCTGATGTACTTTCAAAATGCAATGTTGTTGGTGGTGTGTCTTCAATTGGAGATGTGATTTCTGATGTACCTAGAAAACCACATGTTGTTGCCAATGTGTCTTCAACTGGAGATGTGCATTGAGCTTCACCTATGGTTGATGATGTGCCCCCAACTTTGGTATCCATTCCTTTCCTTCCACAAAATTTCCTCATTCATGCCCTTTGTTTTTCCAATTTGACATCTCTCTTAGATTGTACAGGAATTTTTGGCTGTATGGGCTACAATTCCTTTGCTTCATGAGCTACATTTTTTGATTCTCTTCTCCTTGCATTTTTAACTACACGTTCTTTCGGTGTTAGAGGCTTCGGTCATTTCCTTGGCATGACCTTGAATGCTACATGTTCACAAACACACATAGGACAAAATTAAGTAATGCATTTTACGAAAATATTGATATCGTTGATTACATTGCATTAAATATGAAACACACCAAAGCATTTCATGAAAGAAGGCAGCGAGCTGTTTGGAATTATCAAACATGTCTATGCTAGACAATATTTTTCATACATGATGGAGTTAGATTTCTGTAGGGTTAGATATTAGAGTAGGGATTTTGAGTGTGTTTGAAGAGTTGGCAAAGTAGCTAGAGGCTGATGCAATACATGTAGGGATCCACAATAAACTTGTTCAAAGATTTAGAGGAAGGCTCTTAATAGACTTACACACAACTTGATCACTTAACTTACCAAGAAACACCATTTTTGATGCAGAGGGGTGGAAACCATTCAATACACCAAATCAATGAGAATCAATCAGATTCCAAAGAAAAATCAGATGTTCAACTAAAAATCCCAACTTCTACCAAGCTTTCCCTTGTAGCATAGGTAACCCGGTTCAAGGTCCTTTTCACCAAGATTTTCCAAAACACTTGAAAAAATTAGGGATGATTAAGATACCCATTTGCAAGTTATAAAACATGGGTAAACCCCAACATCAACTCCTTTGGACCAACATTGACTTCCAATAGACCCACCTTGGAAAAGGCTATTCAATTGGCCTAATTTACAAAGAGAGTACCTTTTAAACACTAGATCTTCACTCAAAATCCTCAAAAAGCGGTATTTAATGTGTCAAAACCTCCAATTTCCTAATTTGTTTCTAGGTCCAAGACCTCTAGACCCCTAATACACCAAACACTCAATTTCAAGCAAAATACTTCAGGTTTTAATGAAAATCCTATCTCCCGGACCTTTCAGACCCATACAAAGCACCAAACACACTTAAAAGACCTTGCACATGGTGAATAATACATTACATGGACATTCCTTCACACATTTTGTCAAAACACCACTTGAAGCCCTCATTTTCACCATGAAAAGACCTGGCTACAGTCCTAGAACATCATCCCAAACACCCAACCTTGACCCTACAAAATTATAAATAGGTTAGGCATGTATTTTAAAAGTTATAGGACCCATTCCACAAGTTACAGTAGGCAGAATAAGTGGAATGGGTTGAATTACATCATGAAACCCTTCAATCCAAGAACACTGTGAAAGTAGGTAGCAGCAGTAAAAACAAGATAACTTTCGCTATAAAAAGAGTTAGAACATATAAATAGGTGAAAATTAAAGATAATTAATTGATCTACAACATCCAACTAGTTTCATATCATCTGAGAGTCCGTACAGGCCATACAACAACAAGAAAAGTGAGAGAATCCAACAAATTTCTAGAAAATAATGTTCTTCTTGATAAAAAATGGGGTATAAATCAACCAACAACCTCTCCTTCAAGGAATTGAAGGTTATTATACATATTTTCGATTTCATTACAACTCCCTCCAACTCCCATAAATGATTTTTAATCATTAAGACCCTCTAATCTTCATTAAGCTGCATTTTAGACCTTTTATACATGACAACATTACATGAATTTCGCAAATTTTTAAGTTTGAAACCTAAGGACTCCTAAATCACTCAAACACCTTTAATTAACCCTATTACAACCTTTTAGACCTAATTCTTGCAAATTTACATCCAAATTCAAGGATTTTCCTTCAAAAGGCTACAAATTCAAATATTGACAATTTTGTAGCAAGAATGCATTTTTTTAGCACATTTGACCACCAAGACTTAAAAATCAACCTAATAAAGAAAATTCAACCTAGTCTATTATACCTTCCAAGAATCCATTTTATTTCAATACAAGCCCTGCACCAATTTTGTATCACTCACTCCTTAACCACCTACAAACTAGTAGTCCTTCGTAATAGGACAGTCACTCATATCTAATGTACCAGCTAACTTATGAAGACTGTAACAACATTTTAAGATACCCTTTTCCATGTCCTAAAACATATCTCAAAACTACTATAAAATCTTTTGGAGAAAATACCTCAAACTAGCCATGTTCCACTCAAGAAACTAGGCCAATAAGGCCACTCTTACAAAGAGACACTCCTTTAAACACCTTCAAAGCTCTTGATCTCCATGGATAGTATTTTTTTAGGTTTTCAAACCTTATATTCCACCTATTTTAGGGACTAGAATGTTCAATAGGGTACCGACCTTCAAACCCTCACTCTAAGCTATTTCAAACTAGGTTTCCCCTAGGGGTTTATTGAAACCCGAACATCCTCAACACACCACACCCAACCAATATTTGGAACACTTTAAAAATATCCTAAAAATCCTCTAAAAACTTACTCCCAACCTTTAGCACTGTTATTTCCTCAAAACCTTACTTGAAACCTCAATTTTTGGTTAAGACACACAAGAAATCAACTAGGATAGCAACTCACAAAATGCTTCCATCAAATCTTCAACTCTTGAATCCTTATTGAACATGGAAAACAACCTGTTGGCCTTCATTTCACTAAGTTCTAGAGGTATCCACTGAAGGAAATTTTTATACATGTGTACATTCTTTAGTGTTCAAAACCCCAAAACAGGGTTTCATACCCATTAGCACCAAAATGATCATAAAACTCACAAACCTCCATGAAATTCAATAAAAAAAACTACAAATGAAAGGTAATACATGAATTTAATATTTACCATAGATTTTGCACCATGAACCACTTGTATGGGGCTATACAATAGTCTAAAACATAGATTTACCAATAAAAACTCAAAATTTTACACTAAAAATAGGGAATACTTCTTGATCTTCTTCATTTTTTCCATAGTCTCACCTCTTCCTCGAGGTTCTTCTCACATTGATGGACTCATAAAAAAATAAAAAAATTCCTCGAATTGACATTCTACTTACCTAACCTTGCATGCAGCTAACTCTACAACTTTTACATCTTTTAGCAACTTTTCTAACCACATTTAGCCAAATTGCAAGCTATGACACAACTGAACTCCCTTAGCTCCAAATACATTATAAAATGGTCTAGTTGACCATATTGAATACAAAATACTCAACATGAACTAAAATCTTATCATTTGACCATGCTCACTAAAGATGACCTTTTTGAAAAAATTGAGCTTACAAGGTGCTCCTGCACCAGAGGCTTGGAACGTTGATTTTGAATAAACCCTCCTTGTTTCAAGAATAGAAAGGCCTAAAGCAAGGGTTTAGTGTTTAGATGCATTAGAGAGGGTTCTAGTGACTAAGATATGATAAGATATGAACAATTTTCTCTATTGTGAATGCTACAAGGAAGTGAATGTGAATTGGTTAGTTCAACATTGAATTGAGGTTTTTGAGATTGAAGATTGTTTGAAATTGATCTAATTATGATTGTTGAAGGTTTTGTCTCCCTACTTTGCATCAAAAACCTAGGGTATAAGTTGTTTCCACCTAAATGAAAACTAGAGAATCTTGTGTTTATTGTTCTCAAAACCAATTTTTTGATTGTCAACGAAGTCATGAAGAATATGAATTCAAAGAAGGGCTTGTGATGCTATATCTTATAATTATTCACTATTTCTTTGGCAATGAGGTAACTTAGAAAGACAATAAGCATTCTCAATTGCACAAAATTTCCCTTTTTTTTATTTATTAGAAAGGTAAATGGTATGAATGAATGGAAACTTGCATTAACAACTATGTCAACACACTTGAATCTATCTAAGAACATGTGATGATGGTGAATTTTTTATGGAACAAAAAAATTAATGGACACTTGCATTAACATTGATGAAAGCTATTAGTTTTTCCAAATTAGTTGAAAATAAAATGAAATAGAGTGAATTCCACTAGCCATGCTGGAAATGGACTACTATAAGCAATGCAAATAGAATTCATAAGTAAATTTGTGTTAAGTAAATGTCATGTTTTTCATTTTTTTGTTCTTCAAACTCATAAAAATTGAACTTTTTTATGCAAATCCCATCTAATTCAATATTTAATTCTATGTCCAATTGTTATGATTAATCAAATCATTAAAGAAATTTAGTTTATATTGTCAAAAACAAACAAATATACTAAATATAAACATTTCAATATTACCAAAATGAATATATTACCTCAGATAATGTAAAAGGATGTAGAAACTTCAAAATGTATTCTTCTACATTGTCTACCATGCAGATTGGTGGTAAAAAGGTAATGGATCAAGCATAGATTGGTACAATATGAAGTCAACTGCATAAAAAAAGGCATTTCTAACTTGGATAAAGTGCTAAACTAGACACATACAGGAGAATGTGGGCCTAAATCACGGGGTCAACCACTATTTTATTGTTTCAAGGTAAAACACATTTGGCACTCGCCAAATATGTTGTTTTGAAAAGGAGAGACTTGGAGAGAGAGGGAGAGAGACAAAGTGGGAGAAAGATAGAGGGAGTGAGAGAGAGAGGGAGTGGGAGAGAGAGAGAGAAAGAGAGGGGGGTAGGAGGAAGAGACTTGAGAGAGAGAGAGAGAGAGGAAGGGAGAGGGTGGGAAGAGAACCCAAGAGAGAGGGAAGGGAGAGAGGGAGGAGAGAGGAGAGAGGGAGAGAGACAAAGGGGAGAGAGATAGAGGGAGAGAGAGGGGAGAGATAGAGGGAGGAGAGAGAGGAGGAGAGAGAGAGAGAGAGAGAGAGAGAGAGAGAGAGGGGGGGGTAGGAGGGAGAGACTTGAGAGAGAGGGGGGGATGGAGAGGGGGTGGGAGAGTGAAAACTAAGAGAAAGGGAGAGGGAGAGGGAGAGAGGGTGGGAGGGAGACACCCGAGAGAGAAGGAGAGGGAGTCAAAGTGGGAGAGAGGGGGTGGAAGGAGAGACCTAAGAGAGTAGGGTGGGAGGTAAGTGAGGCTTGACAAAGAGGGATTGTGAGAGAGGGAATTGGAGTGACAAAGATTAGTCTAGGTAGCATGGGAGGGAGTGAGACCCGAGAGAGAGAGACTTGAGAGGGAAATAATTTATTTAGTTATGGTGGGGGGGAAGACCTAAGAGAGGGAGTGGGAGAGAGAGGGAATGGGACCCTTAAACTATAAACCCTATACCATTAACCATTAAACCCTTAAACCATAAACTATAAACCCTTAAACCCTTAACCCTCTACCCTCTACCCTCTACCCTCAAACCTCCCCCTCTCTCTCAACCCTACACCATCTACCCTTAAATCATAAATCATAAATTGTAATCCCTAAAACCTAAATCCTCTACCCTTAATCCTTAATCCCTAAATCCTAAACCCTCTACCCTCGACCCTCAACCCTCTACCCTTAACTAGGTTAAACCCTAAACCCTTAAACCTTAATCCCTCAACCCCTATACCCTCTTAATCCATCAACCCTCAACCCTCAACCCTCAACCCTTAAACCCTAATCCCTCAACCACTATACCCTCTTAATGCCTCAACCCCTCTACCCTCTACCCTTAAACCCTAATCTCTCAACCCCTATACCCTCTTAATCACTCAACCCCTCTACTCTCTACACTTAAACCCTAATCCCTCAACCCCTATACCCTCTTAATCCCTCAACCCTCAACCCTTAACCCTTAACCCTTAAACCATAATCCCTCAACCCCCATACCCTCTTAATCCCTCAACCCTCAACCCTCAACCCTCAACCCTTAAACCCTTATCCCTCAACCCCTATACCCTCTTAATACCCCAACCGTTAACCCTTAAACCCTAATCCCTCAACCCTTATACACTCTTAAGACCTCAACCGTCAACCCTTGAACCCCAATTCCTCAACCCCTATACCCTCTTAATCCCTCAACCATCAACCCTAAACCCTAATCCCTCAACCCTATATACACTCTTAATCCCTCAACCTCAACCCTCAACCCTTAAACCCTAATTCAACCCATATACCTCTTAATCCCTCAACCCAACCCTTCCCTTAAACCTAATCCATCAACCCCTATACCCTCTTAATCCTCAACCCTCAAAAACCCTAATCCCTCAACCCCTATACCCTCTTAATCCTTCAACCCTCAAACCTTAAACCCTAATCCCTCAACCCCTTAACCCTCAATCCTTAAACCCTAATCCCTCAACCCCTCTACAATCTTAATTTCTCAACCCTTAACCCTCAACCCTTAAACCCTAATCATCAACCCCTATACCCTCTTAATTCCTCAACCCTCAACCCTTAACCCTTAAACCCTAATCCCTCAACCCCCATACCCTCTAAATACCTCAACCCTAAACCCTCAACCCTTAAACCCTAATCCTTCAACCCCTATACCCTCTTAATCCCTCAACCCTCAACCCTTAACCCTTAAACCCTAATCCCTCAACCCCCATACCCTCTTAATCCCTTAACCCTCAATGCTTAAACCCAAATCCCTCAATCCCTCAACCCTCAACCCTTAAACCCTAATCCCTCAACCCTCAACCCTTAAACCCTAATCCATCAACCCCTCTACAATCTAAATCCCTTAACCCTTAACCCTCAACCCCTAAACCCTAATCCCTCAGCCCCTATACCCTCTTAATCCCTCAACCCTCAACCCTCAACCCTTAAACCCTAATACCTCAACCCCCACACCCTCTTAATCCCTCAACCCCTATACCCTCTTAATTCATCAACTCTCAACCCTAAACCCTCAACCCTAATCCCTCAACCCCTATACCCTCTTAATCCCTCAACCACTCTACTCTCTACCCTTAAACCCTAATCCTTCAACCCCCATACCCTCTTAATCCCTCAAGCCTCAACCCTTAAACCCTAATCCATCAACCCCTATACCCTCTTAATCCCTCAACCCTCAACCCTCAAACCTCAACCCTCAACCCTCAACCCTCAAACCACAATCCCTCAACCCCTATACCCTCTTAATCCCTCAACCATCAACCCTTAAACCCTAATACCTCAACCCCTATACCCTCTTAATCCCTCAACCCTCAACCCTTAAAACCCTATACCCTCTTAATCCTTCAACCCTCAAACCCTAATCCCTCAACCCCTATACCCTCTTAATCCCTTAACCCTCAACCCTCAACCCTTAAACCCTAATCCCTCAACCCCTATACCCTCTCAGCCCTACAACATCTACCCTTAAACCATAAATAGTAATCCTTAAAACCTAAACCCTCTACCCTCTACCCTCAACCCTTAAACCCTAAACCCTCTACCCTTAAACTATAAACCCTAAACCCATAAACCCTCTACCCTCTAATCTTAACCCTCTACCCTCTACCCTCTACCCTCTACCCTCTACCCTCAACACCCCCCCTCTCTCTCAAACCTACACCATATACCCTTAAATAATAAATTGTAATCCCTAAACCCTAAACCCTCTACCCTTAACCCTTAATCCATAGACCCTAAACACTAAACCCTCTACCCTCAACCCTCAACCCTCAACCCTCCACCCTCTACCCTTAACCAGAATAAACCCTAAACCCTTAAACCCTCTACCCTTAAACCATAAATTGTAATCCCTAAACCCTAAACCATAAATCCTCTACCCTTGAACCTTAATACCTAAACCCTCTACTTGAGAGAGAGAGAGGGAGAGAGATGGTGGGATGAACATAATTGAGAGAGAGGGAGAGGGAGAGAGAGAGAGGGAGTGAGAGAGGGAGGGAGTGGAAGAGAGGTAGAGGGAGTCACTGTGAGAGGGAGAGGGTGTAGGAGGGGGAGAATTGACAAAGAGAGAGAGAGGGAGATGGGGTAGGACAAAGATACTTGAGAGAGAGAAAGAGGGAGGGTGGGAGGGAGAGACCTGAGAGAGACAAAGTGGGAGAGAGATAGAGGGAGTGAGAGAGAGATGAAGTGGGGGAGAGAGAGAGATAGAGAGCAAGTCTTGAGAGAGAGAGGGGGGAGGGAGAGGGGGTGGGAAGGAGAAACCTAAGAGAGAGGGAGGGAGAGAGGGAGGGAGGGAGAAACTCGAGAGAGGAGAGGGAGACAAAGTGGGAGAGAGGAGGTGGGAAGGAGAGACCTAAGATAGTAGGAGAGAGAGGGAGTGGGAGATAGAGGGATGGGAGAGATACAAGGAGTGAGAGAGAGAGACTTGAGAGATGGAGAGGGGGTGGGAGGGAGAGGGAGTACTCGGGATAGAGCGATTTGAGAGAGATGGAGGGAGTGACAGAGAGATAGAGAGAGAGGGGGTGGGGGGAGATGCCTGAGATAGAGGGGGAGAGAGAGAGTGGGAGGGGGTGGGAGGGAGATATCTGAGAGAGAGGGAGAGAGATAGAGGGAGTGAGAGAGAGAGAGGATGTGGGAGAGAGATAGAGGGAGTGAGTGAGAGAGACAAAGAGAGGCCTAAAAGAGGGAGAGGGGGTAGAAGGGAGAGACTTGAGAAACAAAGAGGGGGGAGAGGGGGTGGAAGGGAGAGACTTGAGAGAGAGGGAGAGGAAGAGAGAGTGGGAGAGAGATAGAGACTTCAGAGGGATAAAGAGTTATCCAATTACGGTAATGAGTTAGAGAAGGTATGAAAGGTAAAACCTCAACTATCCATCTACGATCATAAACTGTGCACTCTAAGCATTATCAAAGTTGTTGACCAAAGAGGGAAAATTATGGTTCTGTGCAAAATAGGTAATTTGGTGAGTGCCAAATGACTCATCACATTCAGCGCATGCCAAATTTGGCACTCGCCAAATGTGATGTGCCATTTGGCGAGCGCCCAATTTGGCTCTCACCAAATGGCCTGCTTTGGATGTGTTAATTGATAAGATTTTCCAAATTTCCTCATATTTTCGTTTGTGCTCCCCATCTCATTTGTACATATTTAAGTGCAAGTTTATAAAAAAACCGTGATAGCGTTAATCTCTCTCTTAGCTATCTAAATATATAATTCTTTTTTCATTTTGATTTTTTTAAGGTTTTGATCTATGGCTTCTATTGTAAATGCCTCCATTTTTGCTCAAAAACCAACATGTGCTAGTGTTACGATAGATTTTTACCCATTCATTGAAACATGAAACAAATTACATTTTTTGAAACTAGACTCCATTCTACACATGATGAAAAAAAATCAATTTTGATTAGTTTGCAAAAAATTTAGGGGGGAGCACGCTCAAATTTCAACTTTTTAGGATGTGTCCACTTTGAAAATTCATAAAATATTACATATTCATTAAAAAAATTATTCGAAAGAATGAGGATAAACTAGATGGTGTTAGCTAATTTCTCACTATTGGGATTTTTGAGATTCTAAAAGAAAGTCAATCAAAAAGGGGGGAGCCCTCAAGCGCTATGCTAATTTTTTGATAAAAACATGACCTATTTTGTGCCCCGCCCTTTTGAGACCCTTAATCTTCATTAATTTAAAAAAAATAAGTAGCTTAGAAACTAGACTTGGAGCACTTCAACTTTTGTTCTTGCCACATCTTGAAATTTTGAGCATAACTATCTTCATTTTCTCGTGTAAATCAGATTTTGCTGATTTAAAAAAAAAGTGGCATCTTAAGAGCCAAAATTGTATCACAGATTGGTGCACTTATCCGCTTGGTAAAGTATATCAAAAGGTTAGAAATGTATACCTAAACCATTGAGGAAACAAAATGTGATTTGGAAAACTCAAAATTGGAGGGTAGATAAAGGACTCCATAGGTACTCTCCCTAGGGAGTTTTCAACAAAAGTATTCCATAACTTTGTAGAACTATGAAGTTGCAAAAAGTACAATGAAGGCTCTTGGACCAACGATGGAAAAATCCCACAGCATGAAAGCATCTAACAGGCCTGTAGTCCCGCAAGAAGGCAACCCCCAAGTTCTCTCTCATGAAGGAATCCTAGAGAAGTAAGCACCTTACAGGCCCACAAACACGCAAGAAGGCATCCCCCAAGTTCTCTCTCATGAAGAAAGCCAAATGTAAGGGGACTCTGTAGAGTCAAACTAGAAAGTGGCTTTACAGGTGCACCTACAAAGCAACATGTTAATGTTTAGATAAAACATGTCAGAAAACAAAGCAACTGCATAGGAAAACAAGTAGACAATCATGCAGAGCATTGAAAAATTGGAAAGCTTTCAAAGGGTCCCTTCAGGAACCTTTGAAAAGAAAATGGGTCCACTCAAGGGATGCATGGTTTGAAAGTGTAAAAGAGACATTTTTTCTTAAATCATTTCATCATCAAGGAATCCTTTCGAAAGATGTTCACTTCATCAAGGAATTCAAAAGGAAAAAGATGCCCCCTCATGAGGGAAAGGTTAGGGCTTCTCCCACAAGAAAAAGCCGCTCCCACCCCAGAGGAAGGTTTTCAATTTATCTCTTTGTGAAACCATGATGAAGGAAACATGTAATATTGGGGGTCCTAGTCGTGAATGTGATTTTTGAAAAAAGGTAACATAAATATTTTTGAGAAAATATTCATTTGCAATGAGTTGATTTTCTAAAAAATGAAGTATCATAGAAATGGTGTTGTCAAACATGAGAGGGACAACTCAAGAAAAGAAGAAAGAGATATAAGAAAAGAGCGAAAGAGAAAAAGAAAGAAGATGAACAAGAGATAGAGGGGCGATCTGATATTTCAAGGTCAGAGCTGCTCATAAATATATATAAGTATGATAATAGTATATAAATGAACTATCATCAACCCCCTACTACATCAAACCATGTGAAGAATGCATGAAAAAACAAAGTAAAAATAAAAAATTGGGTCAAGATGGAAGGGAAGCCTAAATTCCCCCAATGCTTTGCATTGTCCCAAATTTTTTGAAAGTCAAAACACATAATAGAGGAAAAATGATGATACAAATAGAAGAAGATTTATGACACATAATCACTCCTGTATCCAAGCACCAACAGGGGTGATAAGGGTCATCCAAGAACACATAACGCAAGCACGACATAACCCATCACAACGTAGACACATCTAATCTAAAGATAAAGAAGATTCCTCCCCCTAACACTCATCGACCAAGAGGTCATTTGCTTCCTAATCTAGATCATTATATGGGGAAGGCAGGTGAGCCTACAGTGGTGGAATATTAAGGGGAGCAACTTATGACCCTCCCGCAACAAGGGCTAAGGAAGAAGGCCTCGTAAGGTCTTCTCTACTTGGCTCTTGTAGAGCTAAGGTCAATAATATTGTGAAGATCACCAAAAAGGATGAAACTTCATCTAGAGAGTTGAACATGCACTTTATAGGACTGCCATGTCATACCTCAATGGACGGGGGAGATGGCACCCGAGATTCACCGCTTGGCTCACTAAGTGATTTAGGAGCGGTAACAAACTCAGGGGAAGCTGGGACTTGTTTTGTCACCAAAACAAAATAAGCTAGCATAGGACCACCCTTTGGAGAAGGTGGGATCCTCTTTTGCCCTCCATTACTGGAAGGGACATCCTCCACCTTCTGCTTCATTGGGGAATGCGAACTCCCCATAGATGAGGCAAGAGGTGTGGAGGGGGAGGAGGAGAAAACCACGACAGACACCATTGAGGTATTCAACATATCCATGGGTTTAGGGAGTGGCGGGATGTCCAGAAGGGACATCAAAAGGGGTGGCTCAACCAAAGGAGTGATAAGCACTTGTACCATTTTAGGGTCAGGTGCACTCACACTCACAACAGGAGTTTGAAGCAAAATTGAACTGGGTTAAACAAAAGTAGAGGGGAGGAAAGAGGAGGACACAGAAAGAGGGCCTGAAGTAGGGGCAGTCATCTCCTCTTCCTTATTTTGTAAAGAGGCTTGCTCAACCGCTAGAGCCTTTCATCGGTACTTGTGCTCACACACAAGGTAGTTTTTGTGACTCTTCGAGCTAGAGGCCGGGAGCTGCAAAAGGTATATAAGACTCCTGCTGATCCATAAGGGTGTCTGTCATAGCCATTTCTAGTGGAGGGAAAGGCTCCTGAATGGGAGAAGGAGGGAGCAATTAAGAAATAGTAGGGGGACTTAACTCAGGCACCTCGATGGCGGACCTCTTCCCGTTTGCTACTTTTGGAGCACAAGCGATGGGAGGCCACAAAGGCTGAGACATAGAGGATTCCTCATGGAGAACCTTCCTTCTACCATATTGAATGGGCATAGGTTCCGTGGGAAAAACAAGAAGCTCAAACATAGGATGCTTGGGATTTTTTCAAGTGGGCACCATAGGATTCTCTCGCAAGTGCAAAATAGTATTTGATGGTGCTGCAACAAGGCAAGAGGAAATGTCAGGCTAGATAATGGAAGAGGAAGAAGAGGAACCTTGATAGAGCTTGTCTTCTTCCCTTCTACATGCCATGGTGGCATCACTATCAACTCTTAAACAAGCCCTATGCGAGACAACATAGGGTGATGGATGGTATCTCACTCTAGGAATTAAGCGCCCTTTCTTATACTTTTGATATGTTCGGTATAAGAGGTCCTTCCTAGGAGGGAGAGGACCAATGGGTTCTGAAAAAAAGTAGTCTAAGGAATAACTATCATGTGCAACTAACAGTTTATAACCAGTGGCATGGATCACATGCATGAAACCCTCATGTATAAACTTCAAAAATTGTGCACAACTGAGGGAACTACTTTCATACGTACTAACCAAGGGATACCTAGCTTCACTTTGAAGAGATCAAACCTTGAGATTATTTCAAAAAGAAAGTTTACCAACTTAGGTTTGACAAGGATTGACAAAATGATACTACCAAGGGGAGGTATGAAAAGTTTGTTATGCGTAAGGATGGTGCTCATAGGTGTATTGTACCCATATTTATGCAAGAAGCTAATTAGCATAATCTCCTAAGTTATGATATTCACCTGACATGTCAGGTCAATGAGAAAACATGCTACAGTGTTTTCGTTGATTCACACAGGGATATAAAGAGGAGATGATTCTCTATTAAAACCCATTAGTATGTCTTGCGAGGTGAAGGTTATACCTGGACTACTACTCATTGGCTACACAAAGGGGATAGGCAAATGTAGGAAAGCAGCCATCACACACACTAAATGATACTCTCACAAAGCCCCCCAAAGGTTTATAGTCAGACCATGACCCAGCTTAGGCTTTGTTCTGCAATACTTACGAAACCTTCCAACTATGCCTAATAGGGGTCACAAGTTGGGTTGTAAGGTGAAAGGCCTCACAATAGTCACACCTACAATGCTCCTAGAACATGAGGAAAGGACCGTTTTGCACTGCCAAATTGAACCAAAATGGTTCACGTTGGGTTCGCCAAAAATGTAAGAGAGGGGGACCAACCACGTCAAGGCTCTAGATCATGAAGAGCCTAGAGTGGAGGGCTTCCCTAACTTACCTCACTCTAAAAGGATGGAGATCAAGAATGAAGAGCACCATGTATTACTTCTATCACTCTTCAGACCTGAGTTTCAAGTTTAGACTAGGCGAGCTAGTTTTTGGAGTTGGTATTGCACCTCATAAAAATCTTTGTCTGAGGATGGCATTTGTGGTTTTGGGATGACAACACAACACATTGACATCTCTCTAGCGTGCTAGCATTCGTACAGCTAGAAAAAAACAAGTACAATAAAAAACCACCAAAAGACCTACTTATAGCCTAGCTAGTTGATTGAGATTGGAAAAACAAAATAAAAAAGTACATAAAGTAAAGATGAAGATGATAAAGCAGATAAATAAAATCTAGGGTGACAAATATAATATCATACAAGTGCCAATTTTATAGTTAGCTCCACACGTATGTTCTCCTACACACAAGAGAGGGAAAATTGTTGTGGTTGTATAGGGGCCTGCCTGAATCAGACCCCCCATTTTGGTGTTTCCACCTCCACAGACAACCAAAAATCAATGGAGTAGAATATGTGATAAAGGAAAGAAAATAAAGTAATGAACACTAAAAAACAATATTATGCTACTTGATCAAATCACAAAGGAGAGGAGTGAAGTGTTACCACCTCTACCCAAAAGATCACTAGCTAATGGAAGGAGAGTGCAAGGTACGGACTTGGAAAAGTCACCACAACCACAATGGTGATGAAGGGAGGTCTCGCAAGACTCCAATTCCTCACTTCCAAAGTTGCCTTACACTTGTGATGTGGAGTTGATGGAGATTTAAAGCTGCTACAATGCTAAAAAATGGAGTGCTATAATGCTGCTTAAGAGTAAAGAAGTTGTAGAAGATCGAATGTGAATGTATAAAGAGTGAATTGAAGTGAGAATGAATGTTTTTAAAGGTGGGATGAGAAGAATCTGCCATTTTTGGGGTTGGTTGGTGGAAGGTGGGTGTTACAATTTGACCCCAATCAAGTGTGTAACACCTTTACCAACTTCATATGGAATAATCCATCAGGGACAAGAATGTGTTGTGCGGAAATCCACATGCTCCATGTGCATCCTTGACAAATATTATCTCACTCACACACAAGATAGATGCCAAGTGGATAGAAGGCAGGTGGATGACATGAAATTTCTCCTTCGAATTTTATTTTCTAAGGTGAGGGTATGTAAAAGGGGAATATTCGCAAGGGGTGCAAATTCGCTCCTATACAAGTTTACAAGGGCCCAAGACCTAATGTGAATGCATTAGAAACATTAAAACACTAAATCAAGGCATCATTAAGCTTGATTTAACAAGGAGGACCTAAAAAAGTATGTGAAAATGTCAAGGATGACATTTTTTGACACTACATTTAGCTCCCACTTTAGTGAGGGGATGAACTTTCTTCAAACTCAAACTAAAGTAGACCAGCACACATCAAGTGGGGTTCTAATATGCCAATGCTTGTAATATAGGACAAAAATGATCAAGAGGGTTGCGCAAGCCCCTAGGATCGAGATCCTATGAAAAATCATCATAGGGACAAAATAAAACACATGTGAAATGATATAAGGAGCAATAAAAAGGAACATGCATATACTGCCAAAGACAAAGAGAAAAGAAAAAAAACAAAAGAGAGGTGGATCAAGCTTTGATCGTTTGTCCAACATGTTATGGATCAGATCTAAGTTGTTTGTTCAAAAATAACATGCTCACTCTAAGGAAACAAAACTTCAATCTGTCCACTAGGTGAGTATCCAAAAGGTGAGACACATATGCAAGTGGCCGGTATGCGCTCACACACACACGCGAGTGGCTATGGGAAAGTCATGCCTCATTTTGGCTTCCCATCCAACTAAACCAAAGTTATACCTCTTGATAACTTTTATAAGGTGCCCCACAACAATGAACTTCAAGCTTCATGAGGCAAGCAAAGCTTCGTATGCTTGATACTCATAAAAAAACTAGATGGCACCATAGGCATGCAAAGTGTGTTATGCAAGGTGGCCATATAACTAAAATTGAAAATGAAATATAGGGAAAGTTCAAATGAGTCTTGCTTAATTCATTCAAGGTATTAACTTAGGGAACATTGTGCCTAATGTCTCCAAGAGAGGACCAATCAAAGAATAGAAGATTCACAACTTAGGGGATGCACTGTGTCGCATCAATCCACTAAGAGGAATGTAATATGCTAATAGAGATCATACTCTTGAAGGACATCACACTCAATGTCACCACAAAGTGAAAGACACATCACATGAAGCATGAAGACTACACCATCAAACATGAAATACAAAAAGAATAATGCTAATGTATGCCCCCACTTTAAAGAAATTTCTAAACACCATGTTATGAGAAATTACTTTAAAGTAGAAAATGATACATTCTAACAATAAAGAAGACATGAGAGCTTGTTTGGAAAGCCCTATGCCAAGTCATATGTTTCCAAATAAAAACTAGGTTATCAAAATGAAAAGAGAGGGGTTGCCCCCAAATGAAACTCCAAACACGAGGGATCCATGGATTTGGGGTCAATATGTTCTTGCTACAATTTTTTTAGAGAGCTTGGAATTATTATCATTCCCAAAATACTCATAGAACTAGAAGAATGAGACAAAGAGAGTGAAAAAAATAAAAATGCTTTTGGGTCAACATGGAAGAAACATGAATGTCTCGACTCCTTGCATCATCCCCTAAAGGAAAACACAAGACCAAGGAAAGATAAAAGAAAAATATTTTGGGTCAACATGGAAGAGACATGAGTGTCTCGATGCCTTGCGTCATCCCAAAAAGGAAAACACAAGACCAAGGAAAGATAAAAGGAAAATATTTTGGGTCAACATGGAAGAGATATGAGTGTCTCAATGCCTTGCATCATTCCCAAAAGGAAAACACAAGACAAATGAAAAAGATTAAATGTTTACAACATAGAGAAGAATGAAGGTACAAATAGGGAATATCACAAAGAGAGAAAGATACATCAAAAATAACATCATGGGGGATCACATTACACACATGCAATCACATAAAGAAAAATTAAAAAAGAAATAATGCAAAATAATAGTAAGGCACATGTGAGTCAACCTATGATAAGGTAGTCAACATCCTAATCATGTTTATCATATAGAGAAGGCGGAAAACTAGCCAAAGGGACAATAGCAAGTGTCGAACTAGGGTCATTACCAAGTTCAAAACTCTCCTTATGAGAATCATCATGTAAGCTCATAGAAGAGGAAAACAATGTATTCAATTCATTATGCACCTCCTCATAAATTGTAGCAACCTCTTCAACGCCATCTAAGTTAATCACAATAGGAGGTCAAATGATAATGTCCAAATAAGGGTTTAACTCCTATTGTGGTTGTGGTATAGGATCGTTTTGTTTCAGTGAAGGGGGAGAATCATCATGCATTGCTTTAGTCAAGTTTGGATCTTGATTTTATTTTTTATTTTTCTTCATTTAACCTTCGAGCAAGGGAACAATGTCTATACCTACACTCTCTAGCACTTCTATTTATTTTATTACGACTTTCAAGTTTCATTTGTGTAGGAGCAGGTTGATCGAACATAGGTTTTTTTTCTTCACTAAGGGGAGGAACATAAGGAACCATAGAAGGTTGTTCAACCACTTTATCTTTAACTTTGTAAACTTTTTTTTTATCCTAGGAGACATGATGAGATTGATTTTGTTATCTCTTGGTGTTTTGTAGGAAATAGGAAAAGGATCTACCTTAGGTTGGTCTTGTTTGTTTAGGATGTCTTTAGGTTCTATCATGGTTTCATCAAGGATGGTAGGTTTGGTCATGGGCTGAGGCATGTTTCTAAGGGATAGTTTTTCTATGCATTCTGCCTTAAACTTTTGATAAGATTTAAAAAATAAGTCCTCTCAAGGTTTAATAGGTTTTATAGGCTCAGGACAAGAAATCTAATGAAAAGTTCCCTCAGGAAGACAAATGATTGAAGCCACTATGGTGCACGATAAAGATTTCATTGCCAAAGGGAAAATTTAAGAATTTATGCACAAGCGATGGGATGAATTCCATGGAGTGTAGCCATGGGTAACCAATCTTTACATGAAATTGGTCCCACATCGAGATGATGGAGAATGAGACATCTAATGTTTTCGGTCCTATTTGTAAAGGTAAGGTGATCAATCCCATTATGTGTCTTTATACATGCTTTCGGTTTATTGTATGTTTCCTGATAAATTTCATGCATGAGTAATAATTCCTTGGTGATCACGTTCTCTCAATAGACATGATCAATTAATATCCCATTAGTGGGATTATCATAGATTCAACCGGTTATGTAGAGAGGATGATCAGGTGCATGTTTAATTATATCTTTAGATGAGAAAGCCATGTCAAGAGGCTTTTTAGTTTAGCCCTTACTAGGTTGAGTTTAAATCAATACAATCAAACCTTTTTCAATATTATCCACAAGACCTTGTTCAATGGTATCCATAGGACTTTGTTGAATTGTATCCATGTTTTCATCATCTGTGTCAACATTCATCACACCATTCTTTGAAATTTCACTAGCTTTGACAAATGAAATATTATATTTCAGCATGGGATTGGTAAATATTTACAAATTGTGGTTGGGAGGTGAAACAAACTTATTGCCTTGATAATTGACTCTTGCAAGTAAAAGACAACCGAAATCAATAAGGTCTTGCACAATATATATTTAAGATACTTACAATGTTTTGTATCATGTCCATCTTGTCTATGATAATGACAATAAGAATTCAATGTAAAGTTTAGGGGTAGAGGCTAATTAGGATCAACAGTCTTAATAGGAGGCAAGGTGTTCATATTCTGTTATAAAATTTGTGACATTGTGTTATGGAGGGTATCAGGTAAGGGAGTGAATTGTCTAGCTAGATCCTCAAATGTGAAAGGAGTTATCTTCCATATAGTGGATACTTGGTATCAACATGTCAATTTATTTGTTGAGGGGGATTTAGTTGAAGGGAGCCTTTATTCTATTTTCTAAAAGATTCATAATTGTTTTGGTTCATGGATTTGGACTTCTCAAGATGGCTAAAGGTGGGTTTTGTTTCACGATTACTAACCCAATTATGGAAATCATGAAGGGAAGTACACAACTGCATGAAGGAGGGGAACTTTATCATGGTAATATTATCTTGTATCTTAATTTGTAAATTCTCAATGAACATCCTTTGGAGGTGAGGGTCAGGAATCTTTACGTCAATTTGGGAGTAAACCGATTGATAGCGTGAGATAAAGTCTGTAATCTTTTTTTGTTTTTGTTTTGTTTACATATCATTAAATTGGCTGATGTCATTTTAGGAGTCATATGCACTTGGAAATGGTTTATAAATGCATCAACAAGTTCATTGAATGAATGAATTGAGTTATTCGACAATGAGGAGAACCATTCTAAGGCAGTTCCTTCAAGGATCTAGGGAAAATCCTAGCCAAGAGCTTATAGTCAAGAATAAAGTCACTACATAAGGTATTATAAGTGGAAACATGGTTAGAAGGATCTCCTTTCCCCCCATATTTCTTAAATCTAGGCACCTCTATACCTTGTGGCATTGGTGTTCGCAATATTTCCATTGACAAGGGATTGCTTTTGACATAATATGTAGGTTGGCCATTTTATTTTTTGGTTATGGTGGAAACTTTCTTTTGAAGGGATGGAACGGTTTGAAAAATTTGGTTTATGAGAGGATCATTGTTTGTATATTAAGATGGAGGTGAATAAGTCAGAGGTGTGTATGTGTTTGAGGGACAAGTGATTGGAATTATAATAGGAGGTAAGGTGGTAGGAGATATTATGTGTGATTCCACAAAGGTACTAGGGATGCTAGCAAAAATAACTAAGGAAGGAATCACATTGCTAGTAGGTTGCATCGTTGTTGTAACTTGAGGGTTGGTGTAGGTAGGAATAGAGGCAATAGTTGTGGGAGGAGGAAATTGAGTTCCTCCTTGGCTTGTAACATTGTTCAAAGGTAAAGGAAAACTAGTGGTTGAGGTAAGACATGGTCCAAAATTTGAATTATGTTACACATAAGATCAACTCCTTCTTCATTTTCAATCATGTGATGTATGTTATCTATGGTAGGGATAGTAGTGGTTGAAATGTTTTCAGTACTTATTTGATTTTGTAGGTTTGCTAAGTCTTCATGAATTTGGATTATGTTTTCTTGCAAAATACTACAAACCATGGTTTCAACATGCATCGAAATAGTTGAAGGCAAAGAGTTGTTAAGTCTTTGGTCCGTACCTAGTGAGCTAGTGTTAACACTAGTAGTGATAGAGCTAGATAAACCAAGATCCATGATGATTGTCCTATTGCAGGATGCCATGAGTCTTGAAATTCATCTCACTATTGTATTAGCAATAGGGCACCAAGTAGAAAATATCATACAAGGGACAATCAAGGAAATGCAAGATGCAATTAAGCTAAGCTAAATGCAATGAAATGAATGTAATAAAAGTTCTACAAACTAAAATAGATAACTAACAGTAGCAAACTAAAAAATAGAAATAGAGAATTTAATGTTGTAAAATGTGGTTTAAAATCTAAAACGGGACTAAATTTCCTAGAGGGGCGTATGAATCCCAATCAGGGTTTTTTAAGGGTTCGAATGTTGAATAAAAATCACAACAAAATACCCAAAAATCAAGAAAAATCACCTATACTAGGACTAAATCACCCAGAGGGGTGTATGGGTCCCAGTTTAGGGTTTTTCCAAAGATTTCAAAAAATTCAGAGTGAAAGTTATGCTTTCTGGTTTGTATGATGTCTAAACTAAGTGAAAATGCATATTTTAGATGAAATTCAATGATGGAAGATGTAAAAATGAAACCTATATGCACTTTCACTAATACAAGAATCATAAACCCTAGAATGCCAATTAACTAATGCAATCCTTAATGCAATGTTAATGTAAGCTAAATCTAGGATGATGATGCACTCTAAATTAGAATTAAGATGTTATAAATGTAGGTTCACCAAAATGAAAGGTGGAAAATTATTGTTGCTTATGGTTTAGGACATAGAACAACAATGTCCTTCACTCTCAATCAAGGAAACCATAGAGATCTCAATCCAAGGATGAAGTAGGAGAGATAGATATTACAATAGGGTGTCCTAGGGTATGATCAATGACTACAAGAGGGGTTCACCACCAATATAGGGATTGGAAATACTAATGATATGCAAGTTTTAATGAAAAAAGCTAAAGATATGTAAGACTTCACTAAATGACCTAGAAATGAATGCAAGACATAATATAAAGTTGGGAGACTAGTGATGTGTACTTGGAAAGCTATAGGAGCTTGACTGAAGACTTGAAATGCTGAAAACATTGAAATTAATGTCTTTTGGGACTCATTAGCTAGTATGGGTGATTAAGTCCCAAATTAGGGCTCACCAAAATGAAAGGTGGAAAATTCTCATTGCTTATGGTTTAGGACATAGAACAATAATCTCCTTCACTCTCATTCAAGGAAACCCTAGAGATCTCAATCCAAAGATGAAGTAGGAGAGATAGATCTTGCAATAGGATGTCTTAGGGTATGATCAATGACTACAAGAGGGTTTCACCACCAAGCTAGGGCTTGGAAAGACTAATGATATGCAAGTTTTAATGGAAAAACCTAAAGATATGCAAGACTTCACTAAATTACCTAGAAATGAATGCGAAACAAAATAGAAAGCTGAGAGACTAAAGATGTGCACTTGGAAACCTATAGGAGCTTGAATGAAAATTTGAAAGGCTAAAAAAACTGAAATTAATGTCTTTTGGGACTCATATGCCAGTCTTGGTGATTTAGTCCCAAATTAGGGTTCACCAAAATAAAAGGTGGAAAATTGCCATTGCTTATGGTTTAGGACATAGAACAACAATCTACTTCACTCTCATTCAAGGAATCCCTAGATATCTCAATCCAAGGATGAAGTAGGAGAGAGAGAAATAGGGTGTCCTAGGGTATGATCAATGACTACAATAAGGGTTCACCACAAAGCTAGGGCTTGAAAATGTTGGAATGTGTTGAGATGATGTTGATCTTGCTTTCATTAATGGTTTTCATTGATGTCAACATACCTTGGTTGTGTGACTAATGTTCTGTTTCTGTGCTTTGGGGATCCAGATTGGCCTAGTTCTAGATGTTGTGTTGTAATTATATATCTTGGGTTGTATCTATCTTGGTCCCATTCCTCCTGTAATATAATGAGATACATTCTTTTGGGTCTATATTGATCTGGTTGTTGGTTAACGTGCTTCGGCACATGGTTTGCATTGTAACGTGTATATCTTATTTTGTGGCTACGGATATCATTTAGCATGTTGATTTTAGCAAGGAGGTTCTGTGTGGTCCATGTTTCATTTCACTCCATTGCAAGACTATTTTTGTGATGACCTATTTTAATTTTTTCTTGGCCAACATAGAAATTATGAAATTGTATTTGGTCGACTTGGGTGATTATGGAAGCATGGAATGGTATAAGCATAAGATGTTTTTGTTCGATGAAGGCAATCATGATGAATCCAAATCTAAATATCCAAACATTGTAAAGTGTGTGAAAGTGCATGACCAGAGGCAACATACAATGAGATTCTATCAAGTGTCATTGTTGGTGATAGTTCTTTTCAATGGTGGATTCCCTTTCATCATTCTTCAGGCAGTGGGCCTCTCTCTTTCGCCAGTGAGCCTTTCTCTTTCAAAAATGAGCCTTTCTCTTTTGGAAGTGAGACTTTCTCTTTTGGTAGTGAGCCTTTTTGTATCTTTGGCTATAATAACTGCACAATGAGGCCAACCAGTAGTAAGCGACCCTGCAATGACTAAATTGGAAGTGAGCCCTTGTAAAAATCACCTTAATTGGTGTCACCTTAATCGGTGTTTTATAATTGAGAATTAGCATTCTTCATGGTTTTTCCCTTCTTGGGTTTCCTCATAAATTTTGGTGTTCTTTGTGCATGGTGTTGTTGTGTGCTTACATGTTCATCAATATCTATTTGATTTAAGTTTTCTCCGAATTAATTAAAGTAATGAAAATTGATAATAATTGATTCACCCCCCTCCCAGTTATCCGAACTATTCAACAATAAGTATCATAGCTTTGGTTCCTCTAAGAAGAGCTTAACCGCTTGGGGTAAACCCGATGGCCCATAAATTGATAATTCTTGTGTTTGATGGATCTGACTACAACTTCTAGAAAGTGCAGATGAGAGGTTACCTGATCTCTCTTGGCTACAATACTTGGAAAGCTTTTGAGATAAAATATGTTGGGCTAACAAAAGGTGTTTTTAATGTAGATGAGATTTCAGCCTATGAGGAGAATGAAAAGGCAAGGTATGCAATATTTAGTGGTTTATCTAAGACTGAACTAACAAAATTTATTTCATTGGGTACAACTTATGAAGTTTAGGAAAAGTTGAAAGAAATCTATGAAGGAAATGATAGAGTCAAACTATCAAAGAAGTTGACAACTAAGTGTAGATATGAGAACTTGAGGATGGAAGGTGGGGATATTGCAAGATACTTTTAAATGGTTGATAGCGTAGTAAATGAAGTCAAAAATCAAGGAGGTACTCTGACAGATGAAGATATAATGGAGAAGATTTTAATGACCCTACTGGAGAGCTATAGTGACAAGATCTCAACTATAGAGGAAGTTTATGATCCAAATAAATTCACTAGAGAGTAGCTATTTGGCACCCTAACCACATTTGAGATGAGGAAATTTGGAAAAGAAAAGGAGAAAATTGAAACTGCTTTCAAAGCAACAAGAACAAAAGATGATCTGGATAGTGAAATTTCTAAAGAGCTGGAAGCAAATTTCACAAGGAAACTAAAGAAAGGTACCAACAAGTACAAAGGTATGTTACCTCTTAAATGTTTTAGATGTGGAAAGATTGGTCATTTAGAAACTAACTGTCTGGAGAAAGGAACAAGAAAAAAGTTCAAAAAGATCAATAAGAATGCCTAGTATGTCAATGAGAATGCTGACATTTCAAATGATGAATCAGATCATGAGGATTGTTTGTTTCTGGTTGAAAAGGATGAACCTAGATTTGATATCTCTAATATTTGTTTGAAATCTGATGATGACACTGAGACTACATTATTTGTTAAAAGAAATAGAGATGAATGGCTGATTGATAGTGGATGCTCAAATCATATGACTGATGAAAAAAGTAAGTTTGTGAAGCTTGAGAAATATGATGGAGGTTCTGTTAGATTCGGAGATGATAAAACAACATAGATTGTTGGAATTTGTTCCGTAGACACTGAAAATTGGTCTAGGCCTGCGAGCACCACTTTCGACATAATTTTCTAATGTCCATGATCACGATTAAATAATGCTAATTATTTAGTTACTTCCTATACACATCTTTCTTCTGTTAATTAAATAACCTTTATTCTTTAATTAATTCATTATGACATGTATTCAACTTTGATTAATTAAATAAATTTTATTTATTTAATTACCTCATTAATTAATTAGTTCCTTTTGTGAATTAAATAATTTATTATTTAATTTACCTTTTATCCTATTTTGACTATAATTAAATATTCTTTTTTAATTATTTAATTATTCAATTAACCTTTTTGACAGTCAATTAAATAAATCATTATTTGTTTAATTAAATCTTTTCAATTTCGAATGTTGACTTAAATAAATATTTAATTCATAAAAAGAGTTATTTTTGTCACATTCTTCTATCGTCTACTTAACTAATTTTTCACTCACCATTTGACTCGAGATCTATTTAAATCCATCAGTTTTCTCCTGATTCGATATCTAATCATCCCTATGAAGAGACTCTCTATCTTGATCAGCCAATCTAATTCTCCTACATGCACATATTTATTAATTAAATATCTTTAATTAATTAATTAATTCACGTGTGCATTCAAATAGATCATTGTTGAGCTCTAACTTTATCCTTTTCATTCAAAGTCTAATTCTTCTATTTTCAAAGACTTTCAACTGAAGATTTAATCATTTATTTTGATCTTGATCTCCTATTCAGTTTATTTTTGAACAATCTTAACACTAGATTAAATTATTATTTAATTTAATCTTTATCTTGCAAAATTTCCCAACTCATGTTCTAACTAACACAAATCTCGCATCGCATGACATTCATCAATCTTGATTGTTGATCTCTCTTTTGAATCTGAGTCGATCATTCAAAAACCAACTTTTTATAAATTGGCTGACCTTTTTCATTATTCCTCCTCCTGAAATCTAGATACTTTGGAAGAGACTTGTTAAGCTTTGATATTTTTCTATAATCACATACATCAAGGCTATACTTGCACACTTATAAAAATATGAGGGAAATTATACTATAGAAGGAAAAATGGAGAAGGACAATCGAGATAATTTGAAGGAGTTTACAGATATTTGGTGAGCCTATTTCATGTTTTGCTTTTGTTTATTAATTCACGCATTGTTGTTTGATTTAGATTAATGCTTGTTCATTAGATTTAACTAATCTTTCTTGCACCACTATTTTATCTACATTACATTTGGTGAACCCGATGTGAAGACTTCCAATCTTAGCAGATCCATAGAAAGTTTTTGATTTATTTTTGCAAGTATCATACGAAACGACATATCTGATTGATGAAATGACACATTTGAATTTGCAAACCGCATCTGACAAATCTCAAGACGCATCTGACAAAACCTAATGCATCTACAACTTTCTGTAATGCAACTGACTGATGAAATATGTGACACATCTACAACTCTAAACGACACATCTAGCTGGTAAATTAATTCGAGTTTCAAATTTCTATTTTACAATTTTCTATTTTTAATTTTTTAATTTTTGCTAATGTTTATTTTGCAGCATGTGATTTAGGAGGATAACATAGTTTTTGCAGGACGTAGTGTAGAAGACATTGAAACCAGAACCCCTTTTTCTACAAGATGAATGATGAAGAAAAACATAAAAACTACTAACAAATTACATGCAAAACCTATAGTCGAAGGCTTTAATTTCTAAAAAGAACATTTTTCTTGGTAGCTTACATAATTGTCATTTGGGATTAAAATTAACTAGTGTGTTTTGTGCCTGTATATGTTTAGTTTAGAACCCTGATTCGGTATATCATAGTATCCTTTCCCCTTGTGCATTCGTGGGATCCTAGGTGTAAGAGAACCAATTATTGACTCTAGAAATTGGGGCCTGCATTGGTAGTTAAGAGTAACCAACGTGACTCAAAACCGATGACAGGATTTTTCACCGAGCCACTCCCAACCGGTATACAAATTTTAATACTAGAGGTAAGCTTAGCATTATGAGGATCCCAACAGACAAGAAATTGATTCCGTAGTACCCTTGAGGTGTGTCAAAACTTGGAAAGCCTAACCTCTATAGACTGGGATGATATTGCCTCTCACATGGCTCTTCTGAATGGGTGTTTGAACTAAAAAGCCAATTTTTTCATAGTTAAGCCAAAATCCTTCTATTTACTGGTGCAGCAGGTTAGACTTGTGAAGCCATCTCAAATCCTTACGTTCATGTGTAGAGATGAAAATTATGCCATGGGGAGTTCATGGGTGTTGTAGCTTGACTACCCTAAGAAGTGTGTGTCGTGGAGGGGAGCTAGTGGGGTCAAACTACTAGTCATCCACCTTGAATATGCGTAGCTAGGGAAACCCAATTGAGACCTCAGTAAATAATGTCCATCAAAGCCTAGGATTGTACATGTCTTCTAATTTTAATAGATTCATACACATCAAAACTGAAAACACTTTGTCGTTTGTGATTATATTTTCTTTATTTGTCAAAACGTGATCATAAAACTGAGTCAGTCATAACATTTTCATCAGAACACCACAACTAAATAGTGAGTTGCAACTTTCAAATTGAAAACTGCATATGCCATTATGATTCATAACTGTTAAACAAAAATCCACATGTGTATGTCAACAAAATTACTTTTCACGGGGTTTAGATTCTGATTTGCATCTGCTTACTGAGTCACATCTATCATATGTTAAACCACATCTTTTTGTGAACACCAAATTTATCTATCAACAATTGAGACTAGGTTTTATCAGTTGGTCACATTTGAAAATTGCAACACATCTATCAATTTTAGCAACGCACCTGCAACATGAACTGCAATTGATTGTCAACAAAAATCTTGAAAACTGCAAAATCAATTCAAAAGAAAAACTATCTTTTTTACCTTTGTTTCTTATGATCAACCTTAGATGAAAACTAGAAAATTTCTCAAAAACCTTGTATTGTTTAGGTGTCATTTGCATCTTAGAGATAATCATCTTAGTTGCAAAAACTTAGTTACCCCATAGGAATTTGCATATCCTAGAATACAACAGCTTTCCGCATCATTGGATACATTCATGCTTCGATTGTCATTATCATTGAACCTAGTCACTATTGTCTTACTAATGAATTCTTCCAGCTCATCAGTCTAGTTTGGGAAATTCACCTTATTAGTTGTCTTTGTCCTACATCAGGTTCCTTAGTAAAGTTAAGTCATAGCTTTGGATTATTCCATAGGTGGTAGGTTATACCCGCTTAGAATCATTTACCGTCATAGTCTACTCAAAATTTTTGCATATAATCCATCATAGCGTATGTCATCCTAGTATATGTCATTTTAGAAATCCTTGATTTTAGTGACATCCTTTATATTTAGAAAATACCAAAAACATAGAAATAGGACATATCAGTTTCTAGACATAGTTTTGCATTTCCCCTTTTGAGCAACATTTTCATGGTTGAAACAAGGGCTAAGAAGAAACAAAGAGAAATGTCAGACCCCAATGACTTCAGCAATCCTTTCGAAAACCAACCATCAGGGAAAGAGAGAGCACACAAAACTTTGCTTGAAAAACACGTCACTAGAGACACACATGGAAACATGTTCTTTGAAGACATAGATGCTACCATACAAAATCCCGAGTTTGCATCCTTTATGGATGAGTGTTTGGAAAATGATCCTCAAATATATCTAGCAAAGTTGCTAGTAGAAGGTGCCACACTACCACTAGGATTTGACGTTCATACTTTGAAAACAACATCTACTCAACCAACACAAACCATGATGTCAAGTGTCTCTATTCCTCAAATTATTGCAGCAATACCAATTGGCATACCTACTCAAACATTGTCAATTGTAAAAACAACCCCATTCAATATAACACAAGGTTTACAATTCATTGCGAGAGCATCCTCATCAAACCCCTTTGGCAAAAAACATCACTAGTAAATGAGCCAAAGTTGGCATGAACACAACTATACCTCATATTAGTACTAGTACTGCCATTCCACACGTGGGGGCTACACAAACAGGAAATATTCCTATACCAAATCAGAACATTCAAATAGGAAATATTTCTATACCAAACTAGAACATTCAGACATGATATATCCCTACACCGAATTAGAACATTCAAACAAGATATATACCCTCGCCAAATCACAATCTGTCACATAATATTGTATTTTAGAACACTTACATCGATCCTAATAACACAAACAACATGTAATTGAAACAAGTAGATGTTCTGCAAAGCCAAATGCAAGCTCTCCAACAACAAATGGACACTATGTCTATGTCAGGAAAATGAACTATCTCAGCGCATGATTTATGTCCATGTCCCTTTGACAAAGCGCTATACATGACACCCTTCCCACATCGATACATTATACCAAATTTTCTTAAGTATAATGGGATGAGGAATCCTTTGGAACACATCAGAGAATTTTCTACAACATGCATGGACATCTGGTATGACCCCACATACTTAATGAGACTCTTTTCATGAACCCTTGTCGGGATAGCATTGGAATGGTTCTCTAAACTACCATATGGAATAAGATCATGGGGTGAATTAGCTGTGAATTTTGTCGAACACTTTTCCTTCAACATAGACAATGAAATAATGATAGCTACCTTGTGTCACACCATGCAAGAAGACGGTGAAACTTTCACCACTTTCTTTCGGAGATGGATAAGTTTAGCTAGTCGATGTCTAGTTGAGATACCAAAAAACAAAAAGTCATGATATTCCTTGAAAATATTCATCCAAAATTAATAAGTGACTTAAGAGTACATTGTTGTACTTAATTCCTAGACTTGGTGCAAAAAGGCATTCTACTTGAAAAGGCCTTATTGAAAAAGGAGACATTAAGGTACCAGGCAAGAACCCAGTTTTTCAACACCAAAACAATCCCAATGATAGAAAAACATTTTGGTCTAGGAACAAGAATGTAACAAATGATGGTATTGTTGATGCTAAGACCCTACATGCGAGACCTGTCATCATTCTTAGAGGTTACAATTCCAATCAGGACATGACTAATAATTTAGATGAAACAACCAACTTTTTCCAAAATTCACAATAACAACGACCATAGAGGAGATTTCCTAAACATGAATTTATCCCTTTGGGGGAACCAATCGAGACAATTTTAAAAGAACTAATTAAACATAATCTCCTAAAACCTCTAGAACCAAAACAATATGATCCTAGATAGTTTAAACCCTCATGGTGGGATGATAATGTCTATTGTGAGTACCATCAAACAAAGGGACACAACTTTCAAAAATGCTAACAATTGAAAACATCCTACAAGATTTTGTTGACGACTGAACCATAGAATTCAATGGGCAGAAACATACCAAAAATAGTAATCACAAGGTCTTCATGGATCCATTGCATGACCATGGGAAAGGAAAGGCCTCCAGTTTGGGAACTAAGAATAATACCTTGACCAATTATAATAGTGCTAAGTATGATTATAAACCAGGTACCATCATCAATCATATCTAAGCTGCTAATGAAAATATCAATACCATTACCATAAAGAAGCATCCTGAATGTGCAGTCAATACACGCATAACCAAGATAACCCTTCCAATTCCTTTAGAGCCACCAACAGAGCCTTCCAAACCTAGGTATAATTTGCTTGACTAGCTGGACAAGACCCCAACATAGATATCCATCTTGGAACTACTGACTATATCACCAGATCATTGAGCCATTCTTGATAAAGCCTTGTAGAGCACTACTATACCTACCAATATAGATGTTAATCATTTTGAATAAATGGTAGGATACTTAACCAATTCCCATCATGCCACATTCTCTCAACATGATTATTCAACTGAGAAGACCCACCATAATGATCCATTACATCTTGAAGTTCTTGTCCATCAAACCAAAGTCGGACAAGTCTTGGTAGATGGAGGAGTAGGGTTAAACCTTTGTACCTTGAAATTAGTTAAGGTATTAGGATTCTTAGAAGCATGTGTGGACACCACTAAGAGTATAGTCATTAAGGCATATGAAAATGAGGAAAGATCATCCAAAGGAGTTGTTACACTCCCTATCAAGATTGGCCCTGTTGTTATGGACACTAGCTTCTAGGTGTTGGATCTCACCCTTCCTTATAACCTTTTGTTGGGTAAACCTTGGTTACATGAAATAAAATTCATACCTTCCACATATCACCAATGTTTTAAATTCCCTTATAATGGCATTGAATTCACCATTGATGGTGATCCAGATCCTTTTCAATATTGCACAAGCCTACGCGAAATACCACAATGACAGGTGCCAGTCAATCAAGAGGCTTCATCCTCCACCTTATCCCTATAGGTTGATCCATCAACTCTTACCAAGTCCATTTCATCACAACCACCATCATCCACTCCTAAGGTCAAGATCCAAGACAAGGGTTGTGGAGAATATCACATGAAAGGATCTTATTGTGTCAGTTAAATGGTTCCAGCTAAGTCATATGGTTTTCCCATAAAAGATAGGAAACAATCAGTTGTCACATTCCATGTCCCTCCTACAATGACATTGACAAAATGGGGAGAGTTAAGTCAAGAGGCCGTAGACCAAGAAGATGTCACCTCTTGGTTGTATATTGAAGATAATGAAAACCCTCCATTGTCTATACAAATATCTAAGGATCAATATGGAAAAGGCTTCACAATCATGCAAAGCAAAGGATATGACTGGCATAGTGGTTTAGGGTTACATCATAATGGAAGAACTAAACTGATCATTGTCTCACCATGACCAAAAGGACTAGGTCTAGGGTTTCAACTAATTAGAATTAGTATTCTTGGTACTCCATTATCATTACAAGAGGATGTAAGTTATTTTGAAGACATTGAGATATCTCGTGAACCACTTGGTCGAGCTTATGCTGACTCCTCAGACTCAAGTGACTATGAATGGGATTCCCTTTCCTCTACCAGCATGATGGACCTAGATAGGTTATTTGTCAAACTTGATAGAATGCTATGACCCTTACCAAAACCATCTAGCCCCCATCCTAAAAATTCCTTTTCTAAAGAAGAATGGCTTAAGCTTTATTATTGGGAAACCCTTGATCATGAATATTGGGCACCTAATGAACCATCTTCTAATGACCTAGCCATTACAGTGGTCCCACCCCAAAGTAAACCTGTCCATAAGAAAAAGAGCAAAAAGGAGTTAGTCAAAAACTTCTATGACCATGTTAACCCCTCTATATTCATCTTATCAGCCTCCACATTTGATAAATCTAATGATGACATGCCCCTTGTATATCCCCAACTTATCAATTGGGATCACTTGCAGTCACAAAATGAAAATCAAAAGAAAAACAATGAAAATGATGAAAATGACAAGTCCCTAGGTGAAAACCGAAAGGCGGCTTTGGATGAAGAAATAGTAAAAATAAAGGATGTATACGAGGGTGAAAACCTCTTTGAGGCACCCAAGGATGGAGGTTTGAATATTCTCCCAGTTGCTTAGGAAATGTCACCAATGTTAGTAGAAGAGTTTGTCGAGATCAACATAAACACAGAAGAAAACCCTCGTGTAATATATTTTGCAACATCTTTGATAGAGACAAAGCAACAAGAGTTTCAAGACTTCTTCACAAAGAGATAGATAAAATTTTCATGGTCATATGCTAACATGCCTGGGTTGGATCTAGACCTTATATTGCACCATCTACCATTACAACTAGGTATTAAGCCTATCAAGTAGAAGTTAAGGAAAATGCATCCACAAATTGCTCTACTAGTCAAAGCTGAACTTAAGAAACTATTGGATGTAAGATTTATCAGATCCATAGACTATGCAAAATGGATATCAAATCTTGTGATAGTAACCAAACCGTTAGGAGGCATCCACATTTTTACATACTTCAGAGATATCAATAAGGCATGTCCTAAGGATGACTTCCCTTTGCAGAACATTGACATGATAGTGGACCTTACAACAAGATACAAGATGCTATCCCTCATGGATGGTTTCTCTGGGTATAATGAAATCAAAATTGTAGTTGAAGACCAACACAAGATAACTTTCACATGTCCATGGGGAAGATATTGTTGGAATGTTATGCCTTTTGGGCTCAAAAGTGCCAGAGCTACATATCAACGTGCAATGACAACTATTTTCCATGACCTTGTACATACTCTCATGGAAGAGTATGTTGATGATATAATAGCCAAATAATTGACAAGAGCAGATCTTTTGAAGGTATTAGACAAGATATTCCAGAGACTAGAAAATTACAAAGTCAGACTAAATCCAAAAAAATGTGTCTTTGGCGTTAAATCAGGAAAACTTCTAGGATACATCATTTCTAGAGGAGGAATTGAAGTGGACCCTGCAAAAGTAAAAGCTATAGTGGATAAGCCTCCACCATCCAACATCGGTCCATCGGCCAGCTAAGAACACTACAAGGGAGATTACAGTCTATCAGATGCTTCATAGTACAATTAGAAGACAAAATACATCCATTTAAACATTTGCTCAAGAAGGGAGTATTGTTTGTATGGACACCCAAATGCCAAGAAGCTTTTCAAAAGATCAAAGATTATCTGCTTGCTCCACCTGTGTTGATTCCACCTATAGATGATAGACCTTTGATACTTTACATTTCAGCAACTCAGTCAACATTAGGAGCTCTACTCACACAAAATGATGATCAAGGTCATGAAAGGGAAGTGTACTACATCAGTTGTATTTGGGTGGGATATGAACTAAACTACAGTAACATAGAATGTGCTTATCTTACGCTAGTCTTTGCTACTCAAAATATTAGGCACTATATGCTAAACCGCCAAACTATGCTGGTCTCAAAAATAGATCCTTTGAAATATCTCCTAAGTAAAGCAACATTAATAGGCTGATTGGCTAAATGGGTGATGATACTTAGTGAATATGGCATTAGGTATGTGGAAAGGAAAGCTATAAAAGGGAAAGTAATTGTAGATAAATTAGCAGACACACCAATTAAGGTAGAACCTCATTTAGTTGTAGATTTTCCTGATGAGTTTATCTTCAAAGTTGACACTAGAACCACATGGAAATTATACTTTGACGGGTCATATACTAATTGTGGTTCATGAGCATGCATACTATTTGTTACACCTCAAGGTGATACTATTCCTAAATCATTCAAGATTTCTTTCCCTTGGACCAACAACATAGCGGAATATGAAGCCCTAGTGACATGACTAAGAATGGAAGCCCAATGGAAGATCAAGAGTTTACATGTTTATGGAGATTCTCAGCTAGTAGTTTGGCAAGTCAATGATGAATATGAAACTAAAGATGAGAAAATTTCTCCCTACAAGCACATGGTTGATAGTTTCAAGTAGGAATCTGATGACATCACCTTTTAACAAATACCCCACATTTAGAATAGGGCAGCAGATGCTATGGCAATCATGGGTTCCTTATTGGATATTCCTAGCAACGTGCCCAAATTCAAGTTTTTGGTCGAACAAATTTTGGTCCCTACCTATGATGTCCTTGATACTATGATGGTGTGTACGATTGTTGGTCCTAATTCCCCTTGGTTCAAGGACACATACGACTATCTAAATGACCAAATCCTACCTTTAGAATTTTCAAACAATCAACGTAGAACCTTTATCCATAGGTCTTCCAAATACACCATCATCAAAGATACCCTATATAGACATACCTTAGATAGCACCTTGATGAGATGTCTTGATGCTTAAGAAGCACAAGCAACCTTACACATGGTACATGAAGGTATCTGTGGATCCCATTCTAGTGGTCCTACCTTAGCCCACAAGATTATGAATTTAGGTTATTATTGGCCTACTATGGAAAAGGACTCATATATCTTTGTCAAGAAATGTCGACAATTTCAGCTAAATGGAGATTTGATACATGTGCTAGCATAGGAGCTCCATTTGATTACTTCACCATGGCCCTTTTCCCAATGGGTACTTGAAATCATAGGTAAGATACACCGTCCATCATCTAATGGCCATAAATTCATCATAACTACCATCGAATACTTCACCAAGTGGATTGAGGCTATTCCTATGACCTATATTACCGACATGCAAATTTCCAATTTTATCCTATACTACATAATCTATCTGTATGGTGTACCTCAATCCATCATCACAGATAATGGCCATCCATTCAAAAAACAAGAAGTCCACCATCTCTATGAAGAATTCCACATCCAACACCATTTTTCCACCCCATATTACCCACAAGGTAATGACTAAGAAGAGGCATATAATAAAACTATTATCAGAATCCTCAAAAAGACTATCAATGACACTAGTCGTGATTGGCATCTATAGCTTAATCCTACCTTATTGGCCTATCACACAAGCATTCGTACTCCCACTGGCACCACTCCATATTCCTTGGTATTCGGTTCTGAAGCTATCTTAGCTATTGAGGTTGAAATTCCTTCCCTAAGGGTATCCTTGAAAGGTCATATTGATGATGAAGAATACCGTGTATCTCGACTACATGAGTTATAATTCCTAGATGGACGAAGACAAAAGGTTCTAGATGATTTGTAAGAATATTAGAACCATCTTCATCACAACTATAATAGGAAAGTTCTAAATCGACACATTGACATTGGTGACTTGGTCTTAATGGAGGACCTGAAGAATCAAGCTAGATGAGAAAAACTAGGCAAGTTTGAACCAAACTGGTTAGGGCCTTATATTGTTACAAAAGCTTTTGGATTAGGAGCGTATCAACTCTCTACCCCTAAAGGAGAACCACTTTTATCACCAATCAACAACCTTCATCTGAAGAGATTCTATGCGTATTTTCTGAGAACCATGTTTTAATAAAAAAAATACAAAAAAAAATGGAAAAAACAAAAAAATTGTTACCTTGATGAAAACCTGGCAAACAGGTGTCTTTGTAACACCAAAAAAATTGGAAAATCAATAAAATAATAAAGAGAAATAATCTATCCAATAGTGAAAACCACTTCAGTGGTGCTATGGATAAGTACCATGGTGAAAACTTGGCAAATAGGCACCATGTGTAGTCGACTTCACTCTATCATCTACCATAATTCCAATCAGACTTTTCACCATCACCCATAATAAATGGTTGTCTTATCCATTACTTGGAACGATTGACATCAAGTCCATTTTGTCTCCCCATTCTATTCTATAGGTCTTATTCCTGACTAGGGGAAAATCCTTGATCTGCATCATTTGGATATTGTACATAACATCTCAACCCCAAAAAATGTCCTGAAAAAAGCTCAAAAACATCATAAAATGTCTTGAAAAAATCCAAAAACATCAAAAAACTCCAAAAAGACAAAAAAATAAAAAACATGTCAAAAATCCCAAAAATAAAGTCAGAGTCAATTGTGTCATGTCATTCATGGACATAGTTGAACTACATTTCCTTTATGACTGGATGTAGGCAAGGCCATCTGTCGATGTGCCCCCAAGGCATTAGGTTCGTCTATCTAGGTTTTTCACATATCACATACAAATCATGACTCATTCTTTGTACATGTCAAATTCATTGGTCATGTCGAACTACGAGGTTAGTCCATTAGGGTTTATCACACTCATTATCACACACATCGTGTAAATGTTAAGTTAGGCTCATATGTGTCAACCATTCATGTCAGTCAAAGTCAAGTCGAACTACGAGGTCTCTGCATGTACAACATAAGAAAGGCAATCAATCAATGAGCCCCTGAGGCCGCACTAGGTCAATCCTTTAGGGTACATCGTCTCAAGTCCACATAAGTCAACACACACACACACACTCATAATAGTCAGAGCATCAAAAAAAGTTATGCATTAACAAGGCAAACATGTCAAAACTGTCATCAAGTCAAAATCAAATATATTGTTAGAACACTCAACTTATGTCTTAAGAAAGATATGTCTTTCTTGACAACAAACATCTTCAATCATCATAGCCTCGTGTAGCTTTTCACATCAATGGCATTAGGCTCAATGTCTTATACACCATGTGTCTTTCTAAAACTAGGCTTTGTCATGCCCTACATAGATAGCCACCAAGTAAAAACCATACTCATCATCTTATACGGTATGTGTCCTCCCTCACATCGGACTATGTCAAACATCAAACAATCAACAAGATCAAGTTTTGGCAAATAATTTCATTGGATTTTGATTTTATATCTTATTTTGTCTTATCTTTTTATGGATTTGTATTTGAGTCCAATTACTAGCCTTCTCAAGGATGTCCCCTGAAGGATTTTGAGAAACAAGGATGTCTGAGAACTCTTTTTTTTTTACTAATGTCTGTCAACTATCTTTTAAACTTTGGATTTTGATTCATGTTACTAGTTTACTCGAGGATGTCCCATGAAGGATTTAGAGGAGCAATGACATCTGATGACCCGTCTTTTCTTTGTTTGTTGTCTATGGTTTGTCTTGACAAAAAGACTAGGGAAACTACACCCTTAGTATGAGTTAAGACACTCCTTGTCTAAGAATTTCTGTTGTTAGCAAGTGGATGACCTTTCACACCTTGATTTATGTCATATCTTGGTGTTTGTCTCCATTTTTGTTAGCTACTGCCCAATGATGATAAAGTGCAAAGCCTTTTGTGATTCAACAAAATATTGAAGATTGCTAATATTAATATCAATATCTTTTCTTCATCATCTTTCTTTCCATATTAAAGATTTCTTCTTCCATTAAGATAGAGTCCTATGACACACAAAAATATAAAGCATCCTACATATGCATTCATGATAGAAAAATCATGTAAGTATCATACATTGTAAATCATATATATCTTACATTCCAAAAACATAAAAATATAGGCATCTATCATATCTAGGAAATCATGGCATAATAAGCATTCAATTATCATAGGGTACATAATGAAAACATTAAATGTACATAAAAAATCTAAATATATAGAATCACATGTAGAAAGCATTATATATATAAACATCACATTATATTCCATAATCATCAAATGCATACATAATATTTAGCATTATCATAAAGTACATACATCCATTATCATATATAATCAACATAATATCATAGGCTGCATGAACACATCATAATGTAGAAATGATAATCCGTAACATGTACATACATCATCTAGCTGTATAATTATATAGAAATAAACAACATCATCATGTAAGACATGTAAATCATATAGATGCCGCAAAAAATGATATATATATCGCTCAAAATAACATGTGTCATAGTACAATGTCAGAATGTATCCATAAATAAAAAGGAGCTCGCAGGTTCTATGATCAAAGTACAATGTCTACAACATAAACATTTCACTATGTGGCACTGCCGCTACTCCCATGAGGAGAATGTGGAGGCATCTGTCACTGAGGTACTCTCTCTATGGTGGGAGGCCTATCATATGGACTTGTCCTCGATGGTCCTACAACACCCTCTATACTCTGTGTCCTCTTCTAAATCCTACTCTGAGACTTGCTACTATGAGTCTGTGAATAGCTAGGGGCTTGTCTCTTGGGTGGTACCTCTGTCTCATAGAGATCTTTGTATTATCTCTCCCTATCACCAAATTGTACTAAATCTTGAGAAAATGTCATGGTTGGTCTAGTGCATAAGGCTCTCAACTCCAAAAACTACCCCTCTGTCTCCTATCGATGAGCAACTACTTGATCCCTATCCATCTACATACAATCATGCTCTGTAGTCAACACCCTGACCCTCTCCTGCAAGGACTCTACTCGGGCCTGTAAATCTATATCTCCATCTCGGGGAGCCTCTTCATATTATCCCTGCCTCCCCTCTACAATCTTGTCACATAGCTCTCTCTCCTGCTCCCCCATCACAACCTCCTCCTCCTCCTCCTCACTATAACCTGCAAGTATGCCAAGGACATCAATATCCATGTCCTCCCTCTTGGCCTCCTCCTTTTCATGCTTCTCTGCTACTGCCTCCTCAAAAACATGCTATCCTCCAATATATGCCTCTACTCCACCCCTGAGGTCCAACATCAGTATGTCATCTACCTCAGCTTCAGCTTCGTGGATAGGTGACAATCCACCAAACTGACCACCTCTCCATCCCCACCAACCTCATCTCCCACCTCTACCACCACCACTTCTACCATCATCCCTACCTCCTCTGCCAACCCTGGCACCACCCCTACCTCTACGTCGACCTCTCAGACCTATTCCTTGTCTCTCTATAGGTGTCAACTGATCTGGATCTGTATATGGCATAGGAAGATGCACTGCCCACCATGTATAATAAGCAATAATGGTCCTTGGATCCACTGCTCCACCTCTCCATCCCCACTGTAAAGGCTATAACACTTGAATATCTTCCTTTGGAGCAGCCACTAGTATCATAGGCCCCCACCAAGGAACCTCTCTGGATGATCGAGCGAACTCCGCTCATCCTCTAGGCTCATTCTGAACCTCACCAAACTGTCTTAGTACATGATTTGGAAGATGCCTCTCAATAATATGCACACTAGAGACTGTCCTCCCGATCAGGTACTATGTCTGCCAACAAAAAGGTAAGTGTCTGTCCACATTTGACCATCACTCATAATCCATGTAAGGTCTCCATGTGAACTAAAATAGAGTATCCAAGGCATGTCCCCAATATCCTGTGTCTCAAACATGGATCTGTGTGATGTTTCCCACATAATGGAAAACATAAGGGAATCTGGCACCTCGCTCAATAGTCACTGGGGGATGAAACACAACAATGTGTTCCCATGCCCAGATCATCATAAGGGTAGTCCCATAGTTCATCGACTATGCATCTCTATAGGATATATCATGAAGATGGAAGTACAACATGGCCAACAAATAAGGACCCTAGGCATAAACAACCTCCCTCTCAAGCATCCCAACTAACGTCTCCCCCCACCCAACTAGAAATCCATGACCTCAATGGTCAGGAAGAACTATGACAGCTATCAATGTACATAATATACAATCAATCCTCTCATATCTATCAACTAATACCTACCATCTAATCTCATAGTGCTCTATCCCTAATCTCCTAATATCATCATATATGTAGAATCTGCTAATCTCGCTAAAGCCTCTCTGGGTATCATACATGACTCGCTCGCCTCTAATAGGAAATCTTAGAATCCCATAAACATCCTCCAACATGACGGTTGCCTCTCTAGTAGGCAAATGAAATGAAGAAGTATCGAAATTCCACCTCTCACATAAGGTAGTGAGCATACCTTTGTTTTCCTGAATCGTGGGCATGGTGCATACGTGATGTAACCCAAGTCTCCAAAGCAACCGTGTCTTCGCACTCTACAACTGATCTCTAAGCTCAAAAGCATCTGGTCATGACTCCCGGGTGTAGATAGGATCTAGTATAACCTACAAAAGGCATTCAAAACATGTGTCAGACAACAAACCATGTCATCTTTCCATAAGATATTTTCTCAAAAGTTTGATTAGTCAAATGTGTCGCTTCAAAATCAAATGCGGTGCACAAATCATATGCGTCATTCTTAAATTCAAATGTAGTGCACTACCATACATGCATTGTACAAACAAGCATATGCATTTCATATTGCAAATGCGTCACAAAAACTCAAAGAAAACATTATTAGGAAAATGCATGAAACTAATTGCAAATGCGGTGCATTTTAAATGCCTATCTATTATGCAAATGCTATTCATTTTTAGAAAATGCATTTCACCTAACTACATGCGACTATCCTAAACTCATATGTATTGCAAGAACTCAAATGTGGTGCATAAAATCACAAATGTGGTCATTCCCTAAATGACCTAAAAATCCCTAGATGTGATTTTGTATATGAGTTGTTTTGCGAGCAAATGCATCGCATACGAATGCATATGCGTTGAATTAATAATGATGCATTTTCTAATTTAACTTTGAATGCCTAAAACTACGTGCAAAATAAAATTTCAAGAGTTCATTCAAAGGTACTTAGCAGGGGTCCCGCATCGACAGGCCGTCTGAAGGTCCGGATCTGATAACCATGATGATCTGTGTATGGAATGGGAGACATCTTCGCCAGATGCTCAAAGAAAATTTCTCAATTCTTCAAATCTATAGGGTGTAAATGATTTGAATTTCACCCTAATTTCTATTTATACCTAAGATAAAAGTGGCATTTCTTCTGACCTTGTCTATTGGTCATGTAAATTTCCATCTTCAATCAAGCCATACACGTCCCTAACACTTCCAAATTCAATTCTGTGAACTCCATAGCATTTTTGGCCATCAAATTAACTTATCGAGACTATTTTCTTTTCTTTTTTGAATTTTTTCAAAAATTCATCAATTTTCCCGAGGGGGAATACCCTAACCTATTTCATACTGGGGCACAACTAGGGCATATTTTTAATGATTTTCTTTGACACAAAGGCTGAAATGACATTGTATCAAAGAGGGAAAACTGTAGACATTGAAAAATTGGTCTAGGCTTGCGAGCACCACTTTCGACATAATTTTCTAATGTCCATGATCACAATTAAATAATGTTAATTATTTAATTACTTCCTATACACATCTTTCTTCTGCTAATTAAATAACCTTTAATTATTTAATTAATTCATTATGACATGTATTCAACTTTGATTAATTAAATAAATCTTATTTATTTAATTACGTCATTAATTAATTAACTCCCTTTATGAATTAAATAATTTATTATCTAATTTACCTTTTATCATATTTTGACTATAATTAAATATTCTTTTTTAATTATTTAATTATTCAATTAACCTTTTCGATAGTCAATTAAATAAATCATTATTTATTTAATTAAATCTTTTCAATTTTGAATGTTGAATTAAATAAATATTTAATTCATAAAAAGAGTTATTTCTGTCAGATTCTTCTATCACCTACTTAACTAATTATTCACTCACCATCTGACTAGAGATCTATTTAAATCCATTGGTTGTCTCCTGATTCAATATTTGATCATCTCTTTGAAGAGACTCTCTGTCTTGATCAGTCAGTCTAATTCTCCTGCATGCATGTATTTATTAATTAAATATCTTTAATTAATTAATTAATTAATTCATGTGTGCATTCAAACAAATCATTGTTGAGTTCTAACTTTATCCTTTTCATTCAAAGTCCAATTCTTCTATTTTCAAATATTTTCAACTGAAGATTAAATTATTTATTTAATCTTGATCTCCTATTCAGTCTATTTTCGAACAGTCTTAACACTAGATAAAATTATTATTTAATTTAATCTTTATCCTGTAGAATTTCCCACTCATGTTCTAACTGACACAAATCTCACATCGCATGACATTCATCAATCTCGATCATTGATCTCTCTTTTGAATTTGAGTGGATCGTTTGAAAACCAGCTTTCTATAAATTAGCTGAACTTTGTCATTATTCCTCCTCCCAAAATCTAGATACTTTGGAAGAGACTTGTTAATCTTCAATATTTTGCTATAATCACATACATCAAGGATATACTTGCACACTTATGAAAATTTGAGGGAAATTAAACTACAGAAGGGGAAATGGAGAAGGACAATCAAGATAATTCAAAGGAGTTTACAGATATTCGGTGAGACTATTTCATGTTTTGCTTTTTTTAATTAATTTGTGCTTTGTTGTTTGATTTAGATTAATGCTTATTTATTAGATTTAACCGATCTTGCTTGTAGCACTTTTTATCTATGTTACAGGTTCTATTACCTTTCATGGATAATATAACACTATGTGAAAGGATTATATCATAATATTCTGAGTGTTGGACAGATGTGTGAAAATGGTTACAATGTGGTGTTTCAGGATGATGGTTGTGAGATCTAAAAAATACTGAAAATGTTATTGTAGCTGGAAAAATAACAAGTGGAAATATGTATTAGTTGGAAGGAGCCACAAAAATATGCTTGGTATCTCAGTCCAATGACAATTGGCTCTAGCACCAGAGGATGTGTCACATTAACTATGAAAATTTGGTAAGGATAAGTTCATCAAGAACAGTTAGAGATTTTCCAAGACTGACCAAACCAAACAATACTATCTACAAAGGATGTCAAGAAGGAAAGAAAACCATAGAAACATTCTAGAGAAAAGAAGATTCATCTTCTGGACTGTTGGACCTTGTACACACTGATCTTTTTTGTCCAACCAGAATAAGAAGCTTACAAGGTGAGAAGTTTTTCATGATTTTAATAGATGATCATTCCAGATTTACCTAGGTTGCATTTTGAGAGAAAAATCAGAGGCATTGGGAAAATTCAAGATTTTTAGAGCAAGAGTTGAGAATGAAACTAATATGAGAATCAAGTGTTTACGATCTGATAGAGGAGGAGAGTTTACTTCTGATGAGTTCAACAAATACTGTGAAAAGCATGGAATTAAGAGACAACTATCTACCCCTAGAACACCTCAGCCAAATGGTGTAGTGGAAAGAATGAACCAAACAGTTCAAGAAGCAACTAGATAAATAATCATGGAAGCAGGTTTACCACAAGTCTATTGGAGAGAAGCAATATACACTCTTAATAGAGTATTATTCCCAAGGAAGTATGGAAAAACATCATACGAGTTATGGCATGGAAGAGCTCCCATATTAAAGTACTTCAATATTTTTGGGAGCAAGTGCTACATCCGAAAAGATGAGGAAAATCTTGGAAAGTTTGATAGCAGAGCTAATGAAGGAATATTCTTGGGTTACTCTACAAAAAGTAAAGAGTATCGGTGTTACAACAAGAGTCTGAACAAGATGGTTGAAAGTGTGAATGTAAAAGTAGATGAGGATGCTCAAAGAATTCATGACAAAAATATTGAATGTGAATCAAATAAATCTGATGAAAAAAGAAAGACGAATAAGAAATAAGAAGAAGAAGAAGAAGAAGAGACAAAGGAGGCTCCAGAAACTACAACTAAAACTCAAAGGTGTGTATAGAAAAATCGCTCTGAAAAATAGATTATTGGAGATAAGAATAAGGGAATTACTACAAGAAGCAAAGCAACTCAAGAGAAATTTTTACTGTGCCTACTCTCATAAACTGAGCCAAAGACGATGAAAGAAGCATGTAATGAAAAAAATTGGGTGAAGGCAATGAAAGAAGAGCTTGATCAAATAGAGAAAAATCAAACTTTGGAAATTATGCCTAGACTAGCAAAAAAATATGTAATTGGAAGAAAGTTGGTGTTCTAGAACAAGCTGGATGAGAACAAAAAGGTAATGAGAAACAAGGCAAGATTGGTTTGCAAAGGTTAAACTCATATGCCACTATTGCTCAGATGGAAGAAATTTAGATTTTCTTAGCTTTTGTATCTTTCAAGGATTTCAAAGTTTATCAAATGGATGTGAAATCTACATTCTTGAATGGAGAACTAAAGGAAGAAGTCTACATTGAGCAACTGGAGGGATTCAAATCCATAAGTAATCTGGATGCCATTTGCAGGTTGAAGAAAGCTTTATATGGATTGAAGAAAGCACCTAGAGCTTGGTATGGTAGATTAGACAAGTGCTTGATTGGAGAAGGATTTTAAAAGGGATTTGTTGACATTGATTTATACTACAGAACTCACTTAGATTAGATGTTGATTGTTGTGGTTTATGTTGATGATATAATTTTTGGAGGAAATGATGATGTGTAGAAAATTTGTAGATGAAATGCATAAGGAATTTGAAATGTCTACAATAGGTGAGCTAAATTTATTCCTTGGATTGAAAGTAAATCATAACAACAAATTAATTTTCATTTCTCAGTCCAAGTATTCAAAAGAACTATTGAAGAAGTTTGGGTTGGAGAATTCTAAACTGGTTTGTACACCTATTGTTACCAAATGCAAGTTTACAAAGAAGATGAATCACCTAAATTTGATGCAAGAATCTACAGATAAATGATTAGAATATTATTATATTTGACTGCCACTAGACCAAACATTATGTATGCAGTTTGTTTAGCAACAAGATTTCAGCAAGAACCAAAGGAATCACATGTTGCAGTAAAAATGATCTTTAGATATTTGAAGGATACAAAAGATTTGGGGTTGTGGTATCGAAAGGACTTAGACTTCACTTTGATAGCCTATACTGATGTTGATTGGGTCAGATGTGTTGATAACATGCAGAGTACATGTGGTGGAGCTTATTTCCTTGGCTCCTAGTTGGTTGCTTGGTCAAGTAAGAAACAAGATTATGTATCTTTATCTACTACTGAAGTTGAATACATTGCCACATCCTCATGTTGCACTCAAATATTATGGATGAAACAAATGTTGAAGGATTTTGGAATATCATTTGATGAACCAATCTCAATCATGTGTGACAATACCAATACAATAAATATTTACAAGAATCCAGTACCGGACTCCAGAACGAAGCATATATCCATAAGATATGATTTCTTGAGAGAGAAGGTGTTGGAAAATGAAGTAAAACTTGAATATGTACCTATAAAAGAGTAGATTGTAGATATTTTCACAAAACCATTTAGAAAAGATACTTTTGAGTATCTCCGATAGAAGTTAAGGGTTCTTCCCCCTCATAGTCTATAATAACATGCACCAGGGTGTGCATTGGTCCAAGGTATTATATGCTCATTTTTATTTGGATCAATGTTCGACAAAGACTAATGATATGCAATTTTTAATGAGAAAACCTAAAGATATGTAAGATTTCACTAAATGACCTAGAAATGAATGCAAAATACAATAGAAAGCTAAGAGACTAGAGATGTGCACTTGGAAACTTGTAGGAGCTTGAATGAAGACTCAAGATGCTGAAAACATTGAAATTAATTTTTTTTGGGACTCATACGTCAATCTAGGTGATTTAGTCCCAGATTAGGGTGTTTAGGTAGGAATAGAAATCTGGTAGAGATATGTCTAAAACACCTAAAATTTATAAAATTCACTATACTGAGACTTATACACCAAAAGCGACATATCTATCCATTTTGGCCTTTTTGAAGAGTTAGGATCTGAATCTACTCTTAAATCTCTGCATGATCTTGTCAACTTGATTCTTGGGTCTAGATTGTCAAATTCTACACTATAGAAGTCCTTTAATGATCTCCAAAATAAGGTGACAACTTTGAAAACTTTGAACACTTCAAAAAATCTCTCCAAAATTTCTCTTCAATATGTCTTCAACCTAGATCTACAAATCACACACTAAAGAGAGGGGAAAATGTTGTTTTGTTAGTGGAAAGAGGTTTTCCTTGGTCAAACCCCATTTTGGTAATCGAACCTTGTAATGAAATGAAATTAAATGAAGGAATGATGAATGAACAACATGCAATGTTACAACTCACCAAACCGTAGCAATAAGGTGTTGCAAACATGAATGAAATGGCTCTGATGGATGTAGATCTTGACTCTTGCTTGAATTTTGTGGATCTTGAATTGAATGCTTTCTTGAATCATGCAACCCTACATCACAATTGTTAGCTCAAAAAAAAACATGATGCATGATGACTTTTACATGATGCTTGATACTTGAATAATGATCCTAAATTCTTGATAAAAAACTCTTGAAGGCTCTTGAATGCTCCCATGAACTCAAATTCACTATAAGGAATGCACTCATGAAATTATTGGATTAAAATGAGTGAAATAACCTTGTATTTATACTTGTTTATCTCAAATTTCCTGATATTACAACACTAGAAGCCGACTTCAGATCTAGGAGTGGCATATGAGTCCCATTGGGCTTAACTATGGAACGCATTTTTAAAATAATCTTAGATTCATGTGAAATCAAGATCGGGTCCCCAAAACATAGGTGGGACCCATACACCCAAGGTCGCGTATGAGTCCTAGATCACTAAATCTGGGCCACACAACCTAAAAAGTCACGAATTATTATTGGATACTAGTTTATATAAAGATTATCCTTGGAAAGATGCATTAATTAACGCTTTTGGATGCAAAATAAGGCCAAATAAGGCATAAAGAAGCCCAATCAATTAATGAAAACCATAGATTAGTGTGAAAGTGTTGTATGACACTTTACAACACCTTAAATAATGTACAATTAAGTCCATTTAGTTTACAATGGCCCAAGACCTAATGTGAATGTGTTAAACACATTACAACCCTAAATCAAGGCATCATTAAGCTTTATTTAACGAGGACCCAAAAAAGTGTGAATATTTCACATATGATATTTTTTGACACTACACATACCATATCCATGTACTTTATTAACCCCTCAATGAACCAACTCATCCCTTCAAATAAAAAAAATCAATTCCTCAAATTGCAACAATTTTTTTTGAGCAATGGTGGATGTCATTTGACTATCTACCACATGTGAATTTTGATGTGCCATTATATTTTGTAAGAAAAATATCGTTTAAGTTTAAATTGGGTTTAAAACCCATTTATTTTGATACTATATCATTCTAGGGATTTGGTAATGACATGCCACAACATAGGCTAGTGGGATGTATGCCAATTGAAATTGTGTGAGACCCCACCTTTTTATGATCTTGTCCACCCCATGTGTCATTGATGGTATCATGTTTTCTATTTTTATGTGTCATATTCTTCTTTGATTAGAAATTATGTAGGAGTAATCATGTGCTACACTCTAGATTTATATTATGTTCCTTGATGTTATCATGACTCATACTAGATATTTTTGTGTCTTTTAGGATATTTATGGATGATAATTATTCTTATGAATAGATTCTTTTCTTATAGTCTTATGGTTGTTTTGATCATCAAAGATATCACTAGGTGATGGGTTGTATGATTGTTTAAATAGAGTTATCACTTAATTTCATTAGGTGGTTATGTAACTAGATATTGTGGAGATGATAATCATATATATTAATGTTTACTTATTATAATTATTAGATTTTATTTCCTAGTTGATTATTATTTTTGAAATGTTATCTTAATTTATAATAGTTACTCTTTTTATTCTTTTTCATGAGATGTACTAAAACCTTTTGTTCAGTGAATAGCTGATTTTTTTTCAATGGTGGTGGGGGTCACATAGCTACTTCCATTATTTAATTTGGTGTAGTCATGGATGGAGGGTTCAAAAAGGACTATCCACAATGAAAATAACATAAGAAATGCTCAAAAAACATGAATTATCGTTGATTCAACAAATTATAGTCTTACATGCATCATATTCCATATGTTTAGAATGACTAGGGCTCATAGGCCTGTCCTAAAGGCATTACAAGATATTACAATTGGCGATAGGCCTTATTATGACCTTCAAGTCTACTTCATATCTACTACTTATCTTCTAGATAACTAATTGCCTTATAATGGATTACAAATGGTCTTAAATATGAATCTCTAGCTCTAATTATGATTTGCATTGGCCTCAAGGGATTACAACCCCATTGCAAGATTAAGTGTGTAGGTTGGACAAATAGCATGAGAAGATAATCCATCATGAGGTTAAATGTATTATGGATCTCCAAAATAGTTCCCTTGGACCTAAAATTCCTTGTATGATGTTTGATTAAGCTTCACACATTCCAAAAAAGGTTTACACAACAAGCTTGATCCAAATAGGCCCCAAATGCTTTGTCTAAGAATTGATAGTGAAATTTTGAGAGTGACAACTTTTCGCAAACGAATACAAATCTCCTAAAATCTAGATATGTTGTAGAAAGCCTCGTGTAGAAACAATATCTTGGTTCATGAGTTGAGAAATGACAATGTAGTAAAATGCGAAAGAGACTACTAATAAAAATATGACTAAATTGTATGAAATTTTTTTTTTTGGTTGATACAAGATTTCTTTGCAACTAGGATGCTCCTGCATCAGACACCCAAGGTTGGAAAAAAAAGTGAGTCCCTCACTTTCTAGGGGCTAGAGAAAAACCAAAGTGATCCACCTTAGTCTGAGAAATCCATGATGAATCCTCCACTGGTCTACCTTTCCACTTCACCAAGTACTCCTTATACTGCTTGTTTATAATGCTCCTTCCATTTTTGATGTCCAAGATCTACTCAATCTACTTTAGTGGTTGATGGGGTAACTTCTCCTTCAAGTCTGTTTATTTGTTACTACCACTTGATCATCCCTTATTATACTCATAGATTTCAACAACATTGAAAATGGGTGATATACTGAGTTCCTCTGATAACTCCACTTCATATGCATTTCTTGAATCAAACTCCCTAAGAATCCTACATGGTCCAAACTTCCTCATCTTCAACTTATTGTATGTTCCAATTGGAAATATTTCCTTCTTGAGATATACCATAACTTTGTCAAAAACAAGAAATTCCTTATGTCTCCTTTTCTCCTTTTCTTTCTCATTGTACTTATTGTTCATTTCCTTCAAGTGTTTCCAAACCTGATTATGCAATGTTTGTATGAATCCTATAAATTCTTCTACTTCTGCACTAATCTTAGTCTTTGTACTGATGTCTTTGAGCTTTACAACTCCTTTGGGATGTATTCCCATCACAATCTAAAATGGTGTATTCCTTGTATTATAGTTTACTGAGTTATTATATGAAAACTTTACTTTTGGTTCAACTATGGACCCCAATTTCCCACCTTATCTCCAACCAAACATCTTAATAAGTTACCCAAAATTATGTTTACTACCTCTATTTATTCATCTATTTTTGGGTGGTACGTTGAAGTGAACTTTAGGTCTATCTTCATCATCTTCCAAAATATCCTCCAAAAGTATCCAATGAACTTGGTTTCCTTGTCTAAAACTATACTCTTTAGTAATTAATGCAATCTCACAATCTCCTTGAAAAATAGGTCAACAATATGTACAACATCATTAGTCTTCTTGCAAGGAACGAAATGTGTCATCTTAGAAAATTGGTCCACTACTACCATTATAGAATCATATCCTCTCTATGTTCTTGGAAATCCCAAATATGAAATCCATGCTTATATCCTCCTAAGGTCTCTTTGGTATTGTCAAAGGTTTATACAATCCAACATTCTGACTACTCCCTTTTCCTACTTAACAAATTCTACAATTTTGAACATACTTCCAAAATCCTTATATATCTACAACCAAAAATAGTGTTCACTTCTCCTTAATCAAATTATCCCTCATGGAACTCCTTGGAATACACAATTTATTTCCTTTAAAAAACATATATTCTTGAATGAAATAATCCAACCATTGAATCCTATCTATTACTACTAGTCCCTTACATGCATGGAAGGCTTTGACAAAATTTAGATCATCCACATACATGTGTTTTAGTTATTAAAAGCCCAACACTTCTACCTTCAATGTTGTCAACAAACCCCTCCTAATCAATGCATTCACAACTTTATTTGACTTACCACTCCTATGCTTCAACACAAATGTATAACTCTACAAGAACTAAAATCAACTCATATGTCTTTGGTTCAAATTTCCCTGATTGTTCAAATATTTCAAGGCTTGATGACTAGTGTACAACAAAAATTCCTTAGGAAAAATATAATGTCCCCAATTCTTTAAGGGTTGAACTATGGCATAGAATTCCTGATCATAAACTAAATATCTTTTTGTAGAATCATTCAACTTCTCACTGAAATAAGCTACTGATATCCCTTCTTGACTCAACACTACTCCTATTATATTTCCATTGGCATCACAATCAAATTGAAATAATTTATCAAAATACGGTAATGCTAGTACTGGTTGCTCTATCACCTTCTTCTTTAATAATTCAAAACTTCTTTGTGCTCTATATGTCCACTTGAAGTCCTCCCTATCTCCTCTCATTGTTTCTATCATAGGTGTCTTTAGGGGGGTTAGATTGACATCAGAGGTAAAATAACATGAAAAGAAATGAATTCAAAAAACAAAACATAAGTGTATACCTTCAATAACCCTCCATGGATTGAGCTCAAGATTGCACCCATCTTGAAGATTTTCTCAAGTGTTTGAATGTGGATTGCTCACCAAAGTACTAGCTTAACAAGGCTATGATTCAATATGTCAAAATGAGAAGATGAAGCTCCAATTTATATAAATTGGAGGGGAGAAATAGAGGGCTAGGATTGATTAAGAGGGTGAGGTTTGGGTCAAGGTGGTGTGGCTTGTTATCATTGTGGTAAGTGTTACAATGGAGTGTAGGAGAGGTGATGAGGTATGCTCACACATGTGTGAGGATACCTTGGATAGAGAAGTCATTAATTTTGGAGGCTAGGTGTAAGTTAGTGGGGCTAGGTGAGATATCTCATTGTATGAGACAAGATTGGGTGGGATGTGAGTGAATTTTAAATTAGGGAAATAATGGTAATGGTGATTAGACATGTAGGTTAAAGTGATTAATCAAGGATTAGTTAGTCTAATGGGGTAGGTTGAGTCAATAAACCATGGGTTTATTAACTAGCATAGGGTTAAAAGTTGGAGAATGGGATAATGAAGGTTAGGAGGCTAATTAACTCAAATGGTATTAGAAGGAAAGGGGATAGTGATGGGATTAATTAAATAATTCAATTATTTAATTAATTGGAAGAAATTTAGTCTAGGAGGTGATATAATGGAATAATTAATTCAATATTAAATATTTAGTTAATTAAAGGTTGAGGATGGGTGAATTAATTAAATGGTAACATTTAATTAATTAAGAAGTGTTGTCAGAATTAGGGTGACTACATTTTTCCCCTCTTTGATGCAGAATTTGTAGTGATGCTGCATCAAAGCAGTTTAAATTTTTTTCCTAACGGATTGGAAAGTGAGTAATGAGGTGATGCCCCTTGAGAGGTTGACCAAAAAAAAATTAAAAAAATATTTTTGATCTGCATCTTGAAATAGGCAGGTGAGGATGATAGAGGATGATGTAGGACTTTTGATGTGTCCAATATAGAAGGAATTAGGGTTTGGGGTGGGATTAGGGTTGAAAATCCTATAAATAGGCCTTGAGGGGCCTTAAAAGTCATTTTCAACTTTGTGATTTTTGGACAGGAGCTTAGGTGGTAGCGTAGAGGTATGGCTCAAGTTCCTCATCATTTGCATCACTCGGAGAGGGTGAGGGAGTACTAATGACCAAAGGATACAGTGACCTGGTATGTACCCTATCCATTAGGTTTTAGGCTAGGTTAGGGGGATTAGGGTAGGTTATCCTATGACATGGAGTTGGGGGTATCAGAAGCAAAGCTTTATGAACTTGCGCTTAAGTGCATGATTGTGGTGCCTATGTTACAAAATGCGACGCTTTTGAAAAATTTGCACCCATGCTCTATTTTGGTGCCTGCATAAAAAATCGATGCACTTGCATTCATTATGCATGTGATCAAAATACATGCTTGTTGGGGGGGCAGGTTTGGCAAGGCATGAAAAAAGGAATGACGCTTTTGTAAAGTGGCACTTGTGTCATGAATTTTAATGCCTTTGGGTGAAAATTTTGCACCTACATAAAGCGATGATTGGGTGAGAAATTGGCATTCCTGCGCCCAAAATAATGGTGCCTGCAACAAAACTGAAAGTATAGCTTTATAGAAGCTACGAGGGTGGGTAGTTTTAGGTAGAGGTAAATAAATGATTTAGTTTAAATGGTTGATGTTAGCATGCAAAATGATGCAAGAGGACTTGAGGATCCTCCAGTCTTAGGAGTGGTGGATGGAGATTGTGTCAATGATGCGAGAGTGATTGACGCCCATGGATGATGATTGGTTACATCTGATGGGTTTTTAATTTTTCTCATGGATGCCTCAGATTCGAGTGCACCAAGCATTGATGACAACATTGGTAGAGTGATGGCATATTGACATTAATAGATTTTACTTTCCCATTGGAGAGGCCAACATCACTTTAGAAGATGCGTGAAATATTCTTCAGTTGCCTATTCATAGGGAGCTAGTGGTGTATAGACTATGTGGTGCGAGGTCTATCCTTCACAAGATATTTTTGACTGGAGATTTTACCATCAAGGGTGTAGATTTGGATCTAGAGGCTAGGAGAGGTCAATGGCCAGAGCTTTCCCTATTTATAGATGCATTGATTACATTCACCCTGATGTTGGATAGGAGGTCACAAAGGTTTTGTAGTGGGTTGGGTTGGTGTACAAAAGGGGATACTTATAGATTGTATAGTTTATGATTGGGGTGCCACTATCCTAGCAGAATTATACCAAGATATGCACTATGTAGTGTATAGGGATGGTCAAAGCTTGGCCATGGGGGTGACTCTGTTACATGTTTGGGCATTTGAGTACATTGTAATTTTGTAGCTAGTATGTAACAAGCGATAGGGGGCGGGGATGCCCTATGTATATATGTATTCAATATTTAGGAGGCATCACCATTCAGTAGATTTGGATCATTGGTGGTGGGTTATAGATGAGATGGAATCATTCATCTAGCACCCCTAAATTATCACATCATATGAAGTGTTTTCAGTCAAGGTTTTGAGCTTCAAAGGAACTCAACTCAACATAAGTTACATGCACTTTGTATCAGTTCAAATCTTGAATATGTAGCCACATTCTCTATCTTTCTTTTCTCCATGAATAGTGAGTTCACTTAGACAATGAGTCAACATTGTAGTGAGCCTTTCTGTAATATCTTATAACTAGTTATAACATATTGTGAGCTAATCCTCACCATGGTTTTTGTCACTTTGGGTTTTCCACATAAAAATCTTGATGTTCATGTGTTGTATGTGTTATAAGTTGTTTATGATTTCACTTCTATTAATTTCTAAGTATGCTATGGTAATTGGATGGTTAGTAATTAAATGGTTTTTAGGAATACTAATTCACCCCCCTCTTAGTATTATGGGTGTTCAATAATTGGTATCAGAGCTTGGTTCTCTTGAAGGAGCTTGACCACTTTGGGAAGATCTTGGAGATTGAACACATGGATGATATACTTACCAATGGATACTTTGAAAAAGACTACATACTTGACAAGGATGGAGAACTCAAAGTTGATCTTTAATATCTTGAAAAATTTTAAGGTGAAAACAAATATCTAAAGGAAAATCTCAAAGAAGCTAATTAGTGCATCAATAAATTGAGAGAGAAAATCAAAAGGTTCAAAGCTGGACATCGAGATGTAAATGAACAATTGAAACAAGTGAATAAGAAAATCACTAGACTAAAAGTGCAAGTGGAAGAAAAGAAAAGAATTGAAAAATTTATAAATGCAATAGTGAAGAACAAATCTGATGCATGCACAAGGCTTGAACAAGAAGTGGTAAATCTAAGATCAAACTTGGAGAAAGAAATAATTCATGAAGATAAGTTCAAGAAAATTTCTATAATTCTTGATGAGTTAATTGTAGGTTAGAGAGTATGTAAAGATAAAGGTGGTTTGGGACTTGAGAAAGGTGAAATTTCAAAAGTAGATGTAAAGAAAATTAGTGAACCAAAGAAGACTGAAGATAAGAAGAATAATGGCAAGTAATAGAATCAAAGAAAAAATGCAAGAAGACCTCCTATCATACAACCAAATTATCAAAGGTACTCATCCTTCAATGGTATTTGTTATTTCTATAATAAATTTGGACATAAAGCAATAAAATGTAGAAGTAAAATAAATTAGAATGTTTCATCCTTTATTGGTCAATGCTTTACATGTAAGAAGTTTGGACATAGAGAAAGTGGATGTAGAAATCAAATGAGGAATACATATAACCATGGTAGAATTTTTCAATCTTTTAATGGCTACTATTACACATGTTATGGTTTTGGACACAAGGATAATCAATGTAGATCCAAAATGAATGAAAAGAATAACTCTTAGAGGAATTGTGTATGTTACAATTGCAATAACACTGGATACATTGCTAGGATCTATAGAAACATAAGGAAGAAAAATCCCATAAAGAGAAGTGATTCAATCACAAATATTGATCCGATAGAAGCAAAGAAGGAAATGGAAAAGAACTGAAGGAAGAAAGAAGAGCCTGAGAACAAGAAAGAATCAAAAACTACAAATGAATCTGTACCACCCTTTAGTGCAGATAATTCTATCAAAAAATGAACCTAGGCATTGGCTTAGGGGAGAAATAATAGAAAATTGGATATCCCCTTGCTGATATAAGGCATCATGGCTCAACATGAAGACATAATTTGGAGATTGAGAGTTTGGATCTTGTGAAGGAAATTTTAGAAGAAAACATGCATTTATGGAGTTTTGCAGAATAATTAAGGGTTTAATGTTGCATAGTTAATAGTTTAAATCAACTTTATTGATTGTTGGATTGAATGCAATTTAGGAGGCATCACTAGTTTTCTGCCCCCCTTATGTGCTTGGACCTAATTATTCTTATTATTTTCCCATTTAATTACCGCTTTAAAAAATAACTTAAATTTGGGAATTAAATTTAATTATTTATTTAATGATTATTGAAAATCCAAAATAGGTTTGGTCTGGGTGGCCCTCACCCTTGACCACCCTATTTTAGCCCAAATTTTAATATTTTATGCTCAACATTAATAAGTTTACAAATTTAAATTAAATTATCGACCTTTCAAAATAATTATTGCGGGAAATGTTGAAATACATATAAATACAAGTGTTTTTCACCATTTGAACATCTAGTAAAACTTTTGATCAATTGAGCATCCTAAAAATTAGTCAAGAAAATTCAAGAGGAGAATAAGCAATATTTTTACATATTTTTCATTAGTAAAGATCATGTTTGCAATGCATCATCAAATTCATGTCAAATCAATAGTAAGATTTTTCATATTTTATATCCATTATCATTATGGGTACTAACACTTGTAGGATATTCAATCAAATATCAAGTTCCACTTATATGAGATATGCATCATAATTTTAGTCCATCAAGGAATGCAAATTTGAATGGTAAGTTGCAACATTTTGATTTATCATTTGTTTTGTCCATTTTCCTTTTCTAGACCTAGGGTAATAACTCTTTATCCAACATAATCATAGTCATTATGGAAGTGAAAACACCAAAATTGGGTTTGACTTAGGTAAGCCCCTATATGGAATAACCCTTCCTCTCCTCTCTTTCTTGCAATTTGCAGATCTAAAGTGGATTGGAGAATATTGAAGACCTAAAATCAAGATCAAGCTTACAAACATCTTACTTCATCAAATTAAGGAAAGACCAATTATTTGCTAACGGATGAATTTCTAGAGTTGATGTTGACAAGGAAGCATCTACAAACTATTATACACATGTACATGTTTTGAGACTCTAGAAACCCTAATTTATATTTAGGTGTGCCCATACCCCTGACTAGCTAGTTAGGATCCAAATTCTAATGCTAGGTTCCTTAGCTTCTTCCCCTTTTTTTGTTCTCAAATTCTATATTTTTTTGAGTTAGCAATAGTTATTTATAATTCAATAGTTGACTTAGTTTTCAATCACAAAATCACACACATTGCATCAATTCACATCATCCCAACTCAAAAATAAAAACCTAGAGGGACCAAAACCATGATCAACCATTTTTGTGTCCCAAGTAGCCAGCTAGACTTTTATGATTTTTGTGTCCCCCAATATTAAATATTGAAAAGTATGATTTAGGTTAAAAATAGCCTTGGATCCATTTTTCAATGCTACATTTTGGTAAACTTGATGTATCTTAGAATTGCAAAATTTTAGTTTACATGACTATCGTGTTGAGATCTAAGTGAATAAGAACATCACCAGACAACAAGTGAGTGCAAGAAAATAAAAGAATTGAAGAATGTCTAAATGCAATAGTGAAGAATAAATCTGATGAATGCACAAGGCTTGAACAAGAAGTGGTAAATCTAAGATCAAATTTGGAGAAAGAAATAATTCACGAAGATAAGTTCAAGACAAGTTCTACAATTATTGATGATTTAATTTTAGGTTAGAAAGTAGCTAAATACAAAGGCAATTTGGGACTTGAGAAAGGTGAAAGTTAAAAAAAAATGCAAAGAAGATTAGTAAACCAGATAAGATTGAAGATAAGAAGAATAATGACAAGTACTAGAATCAAGGAAAGAATGCAAGAAGACCTCCTACGGTACAAAAAAATGCTCAAAGGTACTCATCCTTCAACAATAACTATTATATCTACAATAAGTGTACATAAATCAATAGAATGTATAAGTAAAATAAATCAAAAAAATTCATCCTTTACTGGTCAATGCTTTACATGCAAGAAGTTTGGACATAGACCAAGTGAATACATAAATCGAATGAGGAATACATAAAACCATGGTAGAATGTTTCAATATTTTGATGTCTACTATTTTACATGCTATGGTTTTAGACATAAGGATAACTAATGTAGATCCAAAATGAATGAAAATAATAACTCTCATAGGAATGGTGTATGTCACAATTGCAATAAAACTGGATATATTGCTAGGTTATACATAAACATAAGGAAGAACAATCCCATAAAGAGAAATGATCTAGTCACAAATATTGATTTGAAAAAAGTAAAGAAGGAAATGGAAATGACTCAGAGGAAGAAAGAGGAGCTTGAGAACAAGAAAGAATCATAAACTACAAACAAATATATACCACCCTCTGGTGTAAATAATTCTCCTAAAAATTGAACCTAGGCATTGGCTTAGGGGAGAAATAATATAAAATTGAATATCCCATTTTTGATATAAGGTTTCATGGATCAAGATGAATACATAAGTTGGAGATTGAGAGTTTGGATCTTTTGAAGGAAATTTTGGAAGAAATCATACATTTGTGGAGTTTTGTGGAATAATTAAGGGTTTGATGTTGCACAATTAAGAGTTTTCATTAGATTTATTGATTGGTGGATTGAATGCAAATTATGGTGAATCAAAGGACTATAAGTTTCTAAAATTGGTCTAATTTACTCACTTTTATGCATTTAGAGTGAATTGAAGCAAGTTGAAGAATTCAGGAAGTAGATCATTCAAACCCTAGTTTGAGTTAAGTGAAGAAAAGGTATTTAACATTGTCTAATATTGAGATAGATTTATTTTTCAAAGAATTCAAATTCAGTAGAGATGGCTACACCTATATGAGTGAATGTGAGTGAGAAGCCTCAGTTGAAATTTAAGAAATACCTTATGAAGATATTTGAGAACGACCCGCTCAGAGCATTTTTGAGCATTTCATACAAGGTTTCTCTTATAGAAGACACTAGGGATTATATCCATGAGAAAATAGAAGAATATAATCATGTGAAATTTATAAACCTACATGGAAAAATGAGTTAACTGGAGGTGATCACTAGATCAAGCTCGAATACGAAAAACCTAGTGGCAAAGAAATTGGACGTCTGGCAACTATTTCCAAATTTCACCTATGATGATGGTGCTTGACATGATAAAAAAGGAAGTTATAATGGAAGTTACAAGACTTTGTGCCACTGGACTTGTGCTAGTATTGAAATCTATATAGAATAAAGATTTGATGGAATTAATTGGAGCCACATTTGATCAAAGGGCTCTCACTATGGACACTATTTGTAACCCCATAATAAAGTATGTGGCAATAGTCATAGAATAAAAAATTTACTATGCCAAAAAGGAGAATTCTATGTCATCTATATCAATTCATGTTGCCTATAAAATGGTATAAAAGGGTAAGGACTATGATCTATGTGAGTTGCTTCAAAAACAACTATTTAAAAACTTGAAGCAAACCAAAGATACAAAATATCCATTTAAGTTTGGTTCCTTGGTAGTTTGTCTGCTTTTTACTTTTTGAGGGAGCTTCTAGGAAGAAGTAATGCCATATGGGATAAGAGGAGATTAGTATCACATCAGATTTTGGAACACTTATACAACCTTGGTGATATGATTTAGTTCAAGAAGAGGCGCTTATTGCATTCTTTGTAGTATTATAGAAGAGAAGGTATGAAAGGGAGAGAATCCCTAGGTCCTTAGTAGAAAAATGACAAGATGATATCACATTTTTGGTTTCCACTGATTTTTTCATTACTGAAGCTATGGAACCCAAAACAATCTAGATTCCACCAATCGATTATGAGATAAATGAAGTTGAGGTTGATGGTCTTGTTAAAATATTGTTGAATAGTCCTAAAGATCCTACATGATAAAACATGGAACTTTCCGAACCTGCAAGAAAGAATAAAGTGACTAAAGTTGTTGATGCATATTTCAAAGGACATGGAATTATAGATCAAGAAGTAAAGATATTAAGAACAAAACATGAAACATTAGAAGGTATAGTTGGTGAGTCCTTCAGACCCAAAATATTTGGTAGAACTATTTCCACTACTTCGCCCAGTACTCAAAAATCTTTAGGATCGGTTTCTATGCCCTATAGAACTAAGAAAATGGAGACTAGTGCTTTGGTGGTAGAAGAATCTTAATTGAAGAAAAGGAAAGCTACTCCATTAGCCTCCACATATGTCACTAAGCCAAAAAGAGGAAAGAAATAGAAAGATCAAAGAGAGAAGGATATGAGTGTGCTCTTTGAAGAAGAAGAAGATGAGGATGAAGAGTCTCCATTGACTGTGAAAAGATGTAGCACTACCCCAAAGAAACCAAGAATAGATATAGTTGACAGATTTGAAGATGAATAGATTGTGAAGGAAAAGAAATCCTTTAGGATACATATACATAAGGTGAAGGAAAAGAAATAAAATAAGCTTGAATCTGGTAATCTGGAGAAGAAGAATAAAAAGAAGATGAAAACTACTCTAGAGAAACCTTTGAGCCCAATGAGGTTGGACACACTATTTGATGGTATTTTACATTAGAAAATGTTGAAGGAAACTATTGTCATGTATCAAAATGAAAATGAGGAGAACAGAGTTGCCATAATTGAAGCAATCATCAAATATATTGTCACTATTGAAGAAAATATGGAGTATATCAAGAAAAAGGTTCCAAATGATGTATGGAAAGTCTTATTGGAAAATAGAGAAGAAGCCATAGTGCTGGAAGAAATGATCAGATCAGATTTTATGGAGAAGATTGGTTTTTCCTTGTCTAAAGCTGATAAGGCCATAGTAGCTCAATTTTGCAAGAAATAATTCAAAAAAAAATGAAGGATAACACTTCTCGTGGGAAAAGATCATGATAAAATTGAGAGAATACAAAAGGAGACTAAAGAAAAATTTACTAAAATAGTATAGAAATATGAGATGACTCTTGTTGGTTCCTCCAATAAAGAACAAGATCTATAAAATGAAAGCATTGATACAAAATAAATTTTAGATAATACCCCTCCAAAAATAGAAGAACCTATGCAAGGAAATGATGAAGATATGCATGGTGTAGAAAGAGAAACTATGATCAGGGAGGAAACTAGAAAGAATAACATTCCCATTCCTATAGTAAACATAATTCAAGACAATCCTAAGATATCTATTCCTCTAGCAGATACAGAACATGGCACCGATGAAGGCGAAAATAATGAAGATGAATATGTGTAAAGGTAGAAAAATGAGGAAGAAAAAGGTAAAAATAATGATGAGAAGGAAGGAAAAGATGAAAAAAATGAAGAAGGTGAGAAAGGTGGAAATGGAAAAGATAAAGGACATAAGGAGAAAAAGGAAGACAAGGAAAAAGATAAAGACAAGTCCTCCAGTGAAGAAGAGGAAAAGGCAGAGGAAGAATAAGATACCAACATTAGAAAGAATGGAGAAGTAGAGAAATATGAGGATTTACCCAAGTGCTCTGGCAATCCTTTAGAGAGTCTACTACCTAAACAGATATGGTACCAACCGGTCATCTTTTCAGAATTGTTGCGATTTCCTATTGTTGATTTAAGTAAGATGCCTCCTGAGCATAAGATGTAGCTAAGTTATGTATTAAATGTACCAGAAAGAAAAGAGATCCTTGAAACATGTCAAAAGAGTAATGAGTTAATGGAAGAAGTTGAGAAGATATTATAGGAGATCACTCCAGTTACTAATGTTGATACAACATTGTCTTCTATGGAGAACTTCAAATTGTTGATTGATTCTTTTAAGGAGGATGCCTCCAATTTGAGACAACAAGTGGAAATAAAGGAAATGAAAAGGCTTACAAAAAAATGTGCATCAACACATGCCATGGTTGAAGAATTCTTGAAAGAGGTACAATACTATGAGGATGAGGCAAAGATACTAATTTTGTACTGCATAGGGTGGCCAGAAGCCATGCAGAATATAAAAGTTGAAATGGACTCGATTGAGTCTCAAATTGCCAAGGCATCAAGTTCCTATGATTTGGCACTAGACATAAAGTATCACATCCGGACTTCTATAATAGAGTTGCATGACAAATTCCTCAATTTTTGGAACTAGAAGGAAGAGATTTTCAAGAAGCTTGGAAAGATAAGGGACTTGGTGCAAGAAAAGTGCATACCTATTTCAAATTCCCTTGCTAGGGTTGATAGAATATCATGGATAAATCTTAACTCTAATACTATGGAAGAAGGAGAAGATAATTTTATGGAGCTTGAGTCTCTATATAGGTTTCTTGCAGCAGTAAAAAGAACTTAGGAAGAAGGAAAACCTCCTTGGAAATGCATGCTATAGAAGCTTGGGTCAACATCTTCAAGTTGACCAATTATGTTTTCATTGCATTTTTTAGTTCTTTCACGTTTTCATATTTATTTGTACATAAATAGATGTATTAGGAGTTTTTGATTAATTTACTAAGGGGGAGTTAGTAGTTTTAGTTCAATTTGTATATATGGTTGTGAGGGAGTATACATTTTATTTTTGTGCACCATTTTCCCTTGATGTCAAAGGGGGAGAGATGTGTGAAGAAGTGTTTTGGAACATGTTGCCATCAATGACAAAGGGGGATATTATTGAAAGAATGAATAAGTTGTGTGTTTTCATTGATTTCAATGCTAAATGGTGGATATCAGAATGATATGGAGAATATTCTACATAAAGGACTTGATTCATAGTTAAGCACTTCTACTATGTATCTAAATTGGTAGTTTTTGCTCTCAGCTCCCTCCAATAAATTGGTTTGCATTCCATCGCACATATAGATCTACTTATGTGGTTCTAATATGTTGTTTGTGGATGATATTAGCATTTGAATTTAGAATTTCAGTTGGTTTGGACAAATGGTTCAAAAGTTGCAAGTGAAAAAAGTTCAAAATGTAAGGTTTTGTAAAATTTCTATGTAATGAATATGACATATTTGGTCCACACTCCTCCGTAAATTTGTGTTAGGACTTATGGTTCTGGGAGAATTTTTATAGGTTTCTATGCATTAATATTTCTAGTTGGCATCATCTTTTGAGATCCACGTATCCTATGATTGGTGATCAATTGAAGTATTTTGATTTTAGGTCCTATTCTTGGCCGACCTAAAAATATGTAAAGGGTTGTGGAGTTTAATAATGTGATGTGAAGGTAAGAGGGAGATATTATAGGTCCTTTCTGACACATATCACATGTGTTGTGGCATGAAGATAATTTAATTTGAATTGGGTGTTGACAAGGGACATTTTGCATTACTTTGGGTGACATCTAATCAGACTGACCTAATTGATGTTTGCAATGAAGTTAACATATATAGAAGATCATTTTGAGTTTTTGATGATGATGATTTTGATAGAGATGTGATTTGAATACAATAAGTAAAGAATTTTTTTGTAAAGGATTGAGAAAATTTTGCGTGAATGTAATACTAAGCAAAATTTTTTATTTTATATTAGAAGTGTTTTGAGTCAGGTTTTTGAGCTTCAAAGGAACTAAACTCAACATATGTTAGATGAACTTTGTATTAGTTCAAATGTTGGTTGTGTATCCACTTTCTCTACCTTTCTTTTCTCTATGAACAATGAGTTCACTTGGATACTGATTCCACCTGGTAGTGAGCCTTTCTATAATATCTTATAACTGGCTATAACATATTGTGAGCTAATCCTCAGAGTGGTTTTTCCCACTTTAGGTTTTCCACATTAAAATCCTGGTGTTCATGTGTTGTATGTGCTATGGGCTATTTATGCTTTCATTTTTGTTAATTTCTAAGTATGCTATGATAATTGGATGGTTATTAATTAAATGGTTTTTAGGAATATTGATTCACTCCCCCTCTCAGTATTCTATGTGTTCAACACTTTCTCTATAATATTTGTGCAAACATATTTGATATTTTTAAGAATATATTTTGCTGCTATCATCATCATCTATCTTTTCATCTCATTGTATGAACACTTATGTTTATTGAATCTCGTAGTTAATTTATGAGCTTCATGACCTGATGTTCGATATCAAATACTCATGCGAGACAAATTTGTAGGCTCATGGATTCCCATGCTACAAGTACATTTGGTGTTCATCCCGATTTTAATAACTATTTCACCTAAGGAATCAAAATTACATAGTCAATATTTGATCCTCTCCCTACCCCTACTTTTCTTATGCCTTCTTCATCACCAATCATTCATGTAGAGTTGGAAGTTTTTTTGTGCATTTCCAAGAAGATAAACTTAAAAAAATAGAAAAATACCTAGAAATCCTTGAATTATTCTTAAGCACTAAATCCTTGGTTGGAGAAATTATTACCCTTGTGAGTAACCTTAGAAATTTAATCAATGATTCATAAAGAATAGAAGTGTTATGCAACCTAGCTCATATAGAGGACTCAAACATCCCTACAGTATCTAGTTGCACTCAAATCCTAACCAATACTCAAAATCAAGATGGAAAACAAGCTTCCACTCCTCTAGCCATAACATCTATTGCACAATATATTAATGGTCTTAACACTAGTTTGGGGTTTTTTTGTTGGAATTCTTATAGTTTTGTTCCTCCATATACTATACCTCCATTCACTTCTCCTCTCACCAATTTTTACAACAATAATCCTCGAATCATTGACAATATTTCTACACATTCCACAATTTCTCAAAACATGTCACCAAGAGATCCCATTAATAAATAAAATTTTACAAAATATGTCATATTTACAAAAAAAATATTTCAAAAATCAACCAAACTCAATCCAATGCTAATCCTCCAACATATCTTACATGTACTCTAGTATTATTCACAATCTTTAAAATGCCTATTGTGTAAAACATTGAGATACCTCATTTTGAGAAGTATACTGGCAAGGGAGATCCCAATAATCATATATTGGATTTTACCTCTTTATGTAATTATTTCCTTTCTAAAGATGCTCCCTTAGCTAAAATATTTCCTCAATCATTAAAATACATGTCCTTGTAATATTTTTGTTCATTACCTAATAATTCAATCACTTATTTTACACAACTTGTTAATGAATCCCTTCAACATTTTAAAGCAAAAATTGGACCTCAAGTTACATTAATCAATTTGGCCCATTGTAAACAAGGACCTAAGAAAAATTTAATTTATTATATAGGACAATACCAAGCTCTTTATTCATAAAATTCATATTCCCTCCTAGACGCCAATATATAAAGAGTCTTTATTAGAAACTTTCAACAAAACATTCAGGATAAGATCTTGCTAATGAGATATATGACATTCAAACATTTATGCATGGCTCTTCATTATACTAAATTTTAGTTAGACAATATTAAGGAACACCTTCATCGGCTCCTAATAGTTAATATGAAGTCATTCCTCAATCTAATTATTGTTGATGTTATAGCAGCTATGGGTTGCACTTCCCTTGCACAAATTCCAAGGAGAAGAACATGAATTAAATAAGTAGCCTTCGGCTATTTAATTCATGTCTACAACTTTTATTAATGACAAAGGGCCGACCCTAATGGATTTGCATTTACTATTTGTTCTTGGGCCGACCCTAAGTGTATTTATTATTATTTATGTTTTTCTTAAAGGGGTCGACCTAACTTGAAGAGGCACCTCTCTTGTATTTATACAAGGTCTTCTTGTCATTGTAATAATCCAATCCATCAAGCAAGTTCGCATTTCCTTAAGAGTAGAATTCGCACTTCATAGCAGCAGATCCGATTCAAGGAAGAATATACTCATTTGTATCTTGTCCATCTAGGAGAGGTGCGACCTCATTGTATTCATTATTGGCCATTGCTGGGCCTGAGCTATAAGCAGATTTCTGCTCTTGTGCTACTTTATATAAGAGATTCATTTGCTGGGTTTTTCTCCCTCAAGAGGAGGGTTTTCCCAGGGTATCTTGTTGTGTTCATTGTCTTATGTGTTGCAATATTTCTAAGTACTTTCATTGTTTAATCTGATCTAAGAAACACTAACATGGTATCAGAGCGGGTTTGAAAAAGATCCAGATCAAATTCATTTTTTTTGCAGCACTTACCTTAATCTTTTTCAGTCTATCCTTTCTTCTTGTTTTTTAAAGTTCAAGATGGTGAATGGTTTGAAAATCGAGGATAGACTTGAAGGAGTTTCTAAATACACATCATGGAGGTTCAGGATCATGCTCACATTGGAAGAGAATGATTTGGCTGAGTTTGTGAAAACAAAAGTTCTCGAACCTGAGGAGGAAGAAGAGAAGTTGCAGTGGAGGAAGAAAGATACTAGGGCAAAGAAAGTGTTGGTTGATTCCATCAAAGATTTTATTGTTCTGATTGTCTTCAAATTGGATACTGCAAGGGAGATGTTCAAAACATTGGAAGAGATGTACAAAATCAACAACACTAGTCATGCGCTAACCTTGAAGCATCAACTACTTCACATTAAGATGGCGGAAGAAGAGTTTGTCATCACCTACTTCATGAAGATTTCCGAATTGAGAGATCAACTCTCTACCATTGGTCATATTGTTGATGACAAGGATTTGACCATGATTGCTCTCAATGGTCTTCCGCTTTCATGGGAGTCATTTATTCAAGGAATCAGTGCAAGATCTAAACTTCCCAAGTTTGATCGATTGAGGATTGACTGCATTCAAGAGTAGTCGAGACTAACGAAAAGGGGCATTGGTCAAAGTTCAAAGAATGAAGATTTACATGTTCTCGCCTCTCATTCATCGAAGAAAGGATTCTTCAAGAGGAATCGAGATAATGGGTCAGATGGTGCTTCTGTATTCAAGAAGAAGTGGGACCTCTCTCGTGTTCAATGCTTTAGATGTGACAAATTTGGTCACTATGCGAAGGATTGTCCTACTAGGCCTAATCAACATGTTTCATTTGTGGATGTGATTGAGACCCCTCCCCAAAATGATTCTAGTGAATTTATACTCTAAGTCATGGGCGTATGTTCAAGCTGTGAATGTTGTGTACTAAGCGCAAGAGCAGCATATCATACCGTGTCCACCCTTCAGAATATTTAAGAGATAAGTATTCTTTGTTCTTGTTGATTGCATTTACTAGTCTAGGCTAAAATTCAATTTGTTGAGTTGTGCAAATATAACATTATTTACTTAGGATTATGTGTGACCAGTAAATAGTGATCACTGTGATAAGATTCTTTAGATTTATTCATTGCAAGTAGTATCATGCTAAATTGTGAAGATTGTCTTTTGAGATTAGCTCTTTTGAGAAATTGAAAGAAAGACATGTCATGATTGATGAATTAATTATCTATTACTCTCAAGATTTTTGAAGTATTGCATGGTTGAATAATTTTCATGAATTATTTTGTAGCCACTAATTCATGCTATTGAGATAGTCAATCATGTATGCTCCTAGTTATAGTATGTCTATTTGAGATAGTTGAGTTCCATGAACTATGAGTAATCTCTTGTTAATGATTTCAGGATAAATCAGAAGAATAAGAGATTGCTTTCAAGAAGAGCGTGATGCATCCTATTGGTTGAAGGATGGAGACTCTACTTGCAGCCTTGAGACTAAGTGATTAGCTAAAGACATCTTTTCGAAGAGGAAGAATTAACCATAAGAGGGAGTTCTATGACTCACTGAGAATAAGTAAGGGTTGTAGTGTTGCAAGGCTAGATGTTAAATTGTTGAAGTACCTCTTCAGTATTGGGTTCTAAATTTCTCAAGTCAACTTGGATTGGTAGCTCCGCAAACCTATTCAAAATAGAGTGATCTAGGATGCGATCGAAGAGGACAACCCTGAATCTTTACAGTGGTGTGCATTGGAAACTATTTCTCTAAGGCAAGAGTTGCAGGCAATGAGGTCAAGTGGTTGATGCAAGTGATTGAAGATTTAGAGGGAGCCTACTAAACCTAAAATGATGGTTGTGTTGCTCTAGATGCTGTTTCAGTTGAGGTCTGCGTTGATATCCTAGTATACAATAGGAAGCAATCTTATGTGGGACTGAGTATAGCAAAGGCCGAGTACATTACAACTTGTGTGGTGGCTCAAGAAGCAGTGTGGCTTTGAAAGCTCCTTGTAGGATTGGTTGAACAAGTATTGAAGCTAACTATCATCCCTTGTGTTAATCAAAGCTTTGAGAAGCTTTCTATCTTTACATGGGTTTCATGATAAAGTAAGCATACCACTATATTAGAGATATGATATTGAGAAAATATATTTAGCACTGATGAGCAGATGGCAGTCATTCTCATCAAGCATCTCTTCAGGATAATGGTTGTGTACCTTTGAGACAAGCTTGATATGGTGGAGAATGAAGTTCTAGCTGAGAGGGAGTCTTAGTATCAGTGTTCCTTTGTTTAATGAGTTCTTCTTTGAGAGAAGTTTGAGGTGAAATCCCTTGATAATGCATTTCTCTATTGAGAGAGATTTGAGGTGTAAGCCCTTGATAATGCATTTCTCTATTGAGAGAGATTTGAGGTGAAAGCCCTTGTTTCCACCCTCTGGGAGAGCCATGGTGGATGTCATGTGTGTGACTCCATGACAGCATCACGTGAGGGAATCCGTGATGATTTTTGTTAATGCATTTCTCTTTGAGATTTGAGGTGAAAGCCCTTGTTTCCACCCTTTGGGAGAGCCATGGTGAATGTCATGTGTGTGACTCCATGACAACATCACGTGAGGGAATCCGTGATGATTTATTTATGCTTGTGCATCACCCTCTGGGAGAGCCATGGTGAAAGTCACGTTGAGGTGACAACATCACATTAAGTGATGTGCACTTGTTCATACCATCTATGGAGGTAGCCATAATGGTTGATATCACGATGAGGTGATATTCTATTTTGTTTTCATTCTGATATGATGTGTCTTGTGCAGGTGGAAGTTCATCCCTAGCTGAGAGGGAGTGTTGATGTTATAGCAGCTATGGGTTGCACTTCCCTTGCACAAATTCCAAGGAGAAGAACATGAATTAAATAAGTAGCCTTCGGCTATTTAATTCATGTCTACAACTTTTATTAATGACAAAGGGCTGACCCTAATGGATTTGCATTTACTATTTGTTCTTGGGCCGACCCTAAGTGTATTTATTATTATTTATGTTTTTCTTAAAGGGGTCAACCTAACTTGAAGAGGCGACTCTCTTGTATTTATACAAGGTCTTCTTATCATTGTAATAATCCAATCCATCAAGCAAGTTCGCATTTCCTTGAGAGAAGAATTTTCACTTCATAGCAACAGATCCGATTCAAGGAAGAATATACTCATTTGTATCTTGTGCATCTAGGAGAGGTGCGACCTCATTGTATTCATTATTGGCCATTGATGGGCCTGAGTTGTAAGCAAATTTCTGCTCTTGTGCTACTTTATATAAGAGATTCATTTGTTGGGTTTTTCTCCCTCAAGAGGAGGGTTTTCCTAGGGTATCTTGTTGTGTTCATTGTCTTATGTGTTGCAATATTTCTAAGTAATTTCATTGTTTAATCTGATCTAAGAAACACTAACAATTATCAATCATTTAAAAATAAAAATAAAAATAAAAATTTCATCAAAATAAACACTCATCCATCTTCCAATAACATTCAAAGACAAGTTACTACTACATCTACAACACCATATCAATTTAAGCCAAGAGAATGACAATTTTCACAATTTCTTGATTCTCTTCATGCTATTATTTTGTAAATTCTTAATAAGAACATGGTCCAAATTCCTCCTATTCATCCTATTGATACCACAAAACCTTTACCTCCCCACTTTAATGTGAAGGACTTTTATTAATATCACAGTAAACCTGGACATGATACAAAGAGATGTATGTGTTGTATGAGTTGAGAAAATACAACTTTGCAAACCCTGAAGATCACTTGCATGCAAATAACTTGTCACAAAAGAAGAGATGGAGACAAACAAGAAAGGGTTCTCTGAAAACTGAAAATGTATATATCAGAGAGAATGAATTGATGTGATAATACAATGAGATCAATCCTTATAAAAGGAGATCGAGAAACCCTAAAGTGTAACCTTAAAAGGGAAACCCTAAAAGCAGAACATTTAATAATTAATATAATTATTAAATGTCTCTTTATGCAAACTAAAGTGAATTCTTAAGAAGGGAATAAAGGTAACTTAATTAACACAATTAAGTTAAAACCTTTACTCTAACACCCCCTTAAGATGAGCAAAAGTGCAGCTACAAACAAATGCAAGAAAGAAAAGGTAACTACAATGCAAGAAGGCAAACATGGGTCCCGACAACTAGGGCAAATCAGGTACCCAAATACAACCAAATCTCTGTAAAGAGGAGAAATAGAGAAAACCTCGTGGGAAAAAGCTCTACTCCAAAAAGAGATGTGGAAAGCTAAGAAGAACATCACTGAAGCAGAAGAAGCTGCAAAAAACTGTCAAAATATGACTGCTATGGTGTTGAAGAACCTCTGCTGAAGATAGGATGATTAGGATCAAGAAGACAACAATCTACATGAGTGCCCCAAATGACACTACTTGAATCAGATGGAAAACAAAAGCAAACACCTGGAACAAAGATATAGATGGCTCAAGTACCAATAGTCTGAAAAACACTGATCAATTGAGAATGGAAGATTCCTTTCAAGGCAAAGCCAAGGAAGCATTAGCATGAACTGTATAATACCCCCCCATAATGCTGAATTGGGAGAGCCTGATAGATCCACTGAAATGATGTGAAACACCCTGTAGTGCATGAAGGAGAAGAAACAACATCTAAAAGTGCACAAGAAAGCACCTACAACTGAAAAAGTGGTGTTTAAAATAAAGCACACATGCATGAGGCTAGAATCATATGGATCCACTGTCGTCGTGGAGGGACACTCACCGGACAAAGGTGTGATGGAAAAACAAAGGCACTACACAACCCCCCCATGGCACTTTATAATACAGTGCGAGTACAAAATATGGCACAAAATTATGTGAAAAATCTCCAAAAATACATGTACAATAGTGTGGCACTTTATCTTAGTGCGTTTACATAAAAGATAGTTTACAAATGATGCTCAAAATACCCACAAATGACAAAAAACTGGAAATACATGAAGGACAGCCAAAAAAAATTACTGTAGAATGTACCAATAGAAGAAAGAAGTGATGAAACCCACACCACTATAAAGTTGATAAAACCAGCTTTCCGACGATATCTCGTTTTCCAAAAAATGATATCGTATGCCCAAATTATGGCCTCTAGAATAAAACAGCTCCAAAGATGAAAAAAAGCCAACGTTGCATTAAATTTGATGGTCATACGGCTGTCATAGAAAAAATGCAAGCTTAAATTTGACGACCAAACGACCGTCACCGCAAAAGCATAATAGGGCTTATTTTACAAAAAAATGTTATTTTCAAATAAAAAAAACTTTACAGAAACTTTTTTTGATAAAATAAAATTATTGGAGCTGGGGGAGGCATGTGGCCCACCCCCACTGTACCCCTATGCAGCCGTGGGTACACTGCGCAGGTTTGTGCAAGATACACTACGTAGGTTCTGCGCGGGTACACTGCCCGCCTGCGTAGGGTACCCGGAGGCTCCCTTTTTTTATTGATTTTTTCTAACAAAAAACATCAAAAACAATTTTTTTCGCTTTTTGATTTTGAAATAAAAAAATAAAAAAACAATTTCAAAACTGCATCCGATGAAAATAAATCCGAAAACAATATATTTTTTTTTTACCAGGAATTTTCTCCGAACCACACGTAGACGGACGACTGTATGGTCATACTTGCAAAAAAAATTTGCCCCAAAATTCAACTTTGTCCAAAATGGACAAATGAACAGTTGATTTAGGGGTTTTGGACTGCTACGAACGCAATGGCAAGGTCCGTTTGAGCTCAAAATGCTTTGAAATTGCAGTTATTCCTTGGATCAAAAAAACAAACCCCAAACCCTTGAAGCTCCAAAAATATTCAAAACAAGAATAGGAAGCAGCAGGTTTGGAGCTCTGATACCATGTAGGAGTTGAGAAAATACAACTTCACAAACCCCGAATATCACCTACATGCAAATAACCTGTCACAAAAGAAGAGATGGAGACAAACAAGCAAGGGTTCTCTGAAAACTGAAAATATATATATCAGAGAGAATGAGAGAATGAATATATGTGATAATACAATGAGATCAATCCTTATAAAAGGAGATCGAGAAACCCTAAAAGGAGAACATTTAATAATTAATATAATTATTAAATGTCACTGTATGCAAACTAAAGTGAAATCTTAAGAAGGGAATAAAGGTAACTTAATTAACACAATTAAGTTAAAACCTTTACTCTAACATGTGTCTTAATCACCAAGACCAAGACCTCATCGATTCTAATGCCATCTAGTTGTCTCATACGAATGATGAAGGGAATAAATTATTTTGATCACCTAATAAAAAATTACAAATATTTACCAATACATTACCAAGTTATTCGACTAGCCTTGTTGAACAAAATGATAATGAAATAGATGTCGATAAAAAATCCAAATATGATCAAAATAATTGATGTCCATCCTTACAAAAACCAACCTAATCTCTTAGCTAATATAACTTTTGCACATATTGAAACTTCTATACAAGAACTTGATTTTCCTCTTTACATCACTAATAGAATTAATGTTAAATCCACAAGGGGAATACTCATTGATCTAGTATATTTATTAAACATGATCACTAAAGAATTTATGTATGTTCATGAATTATATAAAGATAATTATGCAATTGAAACTATCACTAAAAGCTCATGATAGTTCTACTCACCCTATAATTGGTTCTTTAACTCTCCCAATTCAAGTTGGACGTAAAACATTAGATTTTTTATTTACCATAATCTTGGCATCAAATCAATTTCATGTGAATTTAGGTCACCCATGGCTTGCCTCCATGAATGGGTTCCCCTATGTTATTCATAAATGTCTTAAATTATCATTTTAAGAAAAAATACATACTATTTATCATAGTGGATTAAACCTTTGGCTCTTCACAAAACAAATTCACTTTATTACTTTTAGCCCCCACAAATATAACTCACTCAACCTCATAAAGATTTTCTAATTTTATAGTGTCAAAATTTTATATCTAAACATATATCTTAATTATCTCTTACCAATATTCCTCTTGAGGCTCCTCATTCTCCAATGACTATGATGGTTGTTCCTCCGACTCCATGTGTAGCGAATGAACCTCAAATTGAATTGAGTATTCTTCCTTGACCCCAAAAATTTGGAATCTATGTCATGGTTCCTCCTCTGTCATCCTATCAAGGACCACAAGACAACCATTTAGCAAGGCCTTCAAGGATTAATTATATGCCTCCTAAAGAAAAATGATGCTTTATGCAAAAATATAAAACCCATATAGTTTAACAACCTTTTATAGTTCCTTTAGTTTTTCCTACAAATAAAGAAAAGGGAGAAATATTGGAAAACTCCACAATCCCCTCTTCACAAGTTGGATTTCATACAGTTGTAAACCGAAGTGAAAAATAATGTAAGAGAATATGTCATATTATGTCTTGTTAGCTTGCTAAAAGTAACAAATCCTTATCTAATGATATCCCATCCATACAACCAAATTCCAATGAGATACCTCCCACCCATTCATCCTTGTCATCATTTGAATCCACTCCACCTCCCTAACCAAATCATGAAGTTGAACCCTATCTTTCCTAACAAAGCCAAAGAATCAAAAGCTCACCTCCCTCCCTAAATCCTAGTCCAAAAATTACTCAAATGGTTGATAGTGCTCATAATTAGGCCAATAGGTATATTATAATGCTGGTTCATTAGATAAAATGGGAAAAAAAGGATCATAATGAATTATATCTTATATTTACAAAATTAATGAATTTAGATGGGAGAAATGTCATGACCCTCCTTTGGTAAGTGAGTCAATACGTGTCGAACCTAGTACATCTCATTTTACTACACTCATTGTAGCTCCTTTATCTTATTGTGCACCTTCTATTTATAATGAGAAAGATTGGGTTGTGGATGATTTTCTATAGATTGGCTCACATATATAGTATCTTTTGTGTCTTTGTTTTTTTATTGCACATAATGTGATCTCCATATAATGTGTTTTTTTAGTTCTCTTTGGATGACCCTAAATATTCTCATTGGCATAAGGATACACATAAAATTAATTTTTCATATCATTCCTCTATTTGTATCTTCATTCCTCTTTATGTTGTAAATTTATTTATTTTATTCCTTTTAGGAATGTTGCAAAGTGTTGAGACATTTAGGTTTCTTCCATGTTGACCCAAATATTTTATGTTGTCTTCATGTTTCATTCCTCCCTTGTGCTTGTAGTTCCACAAGTATTTGGGGAATGATGTCAATTTAGAGCATGATCATGCCATAAATCATCTCTCATCTATACTAATCCCAATTTGATGGATCCCTCATGTGCTATTTTTTCTTGTTAATTATATGGATTTTCTTTAGGGAAACCCCCTTTTCATGAATCAAACTTTTGGAAACATATTACTTGGCATAGTGTTTCCCAACAAGCTCTCATGACCCATCAAATTGAAAATATCACTTTCTTCTGTCTTAAAGGTAATTTCTCTTGGTTGGAATTAGAAATTACTTTAAGGTGGGGGCATACATTCCATTAATTTCTTCAGTTTGTTCACACACTATGAACTTAATTGTTCTTTCAAGGAATATTGATCATATTTGTATCACTTTATCAAATTGATTTGGCAAACAATGAGTTTTTACTTATAATTCTTGGTAAAATTGATATGAGAACTCACCTAGTGAATATCACACTTCACTAGTTTGTGTTGTTTCTTATCAAGATCACCTAGTGAATACCATACTTCACTAGTTTGTGATGCCTTTATATATTCATGGGTCACCTAGAAAATATCAGAATTTTCTAGCCTGTGAGTTATGGATATCCGTTGGCATGGATCCTAGTAAGAATCTATGAATCTTGCTAGTTTGGGATGTTATACCTTTATTTTTTGTGTTTGCATTGTGTTTACATAAAAAAAAATGATTATATTTTTATTTATTTGTGTCTTCATTATTTACTATTTATATTTGATTATATATTTTGTTGCATTGTGTCTTACATATATGTATGTTATTTATCTTAACATTGTTTCTTAGTAGGATCTTGAGGCTAGGGCTAACACATCCCCTAAATTTAGTGTCATCTTCTACAATGTTTCAATGAAATAACCCTTTTTGGATTTTTCTTACTTTAGTGTGAGTATAAGCATAAGGTCATACTCTCACTAAAGTGAGAGCTAAATGTAGCATTGTAAATTGTCAGCCCTGGAAATTTCACACTATGGTTAGCTCCCCCTTATGTGCTTGGACCTAACTATGCTTATTATTTGCTCATTTTATTATCATTTTTGGAAAAAACAAACTAAATTTAGAGAATAAATTTAATTATTTATTTAGCGAACATAAAATATCCAAAATAGGTTTGTTCTAGGGCACCCTCACCCTTGACCACCCTATTTTGGCACAAATTTTAATATTTTATTGTTAGTATTATTACAAATTTAAATTCAATTGTTGGTCTTTCAAAATAATTATTATGGGAAATGTTGAAATGCATATAAATACAAGTCTTTTTCACCTTTTGAACATCTAATAAAACTTTTGATAAATTGATCATCCTAAAAAGTAGTCAAAAGAAATTCAAGAGTAGATTAAGAAATATTTCTATAGAAATTTCATTAGTCAATATCATATTTTTAATGCATCATCAAATTCATGTCAAATCATAAGTAAAATTATTTCATATTTTATGCTCATTATCATTATGAAAACTAACACTCGTAGGATCTTAATGGAACTATCAATTTCTCCTTCTATGAGATTTTTGTCATGACTTTAGTCCATCAAGGAATGTAGATTTGAATGGTAAGTTACAAAATTGTGGTTTATCATTTTTTATCCATTGCCTCTAGTTGACCTAGGGTAAGCACTCTTTATCCAACATCATCATAGTCAGTGTGGATGTGGAAACACCAAAATGGGGTTTCACTTAGGCAAGCCCCTATATGGCACAACCCTTCCTCTCCTCTCTTTCTTTCAAGTTGCAGATCTAAAGTGCATTTAGAGAATATTGAAGACCTAACATCAAGATCACTCATGCAATCATCTTACTTCATCAAATTAGGGCAATATCAATTATTCGTTGAAAGATGAAGTTTTGAAAATGATACTGATAGGGAAGCATCTATAGACTATGATACACCTTTACATTTTTTGAGATTCTAGTAACCCTAATTTGTATTCAAGGGTGCCCATGCCCCTGAACAACCAACTTGGATCCAAATTTGAATGCTAGGTTTCTTAGTTTCTACCCTCTACTTTTTATGTTTCTTGTACATACATAGTTGACCTAGTTTGAAATCAAAAAATCACACACATCACATCAATTCACATCATGCCAACTCGAAAAAAAACTAAGGTATCCAAAAACTTAGGGAACGAAAACCCTAATTAGCCATTATGGCTCTTCCTTGAGGATAGTATCTAGGTGGTCTTTTAAGATCATTTTTTTGTGTCTCAATGTTAAATGTTGAAAGGTGTGATTTAGGTTAACATTAGCCTTGGATCCATTCTTCAATGCTACAATAGCATCAAAAGTTCAACTATTTAATGGTAAAAATCAAGTGTTATAGAAAATTATTTCTACCTTAGCCTAACTAGATCAATTATTTTTGTTAGAAATATATTTTTATCATGGAGAGGGTTTTAAATCTTTGGCATCCATTTTTTATTTTTAATATTATCCATATTACCTAGTGCAAGTTATCATTACTCATGTTGAGAGTAAACTATTTTACTAGATCACCAAACCTCTCTCATGTAGGACAATTTCAAGTTTATTCTAAAGTTCTAACTACTAACTATATTTTTTTATTCTTATTGCGTGCCCCCCTTGAAATTGTCCTATCAAAATATTTAGGTGGTCTCAAAATTATTTACATTAAACATTAGATATTATATTTATCTGTTGTGGACTATTACAACCCTTGAGGGGAATGTAGCTTGAAAAATATTTCTTCATCATTCTATTTCTTTTGGTGTTCCTTATGGTCACACAACTTAAATATATACATGGTTTTATTATTTTCTTATTATGAAATAACCTATTTAGACCAAAGGAATTTTTGTGGCCAAAATAATATGGAAGGCTTGACAAGCTATCAAGCCATGAATTCTATAGAAAGTGAATGATTTTTGCAAAAAAAATCTATCAATCAATAATCTATTTGGTGGTATCTTATGATTACTTTCTATCATAGACCTATTAATAATTTTTTATATATTTGTGCCCTAATTTTCTTTCATGTGGTAATTAAGACATTTCCAAATACTTTTCCAAGGATCACCATAAAATATTTTTCTTGGTATGAAGCCAAAAGAGACTATCCAATCAAGATTTTTAATCCTTTGAAACTATTATTGTTTCTATTTTTGCATAAATTATTTACAAAATTGGGGTTAGATGAAATAAAACTTAGTGAAGAGATTATAAATGGTATCTTAAAACCTCATTTTTTAACTACAAATCTTGTAAATGATATGCTTAATTCTTTCTACATTTGCAAATGATGCAAAAATTCAAAGATATATATGAGCATTATAGTATTTGGCTAGATCATGAAAATGCAAATGCCAATTTTTTTAGACAACCATACTTGAATTGAAAAATTCTTGTTCTTTTATTTGTGTGTTATTTATCATCGTATTTCTATTGATTATATATTTATATGTTTGGTACTTATCAATCCTTGTACATTTTTGTAGACACCAAGATAATTTCAATCATTTTTTTCTAGTTTCACACTAGAACCTAATTTATTTGGAATTGGATCCATTACTTCTTTAAAAAAAGAAGATCTAAGGCCTTTTCATAGCATATGATTTTTGGCCCAAAATTATTGCTAAATTTACTTATATATGGTATTCTTTTAGAGTTAATTTATTGTTCAACATTTCAAAAGATAGAATTTCAACTCATTTTTTAGTAACCTTATGTTGATATCCATTTGTTTAGATTTACTAAATCCATTATTTTCTCACTTACAAGTGTAATTTTTCTAACATACAATTAATTCTTGACCACTAGAGCAATACACCTTATATGATTTCCAGAGTTCTATTGACCTATCCCTTTTGTAGGGGTTATTCCTCTTCTTGATGGAACCAACATAGTAATAGTCACAATTCTCATATACATGGTTCTCATGGTGCACATATTTATCCACCACTTTGGCATGAAGCTATTGAACACACCAAAATACTAAGAGGGGGCAAATAAATATTTTAACAAATCTCAAATCCTTTAGAATAGCCAAACACTTTAAAATTCACCATAAAAATAGGAACATGAAAGATGATGAGAATTCACAACACAACACTATTCCAGATGTACATGGAAAAACCCATAGGGGAAAAACTATAGTGAGAAAAGCTTCTATGAAATACTATCCTAATCCAACCTCTCAAGATGAATAATATTTATAATTTTTTTTAGGGCTACAACCTAAGGAAGCTACAAATCCTTGATTATAGTTTTAGAGTCACTTCCAAGGAAGCTACAACTCCATGATTATATAACTTTGTTTTATGGCTACAACCCTAGGAAGCTACAACTCCCTAATCCGAGAACACACTCATGAATGATTAAAAAATGATAGTACCTCCACTGCCTAAAACTACCAATTAATCTCAACCCTTTTGATGATTGAAGTTCTACTTTATGACTTCTCTTTTGATGATTTCAATTATTCTTTGTCACTTCTTCAAATGTATTCTTCTCTACTACCTACTAGCTCCTTGCCTTTAGCAACCAAGAAGTATTACTTCAGCTCACTACCTCTAGCAAACAATTAAGAATACCTTCTCACTTCCCTTCTATCATACAAATATGATCAAAATGAAACAAGACAAGATCTACCACTTATTCTCTCTCGTTTACTCACTTACACAATTATAATAATGAATCACACCAAAAACACTCCTAGATCAATTAGGTTTACAATTTATACATGATATTACATTGATTATATTTCATGTCAGCCTATAACAACATAAATATCACATCTCCAAGTCAGCCAAGGATAAAGAAATCAACATGAGATGTGTAGAGGGAAAGACATAAAATAATACATGAAACACTAGGAAGAGGAAAATTCCTTTTGGATTACAACACACACTTAACCTAGACTTAAACAATCTTCATACTTTCAATCTTCTATGAACATCATTTGCACACTTTTCAAATTCAAATTAGGTCATCCACAAGCAAGAAAACATGTAACTTGTAGCATGTTAGCCTTTACAACATTAGCGGTACACATGAATGATAAATAATTACTTGCATGTCTCCCAAAGGATTCAACATGACCCATACAATACCTTTAAACACTCCTTAAGATCAACTCACACTTAAACTTGTGATGCACATCAAGAACATGCCTTAGTCCACCTCAACAAAATCATATCCTCAAAAATTGACTTATAAATTTTTTGTGGTACACATGAATGATAAATAATTACTTGCATGTCTCCCAAAGGATTCAACATGACCCATACAATACCTTTAAACACTCCTTAAGATCCACTCACACTTAAACTTGTGATGCACATCAAGAACATGCCTTAGTCCACCTCAACAAAATCATATCTTCAAAAATTGACTTATAAAATTTTTGTGGTACTTTAAAAAAGAAATATCTCCATGTTATTCAACTGTTAGATATTATGAGATGTGTGGAGTTTCCACACAAAATCATACAAATTAAATTCACAACCTTCTTCTAGTGCAAGTAGAAAAACATTAAACCCAATCATTGAACAATAAAGTCTTGCACTTTGTCACTTGTAACTTTCTGTAAAAATGGATTATTGATGTGGAAATTAGGATGTAAACCTTCATATCTAAAAGAATTTAAATTTTTGAACCACACAACTATAGATACAAATTAAAATATATTTAGAGCCAACCTATATACCTCTAAGCACATCCTCACAAAGACAACATAGTCTTCAAATTTTCACTTTCAAAAACACCTTTCTAGTAACCCAATAGAATTGAAACCTAGATCACACATGCATTTACACATCATGAAGCTAACCTCCAAAATTTAGGAGAAAAAAATCATCAACAAAGGAATGCATATTATTTATCACAAGCTCTGGAAACCAAATAGCTAGACTACAACACTCTCTACAAAAACATTTAACATCAAATAATAACCAAACTACAACAATCTCCCCCTTTTTCATTGATGGAAAAACCATCGTCACACCACTTTGGTGCACAATATCTCCCCATTTGACATCAAGGATAAAGGAAGAAAAGGACTCCCCCTTTTGAAAATCTCTCCTTCTTGAAGCAACTTACAAGTTCCTCCTATTAGAAACAAACACTACATGCTCACCTAGAGAGGTAGCTCCTATTAGTCTAGGAATAAAGATATCTTTAATTACTCCCCCTAGATATATGCACCAACTATGCATCTAATAAGTAGGGGAAATTACCCCTAACTTCTTCTTGAGATATTCAAATGTATCCTTTGTAAGTTCCTTTGTGAAGATGTTTGTAACCTAATCCTTTGTAGATACATACAACTTCACTTATTTATCTACAAAATTCTGTATCAAAAAGTGATACCTAATTGATATATGTTTGGTTCTAGAATTCATCATTGGATTCTTTGAAATATTGATAGTGCTTGTATTATCACATAGAATAGGAATGGTATTATCATACTTTATCTTGATATCCCTTAATTTTTTATTCATCTGCAATACTTGAGTACAAAAGTATGTTGCAACAATATACTCTACTTTTGTTATTGATAAAGATAATAAATCTTGCTTCTTGCTATGCCATGAAACCAAATTTTCCCTACAAAGAAAGAACCACCACTATTACTCCTATCATCAAAACAAACAACCCAATCAACATCAATGCATGCACTTAGATCAAATTCATTACCTTTTGGATACCATAATCCATAATTTAGAGTGCTCTTCAAATATCTAGAGATCCTCTTGACTTCCTTCACATGAGTTTATTTAGGATTAGCTTGAAATATTGCAATAAAAAATACTACATACATAATATTAGGCCTTGAACCAAATAAATACAATAAAATTTCAATCATAGATCTATATAGAGTTTGATCAACTAGGGGATACTCATTGTCTTTGCTGAAATGACAACTAGTTACCATGGCAGTACTCACTGGTTTACAATATTTCATACCAAAATTATTCAACATCTCTTTGACATAATTTTATTTAGAAATAAAGATACCATCATCTAGTTGAGTAATTTGAAGACCAAGAAAGAAGGATAACTCACCTATCATAGAAATTTCAAATTCCTTCTACATTTCTTCAAGAAACTTCTTTCACATTTCATCATTTCCACCAAAGATTATATCATCAACATCAACTACAAAAATTATTTCATCCTCAATCTTGAAGTAAAGATTATTATCTTTGGTACCTTTTTTGAAACCTTTCTGAAGAAAGTACTTTTCCAACCTTGCATAACAAGCCCTAGGATCTTGGTTGAGACCATACAATACCTTTTAATTCTGCACACCATGTTCTTCACTTTCCTTACAAAGTTTTCTTCTTCTTATTATTCTTCAGTGGCACTACCTTGATCAGATGCTTCAAACATCTCCTTCTTATATGCTTTAAAATCTACTTCCTTCTTTGGATCTTCTTTTTTAAAATATCTCATTTTGAATGCAATGAGGGCACCATATAATTGATCCATTGAAAGTTTATCTAAATATTTGACTTCCTCAATAGAAGATACTTTAGTACTATAATATTTAGGAAGATATCTCAGTGCCTTTTTAACCACCACCAATTATTTTAGTTCTTCACCAAGTCCTCTCATTGCATTGACCACTTCATCTAAGAAAATATCATGTAATATCTTTATCCTCTAACATTTTTTAGGTTCTCAAACTTGCCTCTATATATCTACAAACTGTCTTGTTTTAATTGCATGTCTCCTTCATAGATTCCACTAAGCTTATCCTAGAGCTCCTTTGCTAAGTTCTAGTGCATTAATTTTACAAGATCAAAATCTGCTAGCCCACTCAAGATAGCATTCTTATCCTTTCCATTGTTCCCATAGGCCTTAATCTATGTTGGATTATTTCAAGGAGTAGAAAGAATAGTATAACCATCATCTACTTATTTCCAAACACAAAACCCTAATGAGGTCATATATATTTCCATCTTAGATCACCAAAAAGTAAAATTTGTTCTATAAAACCTAGGCACCTTGTGAGACCCTTCTTTATCCATCTCGAATCGTCCTCAAGTTGTTAGGATTATTCTAAGGAACAAAACTCTAATAACTTTTTTTTAACACACTCTAAAATACTAAGAGGGGGTGAATTAACAAATCTTAGACCCTCTAGAAAAACTAGAGACTTTAAACTTTACCACAAAAACAAGAACATGAAAGATGATGACAATGTACAACACAACACAATACTAGATGTATGTGGAAAACCCCATAGGGGAAAAACCACAATCAGAAAAGATTCTAGGAGCTATTGTCCTTGTCCAGCCTGACAAGATGAATATCATTTACAACTCTGTTTTAGGGATAAAACCTAAGGAAGCTACAACTCCCTGATTAGAATTTTAGGGTCACTCCTAATGAAGCTACAACTCCTTGATTATATAAATTTTTTTTTCTACAACCCTAGGAATCTAAAACTCCCGGATCTTAGAACACACTCAAGAATTATTATAGAATTACAATCTCTCCATTGTCTTAAACTACCAATTAAGCTCAATCATTTTAATGATTACAATTCTATTTTATCACTTTTCTTTGGATGATTTCAATTCTACTTTGTCACTTCTTCAAATGTCTTCTCTACTGCCGAATAGCTCACTACTTGTAGCAATCAAGAAGTCTTGATTTTTCTCACTTCCTCCAACAAACAACTAAGAACACTTTCTCACTTCCCTTCTGTCTCAAAGATATGATCAAATTCAAACTGGATAGGATCTACCACTTATTCTCTCTCTTTTAGTCACTTACACAATTATCATAATACATCACACCACACATGCTCTTATATCAAGTAGGTATATAATTTATACATCATATTACATTGATTACATTTCATATTGGTCTATAACAAAAAAAATATTGCATCTCCAAGTCGACCAAGGATAAAATAATCAACATGGGATATGCAAAGGGTGTTGGACACACCAAATATTGAGAGGGGAGTGAATTAGTATCTTCAAAAACTTAAACCCCTCGGGAGCATAAAATATTTCAATACAAATCACCCTTAAGCAAGTCAATGACAATAACAAATATAGACCCTTAACAATAAAACTGTAATGTAGAAAAATATACACATGTACATTTTCACACTATGTTTGGGCCCCTTAATTAATTGGATGTAATAAAGATTCTAATTACCTAAATTATGCATTACTATGCCTTATTATTACTATTTTACAAAAGGGAAACTAACATTAAACAATTACCTACGTTAATTTAAACACCTTGGAAATTATGTCCTAGACTTAGGTCGTAGACCCATTTACCCGAGGGCGAATGGGTCCTCCTTAAGTGCCAAGACCCAAAATTTAATATGTTTTTGGCAAAATTTTAATAATTTAAATTTAAAGTTTTAAATGTCATCCTATGGAATCTAATTTTCAGGAAATTAGATAAACACCTATAAATACATAATTCTTTTATCAATTAAACTAGAACACATCTTATGCAAGTATCAAAAGAGAAAATATTATTGTCAAGAGCATTGAAGAGAAGATTTATCAATAATCTAAAACAACAATCAAGATCATATCATCATGTCAAATTTTATGCATCTTCATATTATGATTTGGAGCTAACATTGTGATGTAGGTTTAGGGCATTAAAGCATCAAATCAAGTGTCAAGATCAGGCATCCTATTAAGCCATTTCATACAAGATCAATCCCTAGAGTGATTTGTTGGACTTTAGTCCTCTAAGGGAATTCATTGAGGGTTTGATGAGTTGTGATATAGCATTGTTCATTCATCAAATTCTATCCATTTGTTATTATTTTATTATAAAGGTTTAATTACCAAACTAGGGTTTGACCAAGGAAAATCCCTATTCGCCTAAAAAAAAATCTTCTCTCTTTTTATGTGTAGATTTATAGGTGAAGAAGGATTGAAATTGGATCAAAAGAGAAATTTTACAAAATTTTCAAAGTTTTCATGCCATGGAAACTCACTTGTAGAGTTTATTTCCAACTTTTTGATAGTGGAACTTGGTGGAATTAGGAGCCCAAATCTGAGACTAGAGGATTGTGAAAGCAGATTTTGGATCCTTGTACAAAGACCCATTCACCCTAGATCTGTCCTAGTAAGACACTCAACAACCACTTTTGGTGATAGTTACATATCAATTTACCCTTCTCAGATGTGTCTACAAACTAGTGCTTATGTTTGTGTTATCCCTTAAATCTGTATTTCAAGGTTTACACTACATAATTGAGTTCATTAACTATTTTATTTTTATCTCCCCAAAGTGCATGTCAGTCATATGTATCATTTTTTGTCATAAGGGAAACATCAGATCCCCCAATAGGGTTGACTCACCTCAAGGCTGAAAGTCAATCCTACCTTTGGGAGATCTCTTTTCCTAATGGAATAGATGAAAGATAGGTCCATCCTACCTTTTTTTCCAATCATTCCCATTTTACATTCAAAACATTATTTTTATATGTTTCATTTTGGTGAACTTGACATTCTTAAACTATAAGCTTTGTAATTTGGTAGTCTTTCAAACCCTAGATCTAGGATTTTCATAAGTTTATATTGCATTTCATTTAATGTTTTCAAAATTCCATTATTTTACATTTCACTGAGGGTTTTAAAATTGTATTTTGCATTATTTAAAACTTCAAAAATTCCAAAAAAATTGCATACATATTACATTAATTTTGCATAGTAGTTGCATATTAGTGTCTTTAAAATCTATTGCATCAAAAAAATCAATAAAATTTGCATCTAGAAAGTTGTCATTTTTCTTGTTATTTGTCATCAAATTGCACTTGCATTTCATCATAGATTTTTGGAAATATGTAATTGAAAGTGTCTATCTACAACCTGAATCGAAGACCTTAGATATCAGCTTAGAAATATATACCTTAATATTTTTAACCTTTGTGCAAGGACTCATTTTCCCTAGGGTGAATCTATCCTTATATAAGTCATTTCCTAAATTTCTAAGCTTAATTTTTTCTCTCTCTACTTTATATCTTTTTATTTTCAAATCTCAGTTTCAGTTTCTGGAATTATAGTTTTATGAAATTGTTTTCATTAAAGTTAATTGATCAAAACATCTACATTGTTCAAAAATAAAATTTACATTCAAAAGATATCATTTTAAAGTATTGAACTATAAAATAAAAAAATCCTTATATCAAACTTGAAACTTTGCATCAAACTTCACTCTTGCATCATAGATATGTGTATGGGTAATATATGGATGTCCTTAAAATCTTTAGTTGATGTCTCTAGTTGTATATTTGGAGATGATCCTAATGCAATTGATAACACCCATGAATCTTCACCTCCTAATGAATGTCCCCATGAGGTGGATATCTTAGGCCAAGATGAAGATATCATGCAACAATTCATACAAGACTCCTTACATAACCTTGAGAACAATTCATCCTTCTATCCATCCATGCAAACACCTCCTATGTTCAACCTTTTACATCCTAAAATTGAAGCACAAAGAAATCCTCAACCATCAATCATGAAAGAAATTGTTAACAAGGACAATAGTGATACTCTTTTATCCCATTCTAACCGAGTTACTAATACACCTATTAATCTAGAAGAGAGTTATGGTCAAGGATTTAAAATATTAAACAAAAAAGGATGTGACATAACCAATGAGCATGAAATCCACCAATTTCTAAAACAAATACCATCTGAAGATACTATGGGATTAGGATATCAAGATCCTCGTGTCCCCCCTCCACCTCAACAAATTTCCCAATCAAGTAAGAAACAAAAGACATAAAAACTTAAGAAGATGAAATTTCCTTTCTAATGTCTAAAAATGAAAGAGCCTTACACACTCCAAAACCAGGAACTCATAATATTACCACCTATTAAAGAAGATCATAAAGGAAAAAGTACAAACATATTTCATTATCAATATCGTAATTTTTTTGGCCATACGACTAATGAGTGCCACACTTGGAAGAGGATCCTTGATGAATTTAATATAATTGATATAGTTCCTTAGAATGTATACACTTTTCTCCTTGCCATGTGATAGTTGTAGAATTATAGCATACTCAGTATTACATGTTTTACATTTAAATGCATATAATTTATATATTACAAGGAGCACATTCTCATCACCTATCTTGACTCATCCTTGTCATACATTTGGGGTGAAATGGGTTAGATAGCCTTTTCCTAGTTTGGAACTCATTGTTTCCCCTTTGGCTAGTTATCCACCTTTCGTAAATGATGAATACAATTGGGATGCAAACGACTTGCTTTAGGTTGGAGCACATATGTCATCCTAGTATTTTTATGTTCTTTATGTGATTGAATATGTCCAATGTGATCCTATGTATCATGTTGCTTGACTTGTCTTTATGTTTGTGAGCCTAATTTGGATGACCCTTGTTACTCTGTTGGTGCAAGGATACAAAGGAAGCAAATATGTCGTGACATTATTCTATTTGTATCTTCACTCTTTTATCTATCATTACCATTATCTTTTCACCTGTCTTGTGTTTTCCTTTTGGGGATGACGCAAGGTGTTGAGAAATTTAGGTCTCTTCCATGTTGACCCAAAAGCTTCTCTTTTATTTTCACTCTCTATGTTTCATTCTTCCTTTGTGCTCATTTTTCCATGAGTATTTGGGGAATGATGATTGTTCCAAGCTTGATTATGTCACTATCGCAAAGACATGCGCTGACCCCAAATCTGTGGATCCCTTATGTGTTATCTTAAGATTGCATATGGGGGGTATCATCCTTTTCACAATGTAGCCTTACTTGGAAAAATATGTTTTACATAGGGCTTTCCGAATAAAGCTCTCATGTATTGGAATTTATCATTCTTCTACTTTAATGTAATTGTTCACAACATGGTGTCTATAAATTTCTTTAAAGTGGGGGGGCATTTAGCATCGCACTTTTTTCTTGAATTGACCTTGTTCAAAGTATTTCTTCTTACTTTTGTGATGCGTCTTCTTGGTGGTGAAATTAGGTTTGATGTCCTTCAATAGTGTGACCTTTCTTGGCATATGGAATTCCTCTTAATGGTAATGCTATGGATTTATTTCCTAAGGTGCAAATTTTTTATCTTGACTAGTCCTCTCTTGGTGACATTGACTATGATGCTCCCTAAGTTGAGACCTTTCATGAACTAAGAGAAAACCCTTTAACTATCCTATTAGCTTAAACCAAATCCTTGGCCACTTAGCATAATAAAACTTGCTTTTTGGTGCCTTTATGTCATGAGTGTCTAGCATAACACATCTTGCTAGCCTTGTGAAATCCTTTTATGTGGTGCATTATCAAAGTTATCAGGGTGTATAAATTTTGGTATGGTTGACATATGGGATCCTGTAGATCTGGCATGACTTTCCCATTGCCACTAGCTTTGTCGGTACACACCTAGTGTATATTGGACTACACTAGACCTTGCGTGTTTCTCACTTGTTTAGGCTCACCGAGTGTATATCAGACTACACTCAGGAGCATTCTTTTTATGGCCACCTAGCATAACACAACTTGCTTGAATATGGTTCCATGAGAGTGTGTTTGGTGGACTTGGCATAACACAACTTGCTAGTTCATCTTGTTGCATTAATTTTGACATTGTATGATGTTGTATCTATTATCTCTACATCATATCATGCATATGTGTGTGTCCCTTTGTGCTTATATTGGTTTTCCATGGGATCTTGATTTGGGGGCTTGTCCACCTTCTTGATCTTCATCATCTTATCTTTTAAACATTTGTGCACTTGGACCCCTCTTGACTTATTTGTCTACTTTAGTGTGAGTTTGAGCATAGGGAACATCCTTTCACTAAAGTGGGGGATAAATGTAGTGTAGAAAAATGTACACCTTTAAATTTTTACACTATGTTTGGGTCCCTTAATTAATTGGGCTTAATTAAGCTTCTAATTTTCTAAATTATGCATTCCTAAGCCTTATTATTCTCATTTTTCGAAAGGGAAACTGAGATTAAACAATTACCAACATTAATTTAAACACCTTGGAAATTGTGTTTCCTAGACTTACGTCCTAGGACCCATTCGCCCAAGGGAAATGGGTCCTCCTTAAGTGCCAAGACCTAATTTTTAATATGTTTTTAGTGACATTTTAATAATTCAAAATTCAAGTTTCAAATATCAGCTTACAGAATCTAATTTTCAAGAAATTAGATAAACACCTATAAATACATAGTTATTTTATCAATTCAACTAGAACACAACTTATGCAAGCATCAAAAGAGAAAATATTATTATCAAGAGCATTGAAGATCAGATTTATTAGTCATCTACAACATCAATCAAGATCATATCTATATAGGAGTAATTTTTCACCCATCACAAAAATTCCCCTTTTACACATGCTTACCTTAGAAAACCAAATCTAAAGGAAAAATTCCACATCAACAAGCTACCTTCCTTCCACTTTGCATCTGTTATTTGTGTCGATAGAATAATATTTTTCGGGGATGTGTGTGTGGTACGTAGATGTCTACACGATGTGCTTACATCCCTGACGAATTCCTACATTTGAAGTTGGTAGAGGCATTACACTTTCGATTGGGGTCGATTTGTAATGTCTCTCTTCAAACAACCGACCCCGAAAATGGTAGATTCTTCCCTCTTCTCCTTCAAATTCATCCCTTCTTCATTCAAATCATCTCTTTTTGGAAATCTGCAAGCATTCAATCCATCCTTCTTTCACATTCTCAATAATTTTCCATCATTCTCTTCACTTTCAAGTAGCACTTCAACACTCCATTGCAGCAACAACACTCTGTCAACTCCATAAAGAAAGTGTGAAGAAAGTCATTGCAGTGTGGGATTGAGGTCTTGTGAGACCTCCCTTCATCATAGTCGAGGCTTTGGTGACTGTTTAAGCCTTCTTTCTCCCCCATTGTCTAGTGATCTCTTGGTGGAGGTGGTAATGTTTTGCTCCTCTCCTTTGTGATTTGGTAGAGTAGCTCTTTACTATTTTGAAGTGTTATTTTCATTCCTTCTTTCTTTATCACATATTTCTCTCTTGTTTCTATCTGGCTGTCTATGGAGGTGGAAACACCAAAATGAGGGTTTGACCAAGGAAAACCTTTATACAACCCCAATAATTTTCCCCTCTTCATTGTGTGTAGGTGGACGTGATTTCGGAGCTAGCTGGTGAACTAGGTACTTGGTGAGATTATCTCTGTTACTTTAGCTCTCATATACTTACTTTTCCACCTTTTCTTGTACTTTTCATATTTCATAGTTCTCTTCTGTTCATTTAGGAGTAATTAGCTAGGTTATCAGCTTATTTTCTAGTGGTTCATATTGCCTTTTTTGTCCTTTGGTCATACAGATTCTAGCGTACCTGAGAGATGCTAGCGTGCCTTGTTGTCATCCTAGAACTATGCCTTTTCCTTAGATAGAGAGCTATCTAAGGTGCAATATTGAACCTGGAAACTAACTTGCCTAGCCCCGACTTAGATTTTGGGTCTAAAGAGTGGTAGAAGGACCTTATAGTCCTCATCATTCTCATCCCTTGTTTCATAGCATCCCTTTAGAGTGAGGTAAGTTAGGGCAACCTACCACTCTCGGCTCTACATGACCTAGGGCCTTGATGTGGTTATTCCCCCTCTCTTACATTTTTGGTGAACTTGACATGAACCGTCTGCCCATTTGTTGGTGTTGAAGATTTTCCCTTATACCTTGTGGCCATTGTGCCCCTGAGTGTTGTGAAGTTTTATGACAATCACAACCCAATCCACAACCTCTAGGTATATTGTTAGGAGAAGTGTATGACATCTTCTGATGGAGAAGATGAGGGTCACTTCTAGTTTCTCTACTATTCTTTATTCCAAACCTGTGATTGGTATTTCTACGTAGGAGAAATTTTCATAGGGTATGGAAGGATTCTTAGATGAGACTGACTACATCCCCACTCCTCCTACATCTCCTACACCATCATCAGTAGGTGAGCACAAATCTATTCAAATTCCTTTATAATATATCGCTACCCTTAGCAAAGGGTTCCAGGTGACTTGGAAAATCACTTGGAAAAGGACCTAAAGCTTGCTAGAGCCACTAAGGTTATTAGTGAAATGAAGTATATGGTGGTAAGAGACCAAAGAGGTATAAAAATCCTAGCTAGCCTCTCTAGTCTGACTGAAGCTTGTGCCCCTTCAAACAATGCTAACCTTGTACAAGGGGCCACTTTCGAGGAATGTGAGAGATAGTTAGGAGTGTTGATGCCTCCCACGTTTGTGTACATGGCAGACATAGTTCCTTCAATCAGTCTCCCCCTTGCCTCCAAGAGATCTAAAACTATCAAATTAAATAGAATACCCTTAGGTTTCAGTTTCACCCCTCCTGTCACCTCTAGTGGTGGAGGTTTTGGTGGGTTGAGTTGTGGGAGATTTGTTAGTAGGGGTGGCTTCGGTGGTAATGGTGGCACTGGTGGAGATGGTTCCAATGGAGGCCATTTTGGTGGCTTTGGAAATGGAGGTGGCTTTGATGGAGGCCCTATCAGTGGTGGCCTAGGTAGTGGATTTGGCGGCGACCACATTGGCAGTTCTAGAGGTGGCTTCAGTGGTGGTTTTGGAGGAGGTTCCACTGGTCCTATGTCATCTATTAACCTTATTCTGAACACCCTTCTTCAGAATATAGGAAAGATGCAAAGCCAACTAGCGAGTCTCTCCCAAGCCTCTGCCCAACCTATCTTTCATCCCTTCTTTTGGCATAGCCCACTGTTGGTAGCAATTCCAAGTACTCCTTTCCTACAAGGAATGGAGATTCCCAAATTTGAAAAATATGGCAGAAAAGGGGACCCACAAATGCATGTGTATACCTTTAATGCCCTATGTACATATTTCTTCCATCACGATGCATTGATGATGAAGCTATTCCCTCAATCTCTCAAGGATACAACACTTGAATGGTATTGTTCCTTGCCCGATTACTCTATTTTCTCATTTGATCAACTTGTCAACCAATTTTTAGATAGTTCCAAGCTAACATCGAGTCAAAGATGGCCTTTTCAGATCTTGTCCAATGCAAACAAGGGGATGGTAAAAATATTACTGATTCCATAGCATGGTACCAAGTGCTCTTTTCACAAATATCATACCCATTCCCCATTTATGATGTACAAAAGGTATTCATAGGGAACTTACAGAGGGCTTGGCAAGATAAGTTTTCCCTTTGAAATGCCCTTCTTTCATGCATCTATGTGTAGCATTATGAGAATATAAAAGATGGTAGTCCAGTTTGAAGGATCCTCCTTGCACTCCCATTCAGAAGGGAAGTCCATTGTATCAATCTCTAGAAAGGGTAAGGTTGTTGCAAATGCAGTAGCCACTATGAATCATAACGGCCTCAAATGCAATCGAAAGTTCACAAAGTTGGTAGAATCCTATTCTTCCATCCTACAAAGGTTGTTGAAGGATAAGATTGTAACCTTGGAGAACCCTAAACCTCTTAAGGAACCTTACCCTAGTTGGTACAATGTGAATACCTTCTGCCAATACCATCGAGTTAACGAACATGATACCGAACATTGTATGCACCTATGCCATGAGATACAGGATCACATCGAGGATGGTACTATCCATCTTGATGGAAGAAAACAAAATGCAAAAAAATCGGTGGTGAAAGTGAATAGTGAGTTGCAGATATACACGAGCCCATTTCTATCACATTTTGTCGACATGATTATTGATCCCTTTGAGGCATATGTTAAAATGGTTACCATTACTCCCTTTGTGTAGCCTGTGACCGACTCACCAGACATGACATTTACACCGCAAGATGTGTCATTGAACAACAAGCCCTCTCCCCTTTACATTCTTTCTAATCTCAATGGGAACATTGTGACAGGGGTCTTAGTCGACCCCGCAAGCTAGGTGAATTTCATTACGGTAGAGACGTTGTGGCTTAATTCATTGCACAGAGAGGAGTATGAAGAAATGAATTCCATCATCCATATGCATAATGGACTTTCTCTTAAACCTTATGGCTCGATAAATCTGTCTATCCTAGTTGGACCTAGGACTGTAGATACAGTTTTTGATGTTATTCCGGAGTCATATTTTTTTGGAGTGAAGTTAAGCATGGGTGCTACCATAATAGTGGTTTACACTTTCTAGGAGATCCTAATTTTTGCTGAAATCACATATTTTTAGAAAATATAATTATTTAAGTCTTGAAAAGTTCCATTTAAAGGATTCTAATTGAAGAGGGTTTGATCAAACCACCTTAGACAAAACCCCCTTGGATAGAACCCCGCTAGTTTTAAACCATACCTATAACGCAGTCTCCTTTCACCTATCAAAATGCTGATAAAAAACCACTTTTGATTTACCTTTTGGGGGATCAAATGAATTCATTTATTTTTTTATTTTTAATTATGTAGTCCTTATTATAAGCTTCCAAAAAATTATAATTATAATTAAATTTAATTTAATTATTATATTTCTTTTTTATTTCTTGTGAATGTAGGTTTTTCACCGAAAATCAAGCTTTTTGTTTTGCACATATGGAAAAATAGTAGATTATCAAAATAAAATTTTGAAAAATATGTTTAGGCTAGGTATTGATTTCCTTGATCCATTAAAAAAAATTTGAATTTCGATACATACAAAAAAATTTATGTTGTATACAATCCACCTAGGTTTGAATTGTAATTGGTTTGACTTCGAAACTTGATTAAAGAAAAAATATTTAATAAAACACTATGAAACCAAATGAATTGGCTAAATATCATAGTTAGAAATCTAAATTCAAAAAAAATATAATTTTATCCTTCATACGAAAAAATTTATGTTGTATAAATTGAGCATCACTCCTTAAAAATGTCGTTTACTGATAAAAGCTAGTTTTTGAAGGAGATGAGAAAAAAGTGCAATCTGGTTCCAAAATTTTTGAAAAAAATATACTTAGAATCTATAGAAAAAAATTCACGAATCACTATTTTGCATCATATTCAAATTCCTCACGGTTTAGCCGCTATAGGAGCCCAAAAGTGAAGATTTAGTTAAAGAAATTAGTTAAGTGTCTAGTTTACCCAAAAATTGTAAACTAGTATTATGGGATCACCCGTGTACCCTGGCTATCTTCCATGAATGGGATCACCTCCATCATTCACAAATGTTTAAAGTTCTCCCATGAAGGTGTTGTGCATGTAGTGCATGATATTGGATATCAACCTTTGGTATCCCATAGGGGATATTCATTGGATCAATTTTGGCCCACCCTAGTCAATGTACTTCCCCCAAGTACGAACCTACTTTACAAAAGTTATGTGAAGTATAAAACTAGGGGCAAAGGAAAGCTGAATTTGACCCTTCTGGTAGCACAACAACAAGTTACCTCCTCTTCTCGAAAGGGAAAAGAGAAGCTACCCCATTCTTGGGATGGATCTCCTACTCCCCTCTCTAGAGAAGAGTTCTAAAAGAATATGCTCAATTTTTACCCTCTGAGTCCAATGATACCGGCTTGGAAAAAACCTAAGGTTCGGATATCGAATCTCCCTTCAGGGCCTCCTGGACCTTGGTACTACCTGTATGGTAGAAAGAAAGGTCCCCATGGGGAATCTTCCATGTCTCGGCCTCTGCGGCCCCTCATCATTTATGCTCCCAAAGAAGGAAACAAGAAGAGGCCTGCTACCGAGGCACTAGAGTTGATTCCCCTAGCTATTTCTCAACCTGCTCCTCCTGCTCCCATCCAGGAGTTTGTCCCTCCAATAGAAAAAACTATGGTAGAAACTCCTATGGCTGAGTAAGAGCCTTCTGTTCCTTTGTAGCTTCCAACCTCTAGCTAAAAGAGTCACATAAATTGTCTTGTGTGTGAGCGCAAGCATCGGAAAAAGGCTCTCATAGCTGAGCAGGCCACCTTGCAAAGAAAGGATGAGGAAATGACCACCCCTATTTCAGGACCTCCTGCTGCATCCTCATCTCTCCTCCCCTCTGCTTCAATTCAATCGAGCTCCGTATTGCTTTTGGCTCCTGCTGTGAGTGCACCCAACCCCAAAAGGGTGTAGGTGTTCATCACTCCTTTAGCTAAGGTGCCCTTGCTGATGTCCCTTCTGAATATCCCTCCTTTTTCAAAACTTGTAGATATATCGAATACTTCAATGGTATCTGCTACAATTTTCTCCTCCTCTATGCCTCTTGCCTTGTCCATGGGGAGTTCACATCCCCTGATAGAACTAAAGGTAGAAATTTGTCCTTCCAATGACCGAGGGCATAAGAGGATCCCACCTTCTTTGAAGGGTGGTCATGCATTGGCTTGTTCTATCTTAGTGACGAAACCAGCCCTGACTTCCCCCGATTTCATCACCACTCCCAAATCACTTGGTGAGCCTAATGATGAATCTCGTGCACAACCCTCCCCATTCATTGAGGTATAACATGGAATTTTAGTAAAGTGCATGTTTAACTCTCTGGATGAGGCTCTGACCTTGTCAGTAATTTTTGTGAAGTTGCTGACCCTATCTCCAGAAGAGATTAGTGGAGAAGACCTTGCGAGGGCTTCTTCCTTAGTCCTTGTTGTGGGAGGGTCGGAAGCTCCTCCCCTTAATATTCCATCACTGCAGTTTCATCCTCCTTCTCCTTATGATGATCTAGAGGGGGAAGTGGATGACCTCTTGGTTGATTAGTGTTAGGGGGAGACCCCTTCTTTATGTTTAGAATAGATGTGTGTGTGTTGTGATGTGTTCGCTCATGATTGTGCTATGTGTTCCTAGATGACCCTTGTCACCCTTGTTGGTTCTTTGATATAGGAGTGATTTTTTGTCTCATCAACCTTCTTCTATTTGTATCATGATTCTCCCATGTTTATATTTGAATTTTGAAAAAATTAGGGATAATGCCAAGCGTTGGAGGCATTAAGGCTCCCCTTCCATGTTGACCCGATTTTTTATTTTTATTTTGTATTCTCATGCATTCTTCACATGGTCTAATATAGTAGAGGGTTGATGACAATTCATTTATATACTACTATTATACTTATATATGTTCAGAAGAAGCTCTGACCTTGAAATATCAAATCAGCCCTATGTTTCTTATTTTTTAGCTTGCTTTTTCTCTTTCCCTCTTTTCTTATCCTTCTCCCTTATTTTCTTGAGTTTTCCCTCTCATGCACGACAATGCCTTTTCTAAAATGGTTCAATTTTCAGAATATGCATTCATTGCCAATGAATCTTGTCTTGAGAATCTTTGCAAACCTTTTTGAAAATCACATTCTCAACTTGGACCCTAACAAAACGTGTTTCCTTCATCATGGGTTCGTGAAGAAAGAACTTGAGAGCTTTCCTCTTAGGTGGAAGCATGCTCTACCTTCCCCTCGTGAGGGGGCACTTTCTTCCTTTCAAATTCCTTGATGAGGTGAACATCTTTCGAATGGATTCCTTGATGATGAATCAATTTGAGAAGGAACATCTTTCTTGCACTTTCAAACAGTGTGTCCCTTGAGTGGACCCCCTCTTAATGTCGGGTTCCTAAGGGATCCCTTTGAAAGCTTTCTAATTTGTTGATAGTCTATGTGACTATCTGCTTGACTACCTATATGGCCGCTTTGTTCTTGAACTACTTTATCTATGAGTAAACATGTCACTTTGTAGGTGTGCCTATAAAGCCGATTTCCAATATGACTCTAAGGAGTTTCTTTCCTTTGGGTTTCCTCCATGTGAGAGATCTTGGGGAAAACCTCCTTGCAAGTCTATAGGTCTATAAGGTGCTCTTTCCTTTGGGTTTCCTCCATGCGAGAGATCTTGCAGAACACCTCCTTGCAAGTCTGTAGTCCCATAAGGTGCTTTCATCTGGGTTTCCTCCATGTGAGAGATCTTGGGGGATACCTTTTTGTAGGTATGTGGGCCTATAAGGCGCATACTCCACAAGACTTCCTTCATGTGAGAGATCTTGAGGGACACCTTCTTGTAGGTCTACGTTTCTATAAGGAACTTCCATCCTACAGGATTTGTCCATTGTTGGTCCAAGGGCATCTGGTGTACTTTGTGTAGCCTCATGGTTTTGCGAGGCTATGGGGTCTTTTATTTTTTCCTACACTTTCGAGCTCGCCAAATCATGATCTTCTTCCTTGATGGTTCAGGTATACATTTGTAACCCTAATTACTCTTCGATCTACTTTACTGAAGCACTCATTAGTATTCATGCTCGCTAAATGGGGGGAAAAATGTACAGGAGAAAATTTGCACCCCTAATGCAAATTCTATTTTTACACATCCTCACCTTAGAAGACCAAATTTGAAGGATAAATTCCACATCAACAAGCTATCTTCCTTCCACTTGGCATCTTTCCTTTGTGTTGATAGAAGAATATTTGTTGGGGACGCAAGTGCAGCGTGCAGACATCTGTGCGGTTCACTTACATACCTAATGGATTCCTATGTCTAAAGTTGGAAGAGGCATTACACTTTCGATTGGGGTCGATTTGTAATGTCCCTCTTCGACCAAATGACCCTAAAAATGGCAGATTCTTCCCTCTTTTCCTTCAAATTCATCCCTTCTTCATTCAACTCATCTCTTTTTGGAAATCTCCAAGCATTTAGTCCATCCTTCTTTCACATTCTCAAGCATTTTCTAGCATTCTCTTCACTTTCAAGTAGCACTTCAACACTCCACTGCAACAAAAACACTCTGTCAACTCCAAAAAGCAAGTGTGAAGCAAGCCATTGTAGCATGGGCTTGAGGTCTTGCAAGACCTCCCTTCATCATAGTCGAGGCTGTGGTAACTATTCAAGCCTTCTTTCTCCCCCATTGGCTAGTGAGCTCTTGGTGGAGGTGGTAACATTTCTCTCCTCTCCTTTGTGATTTGGTAGAGTATATCTTTACTCTTTTGTAGTGTTATTTGCATTCCTTCTTTATTTACTTCTTTATCACATATTTCTCTCTCATTTCTATTTGGTTGTCCGTGGAGGTGGAAACACCAAAATGAGGGTTTGACTGAGGCAAACCCCCGTACAACCCCAACAATTTTCCCCTCTTCTTTGTGTGTAGGTGGATGTGTTTTCGGATCTAGTTGGTGAACTGGCACCTTGGTGAGTTTATCTTCATTACTTTAGCTCTCATATACTTACTTTGTCACCTTCACTTGTACTTGTCATATTTCATAGTTCTCTTTTATCCATTTAGGATTAATTAGCTAGGTCATCACTCATTTTCTAGTGGTTCATATTTCTTTTTCTGTCCTCTATCCATACGGACACCAGCGCACTTGAGAGACGCTAGCATGCTGTGCTATCATACCAAAACCACACTTTCATCCTTAGATAGAGAGTTGTCTGAGGTGCAATTATAAACCTGAAAACTAGCTCGCCTAGCCCCAACTTAGATTTCAAGTCTAAAGAGTGGTAGAAGGACCTTATAGTCCTCATCATTCTCGTCCCTTGTTTTGTATCATCCCTTTAGAGTGAGGTAAATTAGGGCAGCCTACTGCTCTCAACTCTCTGTGACCTGGGCCCTTGATGTGGTTGGTCCCCCTCTCTTACAATATCATCATGTCAAAGTTTATACATCTTCACCAACATTGTGATGTAGATTTCAAGGATTCGAGCATCCAATCAAGCCATTTCATGCAAGATCAATCCTTAGAGGGATGTGTTGGAATTCAATCCTCTAAGGGAAAACATTAAGGGTTTGGTGAGTTGTGACATAACATTGCTCATTCATCAAATTCTACCCATTTATCATTAGTTCATTATCAAGGTTTAATTATCAAACTGAGGTTTGACCAAGGAAAACCCCTATTCACCCCAAAATAAACATCTTTCTTCTCTCTTTGTATGTGCAGATTTACAAGTGAAGAAGGATTTAAATTGGATCAAAAGAGAAACTTTGCAAAGTTTTCACAATTGTCATCAAAGTTTTCAAGCCACGAAAAGTCACTTGAAAAATTTATTTCTAGCTTTTTGACAAATGGAACCAGGTGGAAGCGAGATATTAGATCTACAACTAGAGGATTGTGAAAGAAATTTTTTGATCCCTATATAGAGACCCATTTTCCCTAGGGGAAGTCTAACGTAGCAGGATACTCAACAACCACTTTTGGTGACAAGTACACATCAATTTACCCTTCTCAGACCTGTTTACAAACTATTTTTTTTTTTGTGTTATCGTTTAAATGTTCATTTCAAGTTTTAAATTACATATATAATTGAGTTCATTAAGTATTTTATTTTTATCTCTCTAAAGTGAATTTTAGTCATATTTATCATTTTTTGTCATAAGGGAATCAACAAATCCCCCAATAGAGTTGGCTCATCTCAAGGTTGAAACTCAATCCTACCTCTAGGAGATCTCTTTTCCTAATGAAATTATAGATAAAATATATGTGTGTCTTATATTTTTTGACAATCATCCCCATTTTACATTCAAAACCCCATTTTTATGTTTTAGAAAGATACATCAATTGAACCTTTAACCAAACCAATAGAAATGAAATATGAAAAAAAGAATACATATGCACAAGATGACACTAGACTTACGTGGAAAACACAATGAGGGACAAAACATGGTGAGAGTTAACTCAGAATATCAAAGCTCACTTATTACAAAATTACAATTGAGCTCATTTCTAAGGACTTGAAGACTAAGGCACACAACCTTAGGGAAATATACAAGGACTTGATGAGATTCACAATCTCAAAGTAGGCTACAAGTAGTTTAGAAAGAATTCACAATATTTTTCAACATAACGCACTATTGACTGAGGAATTCAAGCACATGCAATCTTTCTTCCACACACTTTTTTACTTTCTTTGCTAGATATTCAATACATTTTAGACTCACACACCCCTTTGCTCAATTTTCATCTTAAAAGATCTTGCATTTATACCATCTACAATATTTGACACCTTTAATTAGGTCATCTAAGAAGAAGATAAATAATTAAATAAAAAAATTGGGGCCCACAAAGTATAATGTGGTCATATCTAGAAGATAGAGAGGACCAACAACAATCTTGTTACATCTTCCAATGTGATCCAAAATAATTCACATGTTGGTGCACATCAACCTAAGTTAGCAATAGGGAAACATGAAGATGAAACATGAAGAACATAACCAGTCAACCCAAAAACATACATCCAATTGAACATACTCAATGTAATCTACAACATGATAGGTTAGGACCCAACTCTTTCTTTACACAACTTCAACTGTTGGTGCAGACCACCAAGCACATAACACAAGTAAGACAACAAGTCATGTCTACTAGATATCCACAAATTTCCAAGAAGGATAACTCATCACAACATACATCACCAAGGAGATCAAACATTAACATATGGATCACATAGGGATGTTCCTTAAACATCCAACAACACTTCCAAACACTTCTTACATATTGTCATGTTACCAATAACCTCTACAAACCAAACAAGAATAGAACACTTCAACCTGAAAACACAAAATGCACAAACATGAGATATAGGAATAATAGAACATATTTCATACCACTTAGACACATGAAATTTATATTGATACATTACATAGACATTGAGAACACATTCATCAAGCCATGAGAGAAGAGACACCAATGCAAAGAAATGTGGAGAATTTTCTAGACCATTCCAAATGGCCAACAACACTACCAAACTTTCACAAATTATAGAAACCTCCTCAGAAAACTATTGACCTAAAGAGATAGGAGTGTAACATCCATAAAATATAAACACTTAATCCCAAAATACAAGGAAATATCTTCAATAATAGAGGAATATGGAGTATTCTCCTAAATAATCTTCAACACAACTTCCTGAAGTAGATCCATTCAACACTCTTGTGGAGGCCATAAATTTATTTCAATAACATAGACTTCATCAAGAAAACCAAGAGAGAACACACAACATATTTTATACCATTAGCAATATATATCCATCATCAGTATTACTTCTAATCCTCATCTTAATGCTTCCAATCCTTATATTTGTATATCTTTATGAAATTAAATTTTTTGATAGAAACAATACACTATACAAATTTACTTATCACAAAACAATGCATAACATCTAACCATGAACTTCAACAATACCACTATACCTAAATTACATCCCAAACTGCATGTTGTCAACAATGAGAACCAGTACTAACAATACAAGCACTACAACAAACTTATCCTTAAGTGTTGGCAACCATCACAGTCACCAAGTATTGACACAAAAAGAAACCAAAATGTTGACATAAATAGCAACTAATGCTAACAATCCCCCTACTTTTTAAATGCTAACATCAATGACAACCACAAAAAGTTCACCAAGTGTTGACATCAATGAAAACCATTTCCAACAATCTCCCCCTTTGGCATTGATGGAAACAAACACCTACTTAGTTTCCCAGTTTGACATAAGGACAAATGATCACACACACTTGCATAAAAAAATAACATATATTATGACTTCAAGGACAAACGACCAAAGATATTCATTTGAAATAGTAGCACATTCTCCCCTTTTGACCAACAACTTTACATGCACAATCATCTACACATACTCTTCAAACTATTAAAACAACTCCCCCTAACAATAAATCCTTCTCAACACTTCCACAACTCTCCAAACTCCCCCTTACTACCAACTCCCTCCAAGAGGTGGCACACATCAATCCAAGAGAAAAGGATATGACATGAATTTCTCCCCTAGATAGATGCACCATATATGCATCTAGACAGAACAAGGAGGGGCAATTAATATACTCAAAAGTATCCTTTTAAATTTCATTTGTGAAGATATATACAATATGATCCCTAGTAGGCACACACTTCAATCTAACTTCATGCTTTGCAACCTTCTAATGAAGGAGCATCTGGGTGCACAATAAATATTGCACATCTTTGATATTTTAACTTTTGTATTTTGAAGTTTTTGTTTTTTTTTTAATTGGTGGTGAGTTGCAGGGAAAAAAATCATCTATTTTAAAATTTCTCAAATTTAAAAGCTCACAGTTGAATTTGAATTTGATTCCAATTTCAAATTGGAGTGTTTAGAGGTGGAAAATTAATGATAATTTGGGAGTTATGAATCCAACACTTAGGCTTGAGGGAACTATTCTTGGGATGTGTAACTCCACTCTACAATTTGAAAATTATGCATTGAATGGTGGAAATGGAGGAAGGAGCCTAGGAAGAGTAGTGGAGTTCAATTTTTTTGAAGAATTTTTGAAAAAAATAATTAATTTTTCCAAGAGAACTTGTAGAAGAGATTTCCCAACACCCAAGAGGAGGAAAATTTCTAAAAAATTCAATGGGGAGAGAAAAAATTCAACACCCAATTTGAAGGAGGAAGCCAGAGGTTGAAAAATCTAAGAAAATGAGAAGTTAGAGTGGAAGAAATACCTAGGAATTCAATGGGGCACCTGGGAATAAAAAGGAAGATGTTTTGGGTTTGATTTAACAAATGTTGATGCTGGTTGTAAGAGATTTGTAGTAGATTTCTGATGTAAAATGAAAAATTATGTCTATAATGTTTTTTTCATAAATCATTTGTTTGCTTCTTGTAATAGTGGTTGCAACTCTTGAAATATTTTAATGAATAAATTAGAATATTGCAACTTTATTTCTAGTACAATATATGCTAGGAAATAGATTTGGATCTTCAAGCATTTCATTTCATTATTTGAGGGTGATCTTTACCTATTGTTGAATGTGGGAAACTAAGGTTTTTCTTGATTTTTGACTATGAAATTTGAGGGGTAGTGTTGGGAGAAAAATTGAGTTCTATTTAAATTTTTTAGATGAATTTGGGGGCTTTCATTTTCCAAATTATAAGTTGAAACAACATTGGTTTGATGGTTCAAAATATTTTTAAAAAAGAGGTATGCCATGAGTTTGAGTGTAGTTTCAGAGTTATTTTGAATTTTAATTTTTGTGGCTGCTATATCTATCTCTTATTTTTGGTTTCTTGAGTTAGTTTATTTCATTAGATAGTATCAAAGCCATTTTTATTGAGTGTGCAAATAGATTACCAAATGTGAGGTAGTTTGGCACTAGGATCTGTTGGTGTAGTTTGTGAGTTCATTATTGTTCTCCAACAAAGGTTAAAACTAGGTAGAAGGTGCATAGAGAGAGGTGTGTCTTCTAGAAAATTTTGTTGGGTAGAGGATAACCATTGAAAATGAGTGATTTTGTTGTGCGGAGGACCTATAACTAAAGAGTGTTGATACCTTGAAGAGCGAGCGAGAGAGAGAGAGAGAGAGAGAGAGAGAGAGAGAGAGAGAGAGAGAGAGAGAGAGAGAGAGAGAGAGATTGTTGCAAGGAGGACTTGTAACTACAAAGGGACTTGTGAGTCTTTGAAGATGTCTTTGATGAAGAGGAAAAGATGGGTCATGATAATTTTAGAATTGTGAAACAAGCACAAAACCATGAGCCACATGATGAAACAACAAACAAAGACACCTTCCATGCAAGAGATCTGCAAACAATATGTGCAATATTATTCAACAAGGAAAAGTTATAGAAGAAAATTTCAAGAATATATGAAAGCTCCACATAATATTTGAGAGATATTTACAATGAGGCTTGAAACCTTATAAGAGAAAAGCCCTAAATGAGAAAGGGATCAAATCATGACAAGTTTCAACATCACATGAGATGAGACATAATGATCCAATATTAACTCAACTAATAAAGCATAAAAGCACTCCTAAGTTTAGCTTAAGTGCAAAGAATAAATTAGACTAATAATCAATTAAATATTAATTAATTATTAGTTAATTTATGATAAACATAACACCCCCCATTAAGATAAACTTAGGGAGTAGCTAAAAACCCTAAAAAATAATGCATGATGGGTCCTGACAAACAAGGCCAAAAAAGGTACCCATGTACAAACAAAAGATCTCTATAATGCGGAGAAATAGAGAAAAACTCATGGGAAAACCTCTACTCCAAAAAGAGATGAAATCCAAGTGAAGGACTAAATAATCCTCCAAACAAGGAAATTTTGTCCCAAAAGATAGGAACAAAGGATGAACAAAGAGAACACCATTAAAGCATGAAGAAGTTGTAAACACTGTCGAAGAATGACTGCTGAAATGCTGAAGAAGAACCTTCGTTGAAACATATGATGATCAGGATCACAAAGACAAGAATCTGCATGAGTTCCCATAATGACACTACTCGAATCAGATGGAAAACAAAGGAAAACACAAGGAACTCATAGATATAGATGGAAAAAGTACCAAAATTATGAAGAACTGATCATGTGAAAATGGAAGGTTGCTTCCGAAAATAGGAATGGAAGAGTGTCCATATGGTAAGTGCTCGATCTCATCGAAATGCATGGGTAACTAGCCACTACATCTACCTAGTACATATGAACAAATATTGTATACATAGCTTACTCCAATGCGAAACCAAGGAAGCATTAGCACCAATAGTAGAAACCCCCCCATAATGTTGACAAGGGAGAGGAATGACAGGTACACTGTGTCTGAAAAACAAGGATAAAAAACTGAGAGGGGGGGTGAATCAGTTGATAAATAAATTAAACTTATTCAACCTTAAACAACCTTTAATCTAAGATCTGATAATTAATAGTGAAAGAATAAATCAACAACACATCAGAGACACATGAACACCAAGATTTTTATACATGGAAACCCTGTTAGGGGAAAAACCATGGTGGATGTTAGTCCACAAGATTATATCTTGTTAGAAGTATAATGAAAGAAATGAATGGGGAAAGCACATGCATTTAAGCACACTTCCTAGAGCTCACTACTCAAAGGGAAGGCTCACTTCCTTACATAAATTAATCAAATTAAATCCATCTGATGAGGTTGAACTAAAGAATTATCTTCTACAAAAGCTTGATGACAGTTTCGATTAGGCACATAAATACTTCTTCACACTTCACTCAAACTTCTTCACACTTTTCTTTGCATTCAAATGATCTGGTCTTTATTCACACATTTTTCATACACACTCACACTTTCACACTTCAAAATGAAGAAACAACCACTATTATATATCCGCTACATGAATTTACATCAACTCTATTGGCCACAAATAAAGAATAAATTACAACTGTCAGCCTCAATTCATGAACAAATCTTAATGCGAACCAACCTAAGTTGTTCACAACATAGTGAGGACCTAAATCAACATCCTCAAATACGCCAAACAATAAAATATTAATTCATAAGGATCCACAACATGCTACCACCATCATGTTGGCCAAGAACATGAAAACTCGAACACACAAAGGAAAAATATTTGATCACGAACACACCAATCAACGTGGACGTACCACAGTAATAGAGCACAATCTAGAAACATCGATGAATATCTCAAGAATGTACACAACAACTCAATTCATCAGAATTGCAATCTCATCTTCCAGAAACACCTGCTATAGTAACTGAATAACTGTAGGAACATAAAACTTCATAACTTTCTAAGTTCCTGATGCACACCTCTGAAACTTCCGAACAACATACTATATAGGCTCATAAACAAACCCTTTGATGCATGCCTTCTGACCATCAACTTTATATAAATTTCCATCACTCTGACCTTCTCAGCTTCACAAACTTCCTACAATATATTTATTACAATTTTCTCAATATCCTTGACATATACAAGCTTCAAAATTATCAATGCTAATAGTGTTGACATCAATGACAACCACATATCAGCAACACAACCATAGCATCCAAAAATATTCCCCTTTGGCATTGATGGAAACACATGATGTGAAAAATACCATCAATGCAACTAACTCTTCTCAACTTGTTCTTTTCTTCATTATATTGTTCTTCCATCATCTCCCTCTTAGTACTTATTGCTCTTCTCCCCCTTTCTTCTACAAAGGTTTTTCACATTACTCTTCTCCCCCTTTGACATCAATGGAAAAGTTACACAAGCTTTGAACCACATATCATCTGAATCATCTGACTACTCCCCCTGAGTAGCAGCCACCACAACATCAATCTGAAACAAGATCTAACTGTAATTCCATAGATTGATGTAAAGACTTGCATCTTAGTTCAGATTAGGAGGGGAAATCACCTGTAACTTTCCTTTGAGATACTCAAAAGTATCCTTAGGAAATGGTTTAGTAAATATATCTACAGTTTGTTCCTTTGTAGGCACATATTCCAATCTAAACTCTTTATCACTCACCTTTTCTCTCAAAAAGTGATACTTGGTAGATATATGTTTTGTCTTTGAGTGTAGCACCAGATTCTTAGAAATTTTTATGACACTTGAATTGTCACAAAATATAAAAATAGGCTCATCATACTCAACTCTGATATCTCTCAGCATCTACTTCATCAGCCACAACACTTGAGTATAATTGTTTGCAACAACAATATATTCTACCTTAGCAGTAGATAAGGAAATGGAGTTATGCTTTTTTCTTAGCCAAGACACCAACTTCTTCCCTAGGAAGAATGCACCACTACTTGTACTTTTCCTATCATCCACATCTCCTACCCAATCTGCATCTATAAAGGCATTCAAAGTAAGATCATCATCCTTAGGATACCAAAGACCAAAATCAATTGTTCCATTTAAGTATCTAAAAATTCTCTTCATTGCAGTCACATGTGATTCCTTTGGATCAGCTTGATATCTAGAAACCATGCACACAACATTCATGATGTTTGGTCTGGTCTGAGTCAAATAAAGCAATCCACCAATCATTGAACTATATCTTGTTTGATTAGCCTTAGGAGAATCATCACTCTGTTTTAGCTTGCATCCAGTTACCATGGATGTACCAACTAGTTTTAAGTCTTCCATGCCAAATTTTTTCAATAACTCTCTTACATATTTGGACTGAGAAATAAAGATTTCATCATCTAATTGAGTAATTTTCAATCCTAAAAAGGAATTTCAGTTATCCTATCATTGAAATTTCAAATTCACTTTTCATTTCATCAACAAATTTCATACATAGGTCATCATCACCTTCAAAAATAATGTCATCAACAAAGACTTCAATTGTCAATTCTTTATCCTGATCCAGCTTGAAATACAGATTGTTGTCAGCAATACCCTTATTGAATCCAAGCTTCAACAAGTATTTATCTAGTCTAGCATACCATGCTCTAGGTGCTTGCTTGAGTCCATATAGAGATTTCTTCAATTGGAAAACCATATCGTTTTCATTAGTCAATTGAAATTCATCTAGTTGTTCAATATATACCTCTTCTTCTAATTCACCATTCAGAAATGTTGACTTTGCATCCATTTGATAGAATTTGTAATTCTTGAAAGTATCATAAGCAAGAAACAACCTTACTATTTCAATTCTAGCAATAGGGGCAAAGGTTTCTTCAAAATCAATACCTTCCATCTGTGAATATCCTTTACATACTAGTCTTGCTTTATTTCTGATCACTTCACCTTGTTCATTCAACTTATTCTGAAAGACCCATTTGGTTCCAATCACATTTTTGTCTTGAGGTCTAGGAACAATAATCTATATATCATTTTTCTCTATCTGCATCAGTTCAACCTTCATTGCTTCCATCCAATATTCATCTTTGCATGCTTCATTGACATTGCTACGCTCAGTCTTGGATATCAGACAATATTCTTCTACAATCCTTCTTCTGGTCTACACACCTTTGTTCTTGTCTCTTATGATCTAACTTTCAAAATGAATTCACTTTACATGGCTTGGAATTTTGGGTTATTCTCTTCTTTCTTATGCATTTCCACTGTCTTCTTCTTCATGATTTTCTTGATTCACCAGAACAATTTGAACTTGATTTTGTGTCTGTGCATTCTTTTCATTCTTAGTATTATCTTGTTGGTCATCTGAATCATATCCACAATACTTGGATGATCTAATAGTGTCTTCATCAGCTCTGATATTTGCACTTTCAACTATCTTCTTCAATCTTTTATTGTAGCACCAGTAGGCTTTTCTCTTAGTAGAGTAACCCAAAAAGATTCCTTCATCACTTCTAGCTTCAAACTTTCCTATATCTTCATCTCTTTTGATATAAAATCTACTTCCAAAGATTTTTAAATATTTAACTGTAGGCTTATACACAAACCATAGTTCAAAAGGAGTCTTACTATAATTACTATTGACATTCACCCAGTTGATAGTATACATAGCAGTGCTTACAACTTCTCTCCAGTAGATATGAGGAACATTACCTTCCAACATCATAGTTCTGGCAACATCTAAAATTGTTCTATTCTTTCTCTCAACAACTCCATTTTGTGAGGGGTCCAGGGAGCAGATAATTGTCTTTTTATTCCATGCTATTCACAAAATGAATTGAACTCCCAGGAAGTGAATTCACCACCTCTTTTTGATCTCAAACATTTGATCTTCAAACCTATCTCATTCTCTACCATAGCTTTGAAGCTTTTGAATTTCTCTAATGCCTCATGTTTTTCTCCTAAGAAAGCAACCCATACCATTCTAGAATAATCATCAATAAGCAACATAAAGTACCTTTCTCCTTGTAGACTTGTGATTCTAGATGGACCACATAGATCAGTATGTATCAAATCCAATACTCCATTGGAATGATGTTCTTTTCTCTGAAATGAAATTCTTGTCTGCTTTCCCATTTGACATTCCTTGCATATAGTGTTAGTAGGCTTCACCAACTTAGGTATATCTCTGACTGCTTGTGTGGAGCTTATTTTGTCAATGTTATCAAAATTCACATGACACAGCCTTCTATGCCATAATTAGCTTACATCAACTTGAGCAATCAAACAACTTTCACTAGCAACATTTAAGTGAAAAATATTATCTCTTGTATTTGTATCTGAAGCAATCACATTTCCTGAGCTTCCCAGTATCCTGCACTTACCATCTTTGAACTAAAGATTGTAACCTTTGTCAACCTTTTGTCCAACACTCAACAAATTATGCTTCCATCCTTCAACATAAAGAACATCATCTGTATTACATTTACCACCAAGAAAAATAGTGCCTTTGCCACAAATCACACCAGCATTGTTATCTCCAAATATTACAACACCACCATCATATTTTTCCAAGCTTAGAAACTTTATTTTGTCACCAGTCATATGATGTGAGCATCCGCTATCAATCACACACTAATCGTTCTCATCAATTATGGCTGCAAGAGCTTTCTCAATATTCTGATTACTAGCCGATTCAATGGATACCAAACCATTTTTCTTGATAGCAACGAATACCCATTCGTCTTCATTTCTAGTTGCTTTATCAGATTCATCATCAGTAACACCTTCTTCAACATAATAACATTTCTTTAGAAATCTAGTCTTATCAGGTTTGCACTTAGAAACTCTTTTAGTACACCTTGATGCAAAATGACCTATCTTACTGTAAGAGAAACATTTAATAGGCAACTTTCCTTTGTACTTACCTTTTCCTCTAGTTTCTCTTTTCACAATTAGTGCTTCCAGTTCTTCTAGCTCTCTTTCTTCATCTTCAATTAGTTTCATTTCATCTTCATACTTGAATGTCATCCTGGAGCTTTCTCCCTAATCATATATGTATTGGATTTTTCCAAATACAGTAGCTTTGAATGCAGACTCTATCTTAGGAGAAGATTCACCAAATTCACTCAACTCAAAGCAAGCAAGTTCTCCAATCAGCATGTCTCTTGTCACATTTGTTACTATCATGTGCTCTTCAGTAGCATGAGCTTTTGTTTTGTAAGAAGTAGGCACAGATCTAAGTATTTTAGCCACAATCTCATCTTCTTCCAAGATTCCACTGACACATCTAATGCCCATCACTAGTTCATTTACCTTTTGCGTGAAATAAAAAATGTTTTCATCTTCACTCATCTTGATGTTCTCCCAGTTGCCTTTTAGACTTTGTAGCTTAGAAACTTTCACTAGTGCATCTCCTTCATACAATGTTTGTAAATTTTTCCATATCTCATGTGCAGTCTTCAGACCTATCACATTTTACATCTCTGAATCTGTCAAAGCACTTAGTAATGCTTCTATAGACCTGGTATTAGTTTTTTCTTCTTTGATCTCATCAGCAGTAGATGGACCATTCTGAGGAATAGTAAATGCATTCTTTGTAATCTTCTAGAAGGGCTCACCAATACACTTCAATTGACACTCCATTTTGAATTTCCATAGAGAGTAGTTTGTACCATTGAATTTAGGACTATCCTTTCTGTATGATGCCATCTCAGATCACCTATAGCTCTTAAACTTCTTCTGAGGAGCTAGCTCTGATACCAATTATTGGAAAAAGAAGGATATATAACTAAGAGGGGGGGTGAATTAGTTGTTACAAAAATTAAACTTATTCAACCTTAAACAAACTTTCATCTCAGATCTGATAATTAACAGTGAAAGAATAAATCAACAACACATCAGAGACACATGAACACCAAGATTTTTATAGATGGAAACCCTGCTAGGGGAAAAACCACTGTGGATGTTAGTCCACAAGATTATACCTTGTTAGAATTATAATGAAAGAAATGAATGGAGAATGCACATGCATTCAAGCACACTGCCTAGAGCTCACTGCTCAAAGGGAAGGCTCAATTCCTTACATAAATTAATTAGATTAAATCCATCTAATGAGGTTGAATTAAAGAATTAGCTTCTACAAAATCTTGATGACAATTTCAATTAGGCACAAAAAAACTTCTTCACACTCTGCTCTACATTCAGATGTTCTAATCTTTATTCACATATTTTGCATACACATTCACACTTTCACACTTCAAAATGAAGAAAAAATCGCTCTTATATATCCGCTACATGAATTTACATCAATAACTCTATCAACCACAAATAAAGAATAAATTACAACTATCGGCCTCAATTCATGAACAAATATCAATGTGCACCAACCTAAGTCAGTCACAACATAGTGAGGACCTAAATCAACATCCTCGAAAATGCCAAACAATAAAATATTAATTCATAAGGATCCACAACATGCTACCACCATCATGTCGGCCAAGAACATGAAAACTCAAACACACAAAGAAAAAATTATTGATCATGAACACAACAATCAATGCAGACGTACCACACTCATAGAACACGATGTAGAAACATCACTGAACATGTCAGGAATGTACGTGACAACTCAATTCATCAAAATTGCAATCTCATCTTCTAGAAACGCCTGCTACAATAACTGAATAACTGTAGGAACACAAAACTTCATAACTTTCTCAATTCTTGATGCGCACCTTTGAAACTTTCAGACAACATACTAGATAGGCTCAACAACAAACCCTTTGATGTGTACCTTCTGACCATCAACTTACTGAACTTTCCATCAATCTAACATTCTCAACTTCACAGACTTCTTGTAATTTATTTATTACAATTTTCTCAATATCCTCGACATATAAAGTCTTCAGAATCATCAATGCTAATAGTGTTGACATCAATGACAACCATATATCAGCAACACAACCACAACATCCAACTCACTGAAATGAATTCTGAAATGTAGTGCATGATAAAGAACCAAGAACATCTAAATGTCCAAACATGAAAGTATAAACATATATAGAGGGTGTGCAAACCAAGGCACACATGCATGAGAAAGGTATGAAGGAAAAAAAAAGTCAAACATCAACCCCATGACACTTTATATCATAGTGTGAGTACAATAAGGCACAAAGTGATGTGCAAGATCTCATAATACACCTGTTGTGTCACTTTATTTCAGTGCATTTACATATGATAGATACATGCAATGTGAGTCCATAATGTCCAAAAAGGACTACATGCTGAAAATATAATTCTTTGATAGAAAAAAGAAACTAATAGAACCACAATGAAGTACATGAAAAAATATGCACTTTCAAAAAAATGACACCCAAAAATGTGTCTAGATGCAGAGGATATGGCCTGTTGAAGTCTTCAAAATGAGAACTGTACAACAATAGCACAAAGAAAATAGAATTATGGAAAAAAAATAGAAGTCAAAACTAGAAAATACCTACATCACTACAAAGAGCGCAAAATTTCACCCCATTTCAAAAAAAATTGCATGTGAAAAGGCCACTATATGGCCGGGATATGACCTTTAGAAGTTGAGGTGCAAAACTAAAAAGCCCAACGAAGAGGGGTTGACAAGGGCAAAAAAACATCTCTGCCAAATTTTTCAAAAAACCTCCAAATCTAGAGGTCTGCCAATTTTAGTGTTGCAGATAAAAAATCTCCAATTAGGCTGCATGTAGATTATTTTGTAAAAAAAACAAAAATTTGGCTCTTTTATTTTAAAGATAAAAAATGCCAAAAAAAACTCTTATATTTTTTAAATAAAAAAAACATACAATTTTTTTTTCTTTTTTTTAAAAAGCATAAAAAAAAAATTTATATATATTTTTTAAAAATATATATAAAAAAACATTTAAAAAAAAAATTAAATTAAAAATGTTGGAAAGGGTTGTGGTGGGGCCGCCTGCCATTGTGTGGCAGGGGTTGTACCACTTGCACCCTCCCCACAGTGGAGGTGGGGCTGAAGGGGCTGTCGACCTGCCATTATGACAGGTGGCGGTACCCCTTTGGGTACTACGCCCCATTATAGGTGCCCAATTTTTTTTAATAAAATTTAATTAAAATGACAAAAAACCTTTCGTTTTTTTCAATAATTTTTTTGATTGATTTTTTTTGAAATCTCTAGAAAAAAAAAAAAAAAGTTCACCTCAATATGCATGTTGGGAAGGCCGTATGAGCTTCTTGGAAAAATAGTTTTGCCTCAAATGCCAACTTCACCAAATTTGACAATTTGACAAGCATTCTTAAGGTTTTTGGGCCTTTTGAGAGCGATTCTGATGTCCGTTTCATGCCAAAATGCACCAAAAATACAGCTACCCTCTAGATCCAGAAAAAGAGCAACTGCTTCAAAACCATCAGGTGTCAGGAATCAAAATCAGGCAAAATAAAAGCCAAATTTGACTTCCTCAATAGCTCTGGATCCAACAATGAGGTCCTTTTCACACAAAAATGCTTCAAAAAATTCCCTTGCAAAAAAAGAGCAAAGGGGATTCAGATCTGAAGCCTTTAACCCTTGTTGAAGAAGAAACATATTATAAATTGAAAAGGGGTTCACTAAATCCATGCTCTGATACCATGTTAGAATTGTGAAACATGTACAAAACAACGAGCCACATGATCAAACAACAAACAAAGACACCTTCCATGCAAGAGATCTGCAAACAATATGTGCAATATTCATCAACAAGGAAAAGTTATAGAAGAAACTTTCAAGAAGATATGAAAGCTCTAGATAATATTCGAGAGATATTTACAATGAGGCTTGAATACTTATAAGAGAAAAGCCCTAAATGAGAAAGGGATCAAATCATGACAAGTGTCAACATCACATGAGATGAGACATAATGATCTAATATTAACTCAACTAATAAAGCATAAAAGCACTCATAAGTTTAGCTTACGTGCAAAGAATAAATTAGACTAATAATCAATTAAAAATTAATTAATTATTAGCTAATGTATGATAACTCTAACAGAGAAGGCATGTGAAGATTTTACCTATGGAAGAGTGGAAACAAAAGAGGTTTATAAAATGGCCTATTGGAGAATTAAAGAAGAATAAGGCTAGATTGGACATGATAGAGATGGAACAAAGAAGAGAACTTGAGGAGGCTAAAAGAAAACATGAAATAGGTAAAATGAAATATGAAAAAAAAATTCATGACAATGGTAAAGTGATAGATGAAAGGTATGAAGAAGAGAGGATATAATGATACACAAAAGGTGGAGAATTGGATATCTCTCATGGAATATAGAGATTTGGCAAAGAGGACAAAAAGACTAAAGATTGGAAAATATATTATTACAACCCTATGAAGGGAAGGTTGTGGAAAGAAGAACATGTGGGGCAGCCCACAAAATTGCAGTTGAGAGAAAACGAGAAAAGAAGAGAAGTCTAAGGAAAGAATGGAGAAAGAAAGAGGATAAAGAAGAAAATGAGAAAAAGAAAGAAGTAGCAACTAGTATATGTCTTGTTGAAGGAATAAAAGAGAAGAAAAATGAAGTTGCATGCATAGGAAAATAAGTTGCAACAAAAAATAAAAGGTATTATCTCATTCTTATGAATTTTGTAAAGAAAATATTGGGATAGTGGTAGAGGAACAAGATATTACAAAGGTAATGAATCATTTTTCTGCAATTTGTGAAAGTGATTTTTTTTTAAGTTATTTGAAAAGAATATAAATAAATTTATGGATGTGGAAAAGGATGAAATGAATAATGTTGTTGTAGAAGAAGATGGTGAAGTTACATAGGTACATAATAGTCAAGTTATAACAAATTTTGGTCTTAATGAGGATGTGGAGACAATTCAAAATTTAGGGCAGAAATGTGAATACGAATGCATAGAAAATGTCTCAAATAAAAGAGTTGAAGAGGCAACAAAGAATGATGAATAATATGGCATACTAATGCAAGTTGAAGTAGTTGAAAAGGGATGGTTAGCATTGATGGAAAGTGGAGTGAAAGCTACAATATAAAACAAAGAGGTACAAAAATTGAGTTTTATGAATTATTTGTTGATATTGATTTGCATACGAATAACTTAGTTAAAGTGGAAAGATATGAAGAGATTGAAAATTATGTTACGACAACAGATAAAGAGGAGATTAGTGAGGTAATTAAAAAAAATTCCAAATATTTTAATGATGATGTTGAAGCCAATTCCTATTTAAGAAAATTCAGAGAAGAATATGGAGAAGGAGGATTGGGTAGGTGCAAAAAAAACAAGTTAAAAGCTAAGTTGCAACAAGATCTTATTCATTTTCTTGTCCTACAAGAAGAAGAGGAAGGAGGAGAAATAGGTGAGAATTATGTACAAACTCGATTCAATGATTTCATAGATTTGTTAGAGTCAATTCACTTGCAGATGATGAAGATGATAAGATAGAATGGGAGGATGAATTATGGTATAGTGAGGTATGTTTCAAGAGAGGGAGAAAGAGAGGAAGGATGAAAGAAGGGAAAGATATGAAGGTTCAGGGAAAGATGAAGAAGAAATTTCAAAAAAATAAAGAAGAATGGTGAATCCAAAGAAAACATATGGCCTTCAAATGTTCATGAGTGTTCAATTCATGAAAAATTTCTTCTTACCTGAGTTGTTTGATGCAGGAGTGTCTAGGTGCACAGGCAATCCTACACACTTTTAATATTTTAACTTTTTTCTTTATATTTTTTTTTGTTTTGGTTTAATTGGTGGTGTCTTGTAGGAAACAATTTCATCTATTTTAAAATCCTTCAAATTTAAAAACTCACAGTTGAATTTGAATTTGAATCCAATTTGAAATTAAAGTGGCTGGAGGTGGAAAATTAATTATAATTTGGGAGTTACAGAATCCAACACCTAGGCTTAAGGGAGCTATTCTTGGGATGTGTAACTCCACTTTTACAATTTGAAAATTATGCATTTAATGGTGGATATGGGGGAAGATGACTAGGAGTAGTGGAGTTGAATTGTTTAAAGGAATTTTTGGAAAAATGAATTAATGTTGCCAAGAGAACTTGAAAGAGATATTTCCCAATATCAAAGAAGAGAAAAAGTTCTAGAAAATGCAATGGGGAGAGAAAAAATTCAATGCCTAGTTTGAAGGAGGAAGCCAGAGTTTGGAAAATTAAATAAAATGAGAAGTTTGAGTGGAATAAATACTTGGGAATTCAACGGGGCATCTGGGAAATTGATTTGGATCTTCAAGAATTTCAATTTATTATTTAAGGGTGATCTTTACTTTTCGAATATGGGAAACTAAGGGTTTTCTAGAATTTTGACTATGAAATTTGAGGGGTAGTGTTGGGATAAAATTATGATCTATTTATTTTCTTGTAGATGAACGTGGAGGTTTTCATTTTCCAATTTTTTAGTTGAAACAAAATTGGTTTGATGGTTCAAAATAATTTGCAAAAAGAGGTCTACCATGAGTTTCAGTGTAGTTTTAGAGTTTTTAGAGTTTTAATTTATGGGGTTACTATATCTATCTCTTATTTTTGGTGTCTTGAGGTAGTTTTCTTGCATCACCTTCTCTCTCAAAAATTGATACTAGATAGAAATACTTTTATTCTTGAATACATTACTAGATTCTTAGAAATATTGATTGCACTGGTATTATCACACAATATAGGAATGGGTTCATCATATACAACCTTTACATCCTTCAAATTTTGCTTCATCTAAAGAACTAGGGTGCAACAAGATGCTGCAACAATATATTCTACTTCTGCAATGAACAAGTACACTAATTCTTACTTCTTACTAAAATAAGAGACTAATCTATCTCCCAAGAAGAATGCACTACCACTTGTACTTCTCCATTCATCCACACATCCTACCCAATCAACATCAATATAAGCATTCAAAGAGAAATTTTGATCCTTCTTATACCACAAGTCATAATCTAGAGTTCCTTTCAAATATCTGAATATTATTTTCACTACCTTCTCATGAGATTGCTTAGGATTAGCTTGAAATATATAACCAAACATACTACATCCATAGTATCAGGTCTAGAAGTAGTCAAGTATAAAAAACCTCTAATCATAGACCTATAAAGAGTTTGATCAACTTTCAAAGACTAATTAGTTTTTCTTAAGTGACAACCAACCACCATAGGGGTACTCATCGGTTTGGAATCCTCCATGCAAAAATTCTTCAACATCTCTTTAACATACTTATCCTAAGAAATAAAAATACCATCATCTTGTTGAAAAATTTGAAGCCCAAGGAAGAAAGATAACTCACCAATCATAGAAATTTCACTCTTTCTACATATCTTCTACAAAATTCTTACACATATCATCATGTCCATCAAAGATGATGTCATCAACATATACAACTACAATCAACAACTTGTCTTCCTAAACCTTAATGTAAATATTGCTATCTACAATACCTTTCTTGAAACCTTTCTGAAGTAAATGCTTATCCAACCAAGAATACCAAGCCCTAAGATCTTTCTTGAGACCATACAAGGCTTTCTTCATCCTACACACCATGTTCATATATTTTGATAATTGGAAATAATCTAGTTACTCAATATATACCTCTTCCTCTAGATCACCATTCAAAAAGGTAGACTTGACATCCATCTAATAGACTTTGACATTATTATGAGCCAGAAAAAGGAATAAATATCCTTATTTCCTCCATTCTAGCTACCAAAGAAAAGGTGTCCTCAAAATCAATACCTTCAAATTGTGAATAACCCTTGCAAACCAATCTTGCCTTGTTCCTCACAACTTCACCATCTTCATTCATCTTGTTCTATAACACCCACTTTGTTCCTATTACATTCTTATCAACTATTCTTGGAACCAATTATCATGTCTGATTCTTTTCAATTTGATCCAATTCCTCTTCCATTGTCTTTATCCAACCACCATCTTTACTAGCATTAGCAAAGTTATTAGACTATATCTTATACAATAAACACAAATTTACTTGCTCACTTTCTCTTGCAAACTTTCTCTTGGTAAAAACACCTTCATTCTTATCTACAATGACTTGATTTAAAGAATGGTTCTTTTAAACATACTTTGCTAGAGTCATGGGAGCCTTCACTAGTTTTGGTTCCTTCTCTTCTTTTTTTCTTCTTCTTCAATCCAAAGAGGTATATTAGATCTTTAAACCTTTGTTTATTGTGAGATCTGACCTAAGTCTTCATCTAATTTCATATTTATTCTTCCAATCATCTTTCACAATCTCTTATTGTACCATTTTTAAGCCTTACTCCTAGTTGAGTAACCAAGAAAGATCCATTCATCACACCTTGAATCAAACTTTCCAAGGTCATATTCATCTCTTCTAATGTAACATTTATTGTTTAAAATCCTAAAGTATTTAATAGTGGGAGGCCTTCCATACCACAAATCATAAGGGGTCTAAGTGTTATTGACCCTCAACTACACTCTGTTAAGCAGATAGACAATAGTGTGAACTGCTTCATTCCTATACATATTAGCCATATCAACATCTTTCAACATAGTCCTAGCCATCTCTTAGATAGTTTTATTCTTCCTCTCAACTACCCCATTCTTTTGAGGGGTTCTAGGAGTAGATATATGTCTCTTAATACCATGATCTTCATAAAAAAATTCAAATTCATTTGAATTAAATTCACCTCCTCTATCTAAACTTAGGAATTTGATCTTAACATCCATTTCATTCTCAAATTTTTCTTTGAAGACTTTAAACTTATCAAGGGATTCTAACTTATCTCTTATAAATGTAACCTTGGTCATTCTAGTATAATCATCAATAAGAAACAAGAAATAAATTTCACCTTGTTTACTCCTTATTCTTGTAGGTCCACATAGGCTAGTGTGAATCAAATCCAATTTCATTGTAGTAGAGCATCCCTTGCTTTTGAAATTTCTCCTTGTTTTATTTCCCATTTTGACATTCTTTAAATAATGTTTTTGTAGGCTTAACTATCTTGGGAATATCTCTCATTCCATGAGAAGAAATAATATTTACCATATTGTAAAAATTGATGTGTCACATCCTTTTGTTCCACAACCAACACTCTCTAGACTGATCCAATAAGTAGATTCTTCCATTATCCTCCTTTATATGATAGTCATTTACATTTTTTCTTGTTCCTTTAGCAAATAATATTTCAAACCTTGAATTTTTGATCTCACAACCTTTGGCATGAAATGTAAGAGTGTATCCTTTGTTGCACATATTACTGAGACTAAGAAGATTATGCTTTAGACCTTGACATAGATAAAATCCTTAGTCTTATTCTTTCTATTAATGGGTGTGGTACCCTTTCCAAAAATTTGTGTTGACTCATCACCTCCAAACTTAACAACTCCACCATTTCACTTGTTAAGACTAATGAACCTTCCTTTGTCACTAATCATGTGGTTAGAGCAACCACTATCAATCACCTAAATATTTTCTTGTTCCTTTGCATGAAAGGAAGTCCACACAACCATGGACATTTCATTAACTTTGTTAAATTGCAAAATTTCTGACCTCTTACATTTTCCAATAGCAACCTTTTTTTTTTTCAAATCCATGAATATGGTTTCATCATTTGAATCATTTTCCTCATCTTTTGAGTAACAATTATTCTCCTTAGAATAGAAACTTCTTTTGAGATTATCTCTTTTGTTAATATCATCTGATTATTTATATGGACATTTAGAATCAAAATGACTAATCTTTCCACAATTGAAACACTTGAAAGGTAACTTAAATTTGTTCTTGCCAGTGCATTTATTCAATCTTCTTAAAACAAATTCTTCAACCTCATCAAAATCATTATTTTGATCCATAGGATCATCTTCTATCTTTTTATTATATTTGAATGTGGCTTCCCTCTTTGGGAAATCTTTGTCAATTTATCTCATTTCAAAGGCTATGACAACACCAAACATTTCATCTACTAAATACTTATCCAAGTCTTTAGTCTCTTCAATTGTAGAGACCTTATGATTATAATATTTAGGGAGAGATATCAAAACTTTCTTCACAATCTCATCATCTTTTATTTCTCCACCAAGACCTCTGATGTCGGTGACAACTTCATCTACCTAGAGCATGTAACTAGAAATTTCTTCATCCTTTGTCATCCTTAACATCTCAAATATGCTTTTAAAGATCTATATATTGGCTTGCTTTACTTTATTATCTCCTTCCTAGATGATAATAATTTTTTCACATACATCCTTAGAAGAATTGCAACTCATCACTTCCTAAAGTTTTGAATCAACTAATCCACACATGATAGCATTTTTAGACATGGAATTTTTCTCATACATCCTGATCTTAGTAGGATCTATTGGTGGAGTAGAAAGAGCACTATAACCATCCTTGAATGATTACTATACATAGAACCATAGAGAGTTTGGATGGCCCTCCATTCTTAATTTCTACAAGATGTAATTAGTCCCATCAAATCTAAGACCCTTTTATGAGCCATCATGTTCCATCCCAAAACTTTACCTCAAGTGATTAAGATTCTTCAAAGGAACTTGGCTTTGATACCAATTATTAGACATACAAAATACTACAGGGAGAATCAATATCTTCAAAAAATTAAGCCCCTCCAAAGCATAAAACACAAATCACCCTTCTTAAACAAAACCCTTAAGTAGGTCAACAGTAATGAAAGATATAGAAATTTAAACCCTTAATAGATTCAACAACACTTAACAATGAAAGATACAACAATTTAACATTTAACCAAACCAACAACAATGAAAGATGAAATGAAAAATACACATGCACAAGATGACACCAAATTTACGTGGAAAACCAAAAGAGGGAAAAACCATAGTGAGAGTTAACTCACTATATACAATCTCACTACTTAAAAATTTACAATTAGGCTCACTCCCAAGGACTTGTAGAATAAGGCACACAACCTTAGGGAAAGATACAAGGACCTTATGAGTTTCACAATCTCAAAGCTGAATACAAGAAGTTTATAAATAATTTACAATATTTATCAACATAACACTCTATTTATTGAGGCACTCAAACACATCTAACCTTTCTTCCACACACTTTCACACTTTCTCTAGTAGACATTCAATACATTTCACACTCACATAGCCCTTCACTCAATTTGCATCAGAAAATATCTTGCATTTATATCAAGTAAAATATTTCAAACCTTTAATTAGGTCAGCCAAGAAGAAGATAAATAGCAAAATCAACAAGTCGTCCACAAAAATATAATGCGGTCCTATCTAAAAGATAGATAGGATAAAAAAAAATCTTGTTCCATCTTCCAATGTGATCCAAAATAATTCACATGTTGAGAAACATCAACCTATGTCGACAACAAGGAAACATGTAGATAAAACATGAAGCACATAACCAATCGACCAAAAAGTATACTTCCAATTGAACTATTCAATGAAGTCCACAATAGGGTTGGTCAAGACCCAAATATTTCTTAACACAACTTCAATTGTTGGTGAAGACTCCCAAGCACATAGCACAAGTAAGACAACAAGTCCTATCAGCTATATATCCACAAATTTCTAAGAAGGCCAACTCATCACAACATACGACACCAAGGAGATCAAAAATTAACATGTGGATCACATAGAGATGTTCCTTGAACATCCAAAAAAACTTCCAAACACTTCTTAAAAATTTTCATACTACCAATAGGCACCGTAAACTAAATAGGAATAAAACAATTCAACTTGAAAACAAAGAATGCACAAACATGAGATATAGGAATAACACAACATCTTGAAGACCACTTATATACATGAAATTGGAACTAAGACACTACATAGGCATTGAGAACACATTCACCAAGCTCTAGGAGAAAATACACTAATGCAGAGAAATTCAGAGTAGTTTCTAGACTAGTCCAAACAACCAACAACATTGCCAAAATTCTGTAAATTATAGAAGCCTCTTCAAAAACACTGTTGACCTAAAGAGATAGGAGTGTAAAATCCATAGAATACAAACACTAAATCCCAAACTACAAGACAATATCTTCAATAATAGAGGAATGTGGAGCATTCTCCTAAACAATCTTCAACACAACTTTCTGGAGAAAAACCATTCAACAATATTGTGGAGGCCAAACATTTAGTTTAGCAACATAGACTTCATCAAGAACATGAGAGGGAATGTGACATATTTTATACCATTAGAAACATCTCTACACCATCAACATCACTTCTAATCCTCATCTTAATGATTCTAATCCTTATCTTAATATATCTTTATGAAATAAATTATGTTGATAGCAACAGCACACTATACAATTTTACTTTATCACCAAACAAGGCATGACATTCAATCATGAACATCAACAATACCACCATACCTCAATGACAACCCAAACTAAATGTTGTCAACAATGATAATGAATGACAACAATACAAGAATTGCAATAGACTTCTCCTTAAGTTTTGATAACCATCAAAATCACCAAGTGTTGACATAAATAATAATGAGTGTCAACAATTTCCCCCACTTTTCAAATTCTAACATCAATGACAACCATGAAAAATTCATCAAGTGTTGAAATTAATGACAATAATTGTGAACAATCTCCCCCTTTTTCATTGATGGCAACACACACCTGCTCACTCTCCCCCTTTGACATAAGGAGAAAGGTGTTGTGTGGTCCCACAACATGCCCCATTTTGCTTTTGGAAAAATAAGGACCCCCTCTTTTTTGGGCTTGGTCTGGCTTTCCTTGCAGTCTCTGTGGTTTCTCTGGGTCCACCAAACCTCAAAATCAATTACGTTAAGGGTCAAAACACTTGAAAGTTTATTATAAATTCAAAATCCAAAATTTGGTATTCTTAATGGTTGAAATGCCATCATGAATGGGTAGAACACTAAAAAACAATATGAGTTACTTTTTGGAATTTTTGATGATACACAAAAAATAAGCAGGTTCGGGTTCAAAGAATTTTTTTATCTTATGGGAGGAAATTATGCACCAAACTCCTAGTTCCCGGTTTTTCCATTTTTTTCAAAAAGTTGGTTTTTTATCATGGTTGGAAAGAGCATGGGAAAATAATGAGGGTTGACTTTTGAATTTTTTGAAAATACTTTAAAATAAAAAAAATATGGCTTGTAGGGAATATGGTTACCGAAAGAAAGGTATGCATTTGCAAACTCAAATCATGAAGAGTTCCCAATATCTTGGTTTCCGATTTTTCAAAAAATTCTTGGATTTTCAGTTTTTTTTAAGGATTTCCAGTTTTTGAAGGATTCCCAATTTTTTTAAGGATCCTGGTGAATTCTTCATTTTTAAGGATTCCTGGTTTTTAAGTTCTCGGTTTTAAAATAAATAAAACAAGTCTGAAATTTGAAAAAACCAGTTTCACGAAAATTGCCATATCTCCCTCATTTCTTAACGAAATTTAAAATTCCAAAATGATCTGGAAAGCTGAAAGGACAAGGAAAAAAATACACATAAGCATTTGAGGTAATTTTCTAAATTTAAAAATCTAGAAATGAATGTTTAAAACGGGAATAAATTACATTTTTCACGAGAATACAACTTAAAAGTGAGCTTATTTGATCTTTGGGAAACATCAGTGCATTTTTAAACTTAATTTTAAAGTCATGAATTAAATGTATATGTCAATTAAGTTTATAAATGACTTGATATTTGATAAAATTCAATTGTTGATTTTGTAGGGAATTCAAATTACTGTTAATGGGACAACTTGCTGACATCACCCATGTGAAGAGATTAATCTACTACCGTTGATTTTGGAGGATGAGTCTTGACCATTCAAAATTTGTAATTGATTTTATGAGGCCTTATGTTCTATAAAAGGTAGAATGTTGTATTATTTGGTTTTCTATGAAATGATGAAGACAAGGGAAATTGAAGATTTACAAAGTTCCATTGCTGCTATTAAAATGCAACTACCAAATCAATTGGAGGTTGAAACAAGGAAGTTATCTTACATGTTAAAAGATGTTTCATCTTTACAGTCAAATGAGTTAAATAGAGAAGATTTATTTATGTCATGTTTGAATGATAATTTTTTTCATTTAGATATTGCTTACATACAAGAAATCAAAGACGATTTTGAATTACCTTTTGAAGAGGAAAGTCCAGCAGTCATGCACAATGAAACATGCATACATATTGTAGCCAAGTCAACGGAGAATGATATTGAAAAGGATGTTAAAAATGCAGATTTAATATAGAAAATGGATGGAGACTCATTTTTCTTGCTGCATAATAATTTTGAAGAGGATAAAAAGTTTCATGTTTTAGAATCTATGACTGATAAGTATGATCTTCACAATAAATTGTTGAAAGCTGAATATAATTTTTTGCATGTTGCAGATGCAAAAGGAATGATTCATCATGAACTTCATCCTCTTGAAGATGAAAATTCAAATTTATTACATGAGGAATTGGTTGGAAACAATCAATTTTTTTTCATGAACATGAAATTGATCAGGTTGTATCTTTCCTTCCTTTTGTAAATTCTAATTATTATTTTGATTATGGAAATTCTAAAAATACAACTTGCATTTGGATCAACTGTGAGAATGATGAATTACCTTAGCTGCTAATAGTTAGGGATTTTTGCAATGAATATGTGAATAATAGTGCAGAATTTTTTTTTCAGAATACAAAGATAAATTTGTCAGACTGAGAACCCTAACTGTTGCCTTAATTCTCTTGCACATTTTGTCTAAATATGTAAATTTGGGTGTAAATATGTATTATTTAAGGTCATGTTCTTCTATTTTATTTCCTTGTATATAATTAGGTTAGGTTGTGCTTAAGTTTTTTTTCTTTCCTATTGTAGGTTAGTTGTTTTTTTTTTAATTTCTGGTTGTGCTTGTTTTGGAGGTTCTTATTTTTCTAGAATGTCTAAATGGGGCAAACTGATAACTTTAAAAAATTACAAGATTTATTTAATTCAGGAAATAAGGGTAAATTTTTGTATAGGTTTGTGATTTAAGTAAATCCGATAAATTTGATGTGCCACATGAAGGTTTAATTAACTGTGAATAACATGAAACATTCAAGGAATTATACATACTCACACTTTTAAAAATTCTTTGAACTATATTTTTTGGGGGGTAGTGGATGTTTGTATTAAGTGAAAAATCTAAAGGTTTTCCTTTGCTACCACTATAATTCCCAACCTAATAGAGGGCTTCATTTCTTGCAAGTTCAAGCAAAAGAGCTTACAATAAAAAAATGAATATCAAAATAAATATCAAAAGAGAAGATTCAACTTTTTAGGCTATCCAAATATCTTTGCCGAGGCTATGGATGCCTGGCTGGAAGTAGAGCTATGTTTGGGGGAATTATGGAGATAACATTGTCGGGGCTATGGACACTTGACTGACAACAAGGCTCTATCCAAGGTTGGTTGAAAAGGTTAAACCAAACTATGTAGCTTAATACAAGCATTTACTATCTTCTTAATTTTTTCAAGGAAAGGAATGAATCATATGCACACACTTAAGTTCCTTTGAAATCTTATTATTTCTATCAATTTTATTGTTATGTGGTTGGATAACAAATTGGGATTTATTGAAGTTGAAAATTCTATGCTTAAAATTTCATTTACTTCTTTGATTGTTTTAAATTTTGTTGGTTTTTTGGTTGCTAGTTTTTGTGTGGTCCCACAACATGCCCCATTTTTTTTTTTGCAAAATAATGACCCCCTCTTTTATGGGCTTGTATGGCCTTCCTTGCCATCTTTGTGATTTCTCTAGGTCCACCAAACTTCAAAATCAATTACCTTAATGGTCAAAACACTTGAAAGTTTATCATAAATTCAAAATCTAAAATTTGGTATTCTTAATGGTTGAAATTTTGTCATGAATGGGTAGAACACTGAAAAAAAATATGAGTTAATTTTTGGAATTTTTGACAAAACCCAAAAAATAAGTGGGTTCGAGTTCAAAGATTTTTTTTATCTTACGGGAGGAAATTATGCACCAAACTCTTGGTTCCTAGTTTTTTCAAAATTTTCAAAAATTTGGGTTTTAATCATGGATGGAAAGAGCACGGGAAAATGATGAGGTTTTCCTTTTGAGTTTTTTGAAAATACTTTAAAATAAAAAAGTTATGGCTTGTAGAGAATAGGGTTACCAGAAGAAAGGTATGCATTTGCAAAACTTAAATCATGAAGAGTTCCCAGTATCCCAGTTTCTGGTTTTTTCAAAAAGTTCCTAGATTTTTGGTTTTTTTTTAAGGATTTCCATTTTTTTAAGGATCCCTGTTTTTCAAAGAGTTCTCATTTTTTAAGGATTCTCGATTTTTTGGTTCCTAGTTTTTTTTTTAAGTCTGAAATTTGAAAAAACTAGTTTCACGAAAATGGCCATATCTCCCTTGTTTCTTAACAAAATTTAAAATTTCAGAATGATCTGGAAAGTTGAAAGGACAAGGAACAAAATCCACATAAGCATTTGAGGTAATTTGCTAAATTTAAAAAATCTGGAAATGAACGTTTAAAATGGGAATCAATCACGTTTTCAAAGGAATACAGCTTAAAAGTGAGCTTATTTGATGTTTGGGAAATAATAGTGCATTTTTAAACTTAATTTTAAAGTCATGAATTAAATGTATATGTCAATTAAGTTTACAAATGACCTGATATTTGATAAAGTTCAATTGTTGATTTTGCAGGGAATTCAAGTGACTCTTAACGAGATTACTTGTTGACATCACCCATGTGAAGAGTATAATCTGCTACCGTTGATTTTGGAGGATGAATCTTGACCATTCATCATTTGTAATTGATTTTATGAGGCCTTATGTTCTATAAAAGGTAGAATTTTTTATTTCCATTGAGTTCAAAATTTATGGATGTCAAAATTTGTTCTTTTTTCCTGTTTTCTAAATCATTCTGGTCTAAAAACTTGTATGCACGTAGACTTTGATTAATATTAGAGCCAATTTGATAGCTACCTATCTCATGAATCTTTTGTAGCTGGTTTTGTTAGTTCAACCAAACAAGATTGTACGTTGCGTTGTTTAAGGGTTCATAAAGAACCTACTCGGTGTCCAAACTAAAACCCTCTCTTTAAAAGCTTGTACTATTTTATATGTAGTTGTGAAGCAATCTGGTGAAGTATAAAGAAAATTTCTTTGATTTAATTAATTCTTTGGGGGCATGCGTGGTGAATAACCAGAAGAAAATTTTAATTTCCAATATTTTTATGCATTATTTTAGAGTGGATGTTTATTTTTTTTGAAAATGTTCCAAAAAATAGATGAATGAATGGAAATTTATTGAAAATATTTCATTTTCTATGAAATTGTTGAATGCTTAAAGCTAAATCTACTTAAGTGATAACAAAATTTGTTTAAAATTCATGAAATATTATTACAAATCTTTTGATTTCATAAAGTTATAAACTTGATGATGAAAGTGTTCTAAAATAAAAATATATATCTAGATTAAAGATCTTTGAACACTAATTAAAGGTTGATTTGGTGAATTTAACAATTAATTTCAAAAATTAACCATTCTTATAGATCCAGTGTGTAAGTCCCTTTGTAAAAATAGTTTCACAATGAACTTTGAGTAAAACTTGCATAGTCAAGAATTGACTAATGGAGCCTTGGGATTATTAAATTCTATCTCAAAATTTGATTTTCTTTCAAGAGAGCTAAAGTTATTTTTGAATTTTATTTGTGTTATGTGTGACTAACATCCACATCAACAAAAGGTTCAAGCACACTTGCATAAAACAACAACATATATTCTAACTTCAAGGACAAAGGGCCAAAGATCTTCACTTGAAATAGTAGCACATTCTCCTCCTTTGACCAACAACTACACATGCAAAATGATCTAGACATATTCTTCAAATAATTAAAAAAACTCCCCCTAATAGCAATAACTCCTTCTCAACACTTCCACAAATCTCCAAACTACCCCTTATACCTATTCCCCTTGAGAGGTGGTGCACATCAATCCAAGAGAAAAGGATATGACATGAATTTCTCTTGTGTATAGATGCACCATATATGCATCTAGTTAGAGAAAGGAGGGGAAATAACTACTAACTTCTACCAATAGATACTTAAAATTATCCTTTGAAAGTTCCTTTTTGAAGATATCTACAATTTGATTCTTAGTAGGCACATAATCCAATCCAGCTTCATGCTTTTCAACCTTCTCCCTCAAAAAGTGATACTAGATAGAAATATTTTTTATTCTTCAATTTATTACTAGATTATTTGAAATATTGATTGCACTAGTATTATCACACAATATAGGAATGGGTTCATCATTTACCACTTTTACATCCTTCAATTTCTTCTTCATCCAAAGCACGAGGGTGCAACAAGATGTTGGAGCAATATATTCTATTTCTATAGTGGACAAGGAAACTGATTCCTTCTTCTTACTGAATGAAAAGAATAATCTATTTTCCAAGAAGAATGCACTGCCACTTTCACTTCTCAAGCCTTCCACACATCCTACCCAATCAACATCATTCTAAGCACTCAAAGAAAAAAATTTGATCATTCTTGTACCACAAGCCATAATCTGGGGTTCCTTTCAAACATTTGAATATTCCTTTCACTACCTTCGCAGGAGATTGCTTAGTATTATCTTGAAATATGGCAGCCAAACATACTACATCCATATAGTATTAGGTTTAGAAGCAGTCAAGTATAAAAACCTCTAATCATAGATCTATAAAGAGTCTGATCAAATTTCAAAGACTAATTAGTTTTTCTTAAGTGACAACCAATCACCATAGGGGTACTCATTGGTTTGGAATCATCCATTCCAAAATTCTTTAAAATCTCTTCAACATACTTATCCTAAGAAATAAAGATACCATCATCTTTCCAAACAACTTGAAGCCCAAGGAAGAAAGATAACTCATCAATCATAGATATTTCAAACTCTTTCTACATCTCTTCTTAAAACTTCTTACACATATCATCTCCATTAAAGATAATTTCATCAACATATACAACTACAATAAAAATTGTGTCTTCTTGAACCTTAATGTAAAGATTGCTATCTGTAGTACCTTTCTTGAAACCTTGTTGAATTAAATTCTTATCCAACTAAGTATACCAAGCTCTAGGAGCTTGCTTCAAACTATACAAGGCTTTCTTGAGCTTGCACACCATATCTGAAACTTTTGATAATTATAAACCATCTTATTGTTCAATATACACCACTTCCTCTAGATCACCATTCAAAAAGGTAGACTTGACATCCATCTGATAGACTTTGAAGTTCTTATGAGCAACAAAAGCAAGAAACATTCTTATTGCCTCCATTCTAGCTACCAGAGAAAAGGTCTTCTCAAAACCAATACCTTCAACTTGTGAATAACCCTTGCAAAAAAATCTTCTATTGTTTGTCACAACTTCACCATCTTCATTTATCTTGTCCGAGAACACCCACTTTGTTCTTATCATGTTCTTGTCAGCTAGTCTAGGAACCAATTTTCATGTTCGATTCTTTTCAATATGATCCAATTTCTCTTCCAATTCCTTTATCCAACCATTATATTTGCTAGCATCAAAAAAATTATTGGGCTATATCTTAGATAATAAACACAAATTTTCTAGCTCAATTTATTTTAAAAAATTTCTCTTTGTCAACACACCTTCATTCTTATCTCCAATGATCTAATCTATAGAGTGGTTCTTTTGAACATACTTTACTGGAGTCTCGGGAGCCTTCACTAGTTCTAGTTCCTTCTCTTATTTTTCTTATTCTTCTTCAATCCAAGGAGGTATATTAGATCTATAAACCTATGGTTCTTATGATATATGACCTAAGTATTCATATACTTTCATAATTGTGCTTTCAATCATCTTTCCCAATCTCTTATTGTAGTATCTATAAGGCTTGCTCCTGGTTGACTAACCAAGAAAGATCCCTTCATGAAAACCTTGAATCAAAATTTCCAAGGTCATCTTCATCTCTTTTGATGTAGCATTTACTATTGAAAATCCTAAAGTATCTAATAATGGGAGGCCTTCCATACCATAAATCATAAGGGGTCTTAGTGCTATTGACCCTCAATTGTACTCTATTAAGTAGATAGACATAAATGTGAATTGCTTCCTTCCAATACATATTAGGTAGATCAACATCTTTCAAAATATTCCTAGCTAGCTCTTGGACATTCTTATTTTTCCTCTCAACTACCCCATTTTGTTGAAGGGTTCTAGGAGCAAACAAATGTTTCATAATACCATGATCTTCACAAAACTTTTCAAATTTTTTTGAAATAAATTTACCTCCTCTAATGAACTTAAGAATTTAATCGTAACATCCATTTCATTCTCAACTTTTTCTTTGAAGAATTTAAACTTATCAAGGGCTTCTAACTCCAAGTCATTCTAGTATAATCATCAATAAGAAAAAAGAAATACCTTTCACCTTGTTGACTCCTTATTCTTTAAGGTCTACATAGGCTAGTGTGAACCAAATCCAATGGAATTATAGTGGAGCACCCCTTTCTTTTGAAACTCATCCTTGTTTTCTTTCCTATTTTGACATTCTTTGCATAATGTGTTTGCAAGCTTGACTATCTTGGGCATATCTCTCACTACATGAGAAGAACTAATCTTTACCATATTGTCAAAATTGATGTGTCTCATCCTTTTGTGCCACAAGCAACACTCTCTAGACTGAGCTAATAAGAATATTCTTCCATTATCCTCCTTTAGATGATAGCCATT
>CM021108.1:287211808-287268980 GCA_007115665.2 Sequoiadendron giganteum | reverse complement strand
AATTTGGGAGGCTTGTAAATCAAGTGGACCTAATCTAGTGTTTTAATGTACTTTACACATTCACATGGGATTTAGGGCCCTTCTAAGCTAAATAGAATCAATTTTTCCTTAATTTAGTGTTGTAAAGTGTATTTATTTACACTTTGACATTTGAATTTGTGCCCTATTGAATTTATGAACCTTTACATCATCATTAATAGGTCCCTATGACCCCATATTATGCATCCCAAGCCATATTTTGGTCAAAATCCAGAAAAAATCAACATATAAACTTAATTTATGCATTCCCTGAAACTTTAGCCCCCAAAATAGCCCTTGTGGGACCCATTCACCACTTTGGGTGAGTGAGTCCCCTCTAGGTGGGACTCATTCACCGAGGATGGCGAATGAGTCCCTTTTGAGCTATTTTTGAGGTTTGAGTAGGAAAAAGTGAGTTTTTAGTTCAAATTTCTTCAATGTCAGCCTTAGGGATCAAATTAATGTTCATTTGGGTGGCTTGCCTATATAAAAAAGCTTCCAAATAATTATTTCATTCCAAGTAATCCTAAGAAAGCTAATAAATCTAAGCAACATCATACATTCATGAGATCAGGTCAAGCAAGCAAGGTTTAAGCATTCAAGATCATTTCTAAGGAATTAAAGGGCAAGATTCTTCATCAATTGTTACAACAATTCAAGATACATCATCATTTCAAGCATATCAAGCATCAATCATGTTAGTGAGCTAGTTTTGTGATGTAGCATTGAAGATCCAAGACCAAGCATTGTTATATTCTTATTATCAAACATCAAGATATACATCCTTCATGGCCATTTCATGTTGAGTTGAAAATTTACAAGACATCATTGAAGGTATTATTTTCCATGATTCATGTTCTTTGTTTCATGTTTGATTCCTTCATTTCATTATTTCATCATTTTGTTTAATTACCTAAATAGGGTTGGACCAAGGCAAACCTCCATTCCCTAACAATCAACCCTTTTGTTCTCTTTCTTTGTGTGATTGAAGATCTAGGTTATTTGAAGGCTTGGAGATTATTTAAGAATAGTTTTCAAACTTGTTGGAGTCATCTCTCTACTTGCAAGGTCAAAATATTCACAAAAAGTCACTTATAGCCCTGAAAATCAGGGTTTCAAATCCAGATACCTGGAGGGACAGAAAGAGCAGATCGAGAGGTGTAGAACATAATTTTGAATTTCCATAAAAGCTAAACTAGACTCATTTGCCAAAAGTGGTGAATGAGTCCCATTTTTGGTCAATTTTAAGATTTTGGCATTTTTGGATACCCTTTTTTGAGAAACCTATTCCTGTGCGAAAACCCTGATCTGAGATTGATTCACCCAGATTGGTGAATGAGTCCTAGTGGGCCAAAATTTCAAAATCAGTAGCATTTCCAGTATTCATTCAAGCCTCTAGAATTTTCCAAGTGCACACATTTTGTTTCACAACTTTCTATTTTGTTTTGTTTACATTTCTAGGTCATTTTCATATCACATTTTGTTTTCCAAGTTTACTCTTGGTGGTGAACCCCTTTATTTGAAATCATTCAATCCCATAGAACATTCCCTTTTCCAAATTTTAATCTCCTTTGCATTGAAATCTCAAGGATTTGTTTTTGAATGTCGAGTATAGAAAGACTTGTTGCCCTAGGTCCTAAAACCCTAGTGGCGCAAAATTTTCTCATCTACACTTAGGTTGAGATCTCTAGGGTTTTCCTTGAATGAATGAGGTGAAATATATGTTTCTATGTCCTAAACCATAAAGAAACCATTTTTGATAATTTCAGATATATGCAAATCCAACCTTTATATCTTTGAGCACATCCTCAAAGAGACAACGCAGTCTTCAAATTGTTACATTTAAAAACACCTTTTCAATAACCCAAAAGACTTCAAAATTGGATAACACATGCATTTACACATCATGAATCTAAAATTCAAATCATAGGAGCAAAGAATCATCATTGGATAAATGTGGATCATTTCTCAGAGACTCTGGAAATCAAATAGCCATACTACAACATGCTCCACATAACTTTTGATATCAATGACAACCAAACTGCAATAGAAGCTTGGGGTGACAATTCTCTTGGTTAGTTTCAAAAAAATTATTTACCTTTTGTCTCCTTAAAATCCTATAATATGGGTGATTTTAATTGGATAGACAATGAAAAATTTCCATGTCCAATATTGGTCATTTCTCCCACCAACAATGAAACTCACATATGAAAAAAAATAGGCTGATGAAAAAGGTACCATTATAGGTTGGGATCTAATTATTAATATGAAAAATACCTTCCAAATGGATAGAGAAAACCTAATTACTATGTGCCATGGTCACCTCTTGTTGAATTTATAGCTCATGTTACTCAATTTTTAGCCACTTATTACTTGTGTCATGTTTTGATGTTTTTTTAACTTTTCCTTCTATAAACATAAATGACTAGACTACTCCTAAACTATCGGTAAAAGATGTTTTTTAAAAATTTTAAGTGTATGGTGGATTAAAAATTTCTAGGACTGATTCCTTATTCATTATTTCATATTTTTCCAAAAGAAATAACACATTGAAATAACAAAAAAATATGATATCAAATAATAAAGCATAATAAATAATATGTTTCCAAACTCAAGAAAACCATATGCCATAAAGAAGAGACCATTAAAAATAATCATTTTAATGAATTTAAATGTTGTGAAATTTGTATCAAATACTTATTATAATCATACCAACAATTATGACAAGAATAAACCCTATACTAGAATGTTATCATATTTCATCGCATACAAGTTCCCATAAATATTTGCAAATGACCAAGTAGACATTTAAATATAAAAATTGGTTAAAATTAGATAACTCCTAATAATTTATTAAATATGAAAATTTCTCTATAAGTGAATGTACTTGCAATAGTTGAAACCCTAGATAATTCTTAACACTTGTAATCATGTGGAAATGATTTTTTTTTTACCAACATTTTGAATTATAAATGAATTAGTACATAAAACACTTTTTCTAGCCATCAAATCAACTATGGGAATTTGATAGATAATTTGAGTTCGTATAAATGTTACCTACAAGATAAGTGAAATTCAAAAAATACACAAAATGGGTGGATTAGATCTTGCATAAAGATCATAAGCCTCTAGAACTCAACTACCACATTTGTGATGAACTAGACTTATTGATATAGGAGCATCCTTGGTTCTTGGAAATCTTGCATCAACCAAAAATATCTTCTTTTAGTTTTGTTCTTATTTTGTTCCTATTACTGTTCAAGTTGGGAGATCCAATGTTTCTTCATGTTTGCTCACTAGATCTCGTGTACCTAGGATTTCATTGCGGATGTGCTCAATTTTCTTATTCCAAGTTTTTAGTTCATTTTGATATTTTTTCAACAAGTAATCACTTTAGGATTAAGTGACAATTTTTGGTTTTGGCCTCAAAATAATTTCAAACCTTAATGGCTAGTTGGATCAATCATGGACCTTTCCCGTGACTTGCGGATCCTCAGAGTGTGTTTAGATTTATTCCATGGAGTTTCCCCAACCTTACACTTAGGTCCACACTTCATTATACACATCTACCATGGATAAATTTCAGATTTGAGGTTGACCTATTCTTGTACACATTACACATTTCTTCTTAGATCTTGCAATGATCTTTGGTTAACGCAGATGTTCCTAGACTCGCAGATATGATATAAAGCTAGTATTGAATAATTAGAAGAAACATAGATTGATGATTAAGAAGGATATGTTGTATATTAGGCCCGATCTGTAGGATTTCGCTCGCATGTATGAGCACTATATTTTGAGCATGTTGTAATGAGGCCCATGCGCCAAATCTATAAGCCCAGATGTGGCTGACTATATGTAATCAATATTTCAGATAATGAGAATGTTTGCACCTGCATTTGCCTCCATAAATTTTGTTGCTTCTGTTGTGTTACTCTTTTTGCATGGTTTGGATTGTTCTCTTTGAGGACCCTCCTTACCATGACTGCACCAATTGGTATCAGAGTGAGATTTGTTCCTTGTGAGACCATTGGAGGTTGCACAGTCTTGTTGAAGATTTTTTGTAGGGTGGTGGATTGAGGATCTGACCTGCAATTGCAGAGGACTTGTGTAAACATGGCAGGAAGAAGAAATGGTAGAGGAAATGGAGCATGTGGAAATGCAGACCCTACTGTAATGGAAATGTTGAGAGGAATTGTTGCTAGATTAGAAGTGGTTGAAATGGCCCAAAGAAGAGGTGAACTAGTTGATGATGTAAGTGATGAAGAAGTAGAAGAACAAGAAGAAGTTTCAAGAGAAGAGCAACTTGGCCTTGATCAGGGAGAAGAGAGGTTCATAAGAGCCCTAACTAGAGTAAACACTAAGCCACATTTCAATCCACTGGACTATAATGGTAAGTTATATTTAAACGAATTATTGGACTGGATAATAGAAATGGAGAAATAATTTGATTTTGAAGGTACCCCAGATGATAAGAAGGTGAAATTTTCCTATACAAATTTTGAGGACATGTATCCCTTTGGTGGGAACATTTGCAGACAGATAGACAAAGAAAAGGAAAGGAGAAGATAAGATTATGGGATCAAGTAGTGAATAAATTGAAGACAAAGATTATGCTTGTAGATTATTAGATTAGTTTGTTCAAGAAGTTGTAGAACCTGAAGTAGAAAGAATCAAGTGTGATAGAGTATAATGAGGAATTCTATAAGTTAAATATCAGATCTAGACATTCAAAAGATGAGATTGAACAAATAGTCAAATATGTGAATGGTTTGAGGTCATCTATTCAAGATGAGATCAGTTTGATTAAGTTGTTGAATGTGGAAGAGGCATATCATTATTCCCTAAAAGCATAGGAGAAGCTGAATAAAAGACATGAACAGAGACAGAGAGGAAGAGGTGGAAGATTTCAGAGATGAAGAATATTTATTGGAGGAGGAAGAGGAACCTTTGCAGATCAGAATAAGGAGGTCAATAAGAGTGAAAATTCATACTAAAGAGATGATGGAAGCTCTTACAAAAGAGGAGGATATGGTGGCTACAGAAATGAAGGGTATAGAAAAGAGTATTCAGGGGAACTTGTTTTAAGTGTGGTGGAGAAGGACATAGACCCTTTGAATGTAAACAAAGAGAGTCAAGCATAAAGAATGAGAAAAATAAGAAAATAGCCCTTGTTGAGGAGGATCATGCTGGATCATCTAATCAACTAGAAGAAGGAGAGGTATTGGTGAATAGGAGAGTATTGTGTCAAAGTGAATTGGAGAAAGAACCATTGCAGAGAAAGAATTTGTTTAGGACCAGATGTAAGGTAGCTGGTAAATGTTGCAAAGTCATCATTGATAGTGGAAGTTCAGAAAGCCTGGCTTCTGAAGAAATGGTAACCAAATTGAAGTTGGAAAGGTTGAAACACCCTAAACCCTATAAGATATAATGGATTCAAGATGAGCATAAAATACTGGTAAGTGAACAATGTTTGGTGAAATTGAAGATAAGAAACTACCATGATGAATTTTTGTGTGATATTATGCCCATGGATATATGCCATATCTTGTTGGGAAGGCCTTGGTAGTATGACCGACAAGCTATTCATGATGGAAAGAAGAACATATACACCATTGTTGCTAATGGGATGAATCAAACTTTTTTACCCTTGGAAGATGTTCCTAAGGCTGAGATTTGCATGACTGCTAAAATCTATTTAATTGATGGAAGAATATTTCTAGATGGAATGAGAAATGAGAACTTGTGCTATGCATTGGTGCCTAAGAAAGTTGAAGACTTGAAACATGTAGAAGGGAAACCGAAAGAGATAAGAGAGTTGTTGACAAAATATGAGGCTATCATTTCAAATAATGTACCTGATGGATTACCACCTATAAGGAGTATTAGTCATTGCATGGATCTGATTCCTGGAGCTAATTTTCCTAACAAAGCAGCACACTGAATGACACAAATAGAGAATGAAGAATTGAATAGACAAGTGCAGGAGTTGTTGAGGAAATTTTTGATTAGAGAAAGCTTAGGTCCTTGCGTAGTACCTATTGTTCTTACACCTAAGAAAGATGGAGAATGGAGAATGTGTATCAACTCTAGAGCCATAAACAAGATCATGGTGAAGTATATATTTACTTTTCCCTAGATGGATGATATTATGGATTGTTTGAGTAAAGATAAGTACATTACGAAGATAAAATTGAAGAGTGGATATCATCATATCAGAATCAGAGAAGGAGATGAGTGGAAAACAACATTCAAGAGAAATGAAGGATTGCATGAGTGGTTGGTGATGCCTTTTGGGTTGAAAAATGCACCAAGTACTTTCATGAGGTTGATGAATGAAGTATTGAAGAAAATCTTGTGTAAATTTTTGATTGTATATTTGGATGACATTTTGATTTTCGGTAAGACTAGAGAAGAACATTTGTGGCACATAAGACAAGTTTTGTAGAGATTGAAAGAAGAACAAATGTTGATAAACCTAAAGAAGTGTAGTTTCATGAAGGCGGAATTGATATATCTAGGATTTTTTATATCAGTAGATGGATTGAATATGGAACCTGAGAAAGTGAGAGCTATTTTTGAATGGCCTACACTTGAAAGTGTTGGAGAGGGAAGATCATTTCATGGATTGGATAGTTTCTACCAAAAGTTCATTAAGAATTTTAGTTCTATTTCTAACCCCATGATAGAGACAGAAAGGATTTTAGATGGACATTTGGAGTAGACAAGAGTTTTGAATTGTTGAATTAGAAGGTGACTGAGAAGCCTATGTTGGCTTTACCACATTTTGATAAGGTATTTCAAGTAGACTATGATGGAAGTGGAAATGCAATTGGAGTAGTGTTAAGTCAAGAAGGAGGACTAGTAGCCTATTTTAGTGAGAAATTGAATGATGCAAGGAGAAGGTATTCAATATATGATCAAGAGTTTTATGCCATAGTTCAAGATTTGAAAAAGTGGGGACATTACTTGTTATCTAAGGAGTTTGTGTTGTATACAGATCATCAAGCTTTACAGTATTTGAATAATCAAGGTAAGTTGAATCAAAAACACATGAGATGAGTAGAGTTCTTACAGAGTTACACTTTTGTCTTGAAACATAGGAGCGAAAATTCAAATAAAGTTGTCGACACTTTGAGTAGGAGAAGAGATTTACTGGAATAGATGAGAGTGGAGGTATTAGGATTTGATGAATTGAGGAACTTGTATAAGGAAGACCCAAATTTTGTATAACCTTGGAAAGCATGTAAAGAACCAGTTTTTCAGGATAGAAATCAGTGGTTGGATTATTTCATCCAAAAGGACATGTTGTTTAGAGGAAATAAGTTATGTATATCCCAATGTTCAATGAGGGATAATTTGGTAAAAGAGAAACATAGTGGAGGATTGGCCATAAATTTTGGAATTGAGAAGACAATAGCATTGGTGAGTGAGAACTACTTTTGGCCACAGATTCATAAGGATGTAAGGAGATTTGTGCAGAGTTGCAGAGTTTGTCAAGTTGCAAAACGAGGTAGTCACAATGTTGGATTCTATAAGCCACTAACGGTACCAGAAGGACCTTGGGAGGATATCAGTATGGATTTCATACTTGGTTTGCCTAAGACATAGAGAGGTAATGATTTAGTATTATTGGTAGTGAACATATTTTCCAAGATGGAACATTTCATACCTTGTAAGAAGACAACGAATGCAGTACATGTAGCAGATTTTTTCTTCAGAGAAGTGGTTAGATTACATGAATTACCTAGGAGTATTGTTTCAGACAGAGATACAAAGTTTTTTGGCTATTTTTGGAGGACACTTTTGAAGAAGTTGAAAAGAGATTTTGAAGTTCAGTTCTACTTTTCACCCATAGACAAATGGACAAATAGAGGCAGTGAACTAAAGTTTGGGAATTTTTCTGAGATGTTTGGTTGGAGAGAAGACTAGAAGTTGGGATCTAGTCCTAGCACAAACAGAGTTTTCCTACAATAATTCAATGAACAGGAGTACTAGAAACATCCCTTTTGAGATTGTTATAGGATTTCATCCTAGAGGTATATCAGAGCTAAGAGACATTAGCAAGGAAGATAAGAGGATTGTTGAAGTAGAAGAGTTCATAAAACATATGAAGATAGTGCATACTCAAGTGAAGCAACATTTGGACAACATGAACGAAAGTATAAGGAGAAAGCATACGAAAAGAGGAGACATAAGGAGTTCAAAATTGGACATGAAGTGATGGTGTACTTGAGGAAAGAAATATTTCCAATTGGAACATATAGTAAATTGAAGATGAGGAAGTGTGGACCCTATAGGATATTGAAGAAATTCGACTCGGGGAATACATATGAAGTGGAGTTACCAGATGGCATGAGTATCTCACCTATATTCAACATTGTAGACCTACATCAATACCATGAAGTAGAATTCAGTGAGGACAGTAAGATAAAGTTGGAAGAACAACTTCCTAAATAGAGAGCAGATGAGATAGACAAAGTTTTGGATGTTAGAGATGGGAGAAAGACTTGTGGAAGATAGTACAAAGAATATCTTATGAAGTGGAAAGGTAGACCAGTGGAGGATTCTTCTTGGATTTCTCAAGATGAGGTAGATCATATTGGTTTTCCTTTGGCCCCAACAAACTGAGAGGCTCACTTTTCATTAACCTCAGATGCCTGATGCAGGAGCATCCTTGGTTCTTGGCAATCTTGCATCAACCAAAAATATTTCCTTTTAGTTTTGTTCTTATTTTGTTCCTATTCCTATTCAAGTTGGGAGATCCAGTGTTTCTTCATGTTTTCTCACCAGATCTTGCATACCTAGGATTTCATTGCGGATGTGCTCAATTGCCTTATTCCAAGTTTTTAGTTCATTTGGATCTTTTTCTGACAATTTATTGCTTTTGAATTAAGTGACAGTTTTTGGTTCTACCCAATTTCAAACCCTAATGGCTAGTTGGATCGATCATGGACCTTTCCCGTGACTTGTGGATCCTCACAGTGTGTTTATATTTGTTCCATTGAGTGTCCTTGACCTTACACTTAAGTCCACACTACATCATACACATCTAGCATGGATAAATTTTAGATTTTAGTCCAACTTGTTCAAGCACACGTTACACATTTCTTCTCAGAGATTGTAGTGATCTTTGGCTGATGCGGATGTTCCTAGACTCACGGATATGATATAAAGATAGCATTGAATCATTAGAAGAAAAAGAAATTGATGATTAAGAAGGATATTGTTGTGCAGTTTTCGCACACATGCCCCACTAAAAGTAGGGACCCTCGTTTTCGAATTTTGTTGTCTTGGTATTCCTTCTTTTTGGAGTTTTACTTGCTTGGGCATGTTCTTTGATGTTCATCTTACCAGTTGGAATGGCCCATTTATGATTTATATTGACAACCTTAAGTTTTGGGTGCATTTTTGGCTTTTCACTATGTTCGGGAAAATCTGCCTTGGCCGGACTTTCCCAGTTTCCCTTTGGAGCTTATAATGACTACCTTTTTTTGCTCAAGTCCGGGGAAATTTGTCATGTTTGGATTTTCCCAATGTCCATTGCCTTGTCGGGTTCTTGGATTTTGGTTTTGGTCATCTTGTCGATCACATTAATGGCGATTGCATGACTTTTGGGGCAATGTTATATTGAGTTTTGGGAAGTAATTCACCATTTTAGTTTGGAGTGCTAGAGTTTAAGGTGTGTTGCTAGATTATGCGTATGGAAGTGATTTCGAGTGTTGCATTCAAATTTCTCGAACATTATTCATGTTCTGCTCATGCTTGAAGTTCATTGTCGGCTTCCTAGGTCTCGTTTCTTTATATTCTCATGGTATGTGGATGTTCTCTCTCTCTTTTTGTTTGAATTTCTTTACTTTATGTGCTTTAATTGATATGTTCTTGCTAAATGTGCATGTTTCTTGGGCGTTTGGGGGTTTCGTGTCTTGCCGGTCTGTTCAGGTGTTTTTCTTGGATATTTGCATCATGCTGGTCTTTCATTGTTGTCATGAGGCTTGCTTGCATTTTCCATGAATTTCCTATCCTTGTTTGCAAGCAAGTTGTGCCCGAGCTATTATGTGCTTTCATGGTGGAAGGTTTTAGGGTTCTTGACCTAGGGCATAGCTAATCCCTCTGAATTTACTGGGGGGTGAGTTTTAAATTCATGGTTGATCCATTGGTGGATTAGGTCAAGTCTCTATCAAGCTGCAGGCTCTTAGTCCATGTCCATTCAATCTATTTAGGTGAGGAAGAGAGACGTGTGAATATGTTTGGTTTTTCGTCGTCTTCACAGAATTCTGTCTCTGCTGAATTTCCTCAGGTTTCCTTGTTTCCTCTATGTTCTTCATAATTTGCTTTAAATCCAGACTTTTGCTTGCCTCGCAGAATTCCGCTTACTCTAGATTTTCTCAGTGTCCGTTGTTGCGTCATTCTTCTGAATTTGGGCTTTCATGGTAAATTTGTCTTGATTCTGCTGAGATTTGCGCCCTCGAGATTTTTCCAAATGTTCCGTGCCTTCGCCATTTTCTCGATTTGCTGAAACTACTGCTATTTTTGGGGATTTTTGTCTAAGGCATATTTTTTTGAAGTTTTATGGGAATGGAGAATTTGACGGTTATATAAGAATTTACTTGATGTTGATGAATTTAGATGATTAAATGAACTTATGCTAAGTGGTATCACATCATTCCTTGGTTAAATTGATTGCTTGAAATGATAATGTGGGGTTTGTATGTTTATTTCGTTGGATTCCGCCTGGTCCTGATTTCCCCGGATTTCCTTTCCAGTCTAGATTCCATGAAGGAGGCTAAATCCTGAACTTTGAAATAGTTGATTTTATATGGATTTTTGACACTCATTGTTTATCTTAGATCTCATTTTGTTGTTTTTACTTGTTTGCAGGCAGGATCAGGACAAAATGTTGCTGGGCATGGCAAGGGAAAGGCAACGGATCCAAGTGCTGAAGGTTCAACTATCTCTGAGGCAGAAAAGGTAAAAATGGACATAAAGAGTAAGATCCTAGAGAGTAATCTAAATTTGTTTTGGTCAGGGATTACTGATACCAATGTGGGAATGTGGGACTATGAGGAGTTTAAGGCTTGAATGGTAGCACAAAACCTCCCTTTGTTGGCTAGAAGAACATTGGAGTCGAGGTTAGCACATGTGGTTTGATTCCCCTCCATAGTACAATGCTATGAGTTGGTGCTGGAATGTTCCAGGAACTATGATAGGGGAACACAAAGAATAATTGGTCCCCAAGGGAGGGTTATGGAAAAATTTGACCCTGTGTCCATAGCTCAGACTTTCGATATGCCTGATAGGTCACATGTGGTGGCTTTTGATATAGATGCATCCAAGAAATAATATGAAGAGAATGTGGTTAAGTCCCAACACGTAATAAATTCTTGGTTGGAGAAGCCCAAGTCTCATTTCTCCAAGCTGCCTAAATAGTTGTTCAGACTCAAATTCAAGAGGAAGTACTATGATGCCATCACTCTCCTTAGCAGGTTGGTGGGGCTGAAGAATGCAGGGGTATTCAAAAGCTAGATGTTCAATGTAATTGCTCGAATGGAGCAAGGTATAGACTACCACTAGGCAGGTGCTATAAGTGTAGTAATCCATGAGTAGATGTGCAATGTCTTGCAGACCAAGACCTTTACCATGACTTCCTACCTAGTGTATGCATTGGAAATATTTCACCCATATAAGGGGCTGAGTACTAGAGGTATATTTGTGCAGGATTCAATCTATGTGTATCCATAGTTTCACCTGGGAGGAGGTAGTTATAAATGGGAAAATGATGCATTTACTATGTATATTACCAGGTTGCTACAGGGTGTAGAGCATGTTAGGATTTTAGACAAAGCCAAGGAATTGATAAGGGGATATGAGGCATGGTTCATTCAATTCCCTACTTTCTCCTACATTAGGATTGATTGTTTTCAAAGGGCTCCTTACAGACTTCCAAGGTACCGAACTGATCATATCATACTGTTGGAAGTCACAAGGCAGATATGTGACTTTGATGTGATTGTGAAGGGAGACAAGCATAAAACAGGGTTTGGGAATGACTTCCCATTGAGGATAGATACTAACGAGGTCTACCCTTCCATCCAGTCAGCTCACGCTTCTGAGGAGGAGATGAGTACTTTTGGTCTCTCTTTCCATTCCAAGAGGGAAAGGTTTGATATCATAGGTGAGGCACAAAAGAAGGCTAGCAAGGAGTACAACCACAAAGACAACATTGAAGACTATTGGGCTAACCTTGGCGATGAATTTGATGTAAGAAAGAAGAAATTATCTAGGCTGCTAGTGGACCTAGTGAGGTTATATAACATAAATGCTATTCCTAACCAAGTCGAAGAAGATGGAAATCTGATTCAGGGCCATCACTTTGAGGTAGTGAAAGATAAGCCAATTGGAGAAGCTGATTGGTTGGAAGAGGAAAAGACTGAGTTGGACCAGATCATGGCTTCATTGATTAAGTACACCAAGTTGTGGCTTAAGCACAAAATGCTAGAGTTATAAAGTGGTGTCTAGTGCACCTATGAGTTGATGGGAGACTTGGAGTCTCATTCTGCTTCCAAGGAATCACATGAGAAAGATCCTAAAGGTAAGGCCAAGGTGGACTCCCCTTTCAAGATCAAGGTTAGGGATGTCCAAACTAAAGAGGTAGCAGAGGCAGGTAAACAAAGGAAGCCCATTTCTAAAAAGAGAAGGCATGTTTGAAGGAGAGGGGCTGAAAAAGATAAAGAGGAAAAGGAAGAGGTAGATGTTGCTGCTCCCTTGACCAAGAGAAGAAGACTTGTGAAACTATCATAGAAAGAAAAGGAAACTTCCAAGACTAATAAGAAAGTTGAGCCACCTATGGTTGAGGTAGAAAGTTCAAGGGAGAAGACATAGGTATACATGACGAGGTCAAGGACTCCTTCCCCAAAGGATGCTACAACAAAGGAAGATGTTCCTGTGACTGCTCCTATCATTGAACAAGAGAACATTCACCCTCCTCAAGATGCTACAAGTGTGCTAGAAGATCCAATGAAGGATGAAGATCCTAAGGACTTGGGTGAAGAAGAATTCCAAGAAGGAGACCTCTACAATGCAGAGGTAAAAATTGATAAGGTGATCCAGTCTCCCTTGGTAGCTTATGTGGATTCACCTACAGAAGAGAAATTGAGAAAATCCCCTCAATAGGAGGAGATAACAGCTAGGATTCCTTCACCGACACATGTTATTGTAGAAGAATAGTCTTTGGATAAAGAGGATCTGACTAAGGAGATCCCTAATGTGCCAAGTATTGAGAAAGATGCTCCTAGTGTCTAGTAGGAATAGGATAAGCAAGATAAAGTGCAGACTGAATCCACTATTCCAGGTTGGCTGGATAGAGAACTAAAGAGTAAAATGGTTATAGTGGAGGATACTCCTCCCAATTGGGATGTCCTAATGGCTAACATTAGGAAAGGTAAAACAAAGAAGAAGGCTAGGGTTATCTTTAGGATTGAAAGAGATGAATCTAGCAACATAGTGGCCCATATTGCTATCCCTGCTCCTGATAAAGATAAAGATGAGGTGACTGCAAAGGACTATCATGTGCAGATCATTGATCTAGGGCATGCATCTATGGAGAAAGATATTGAGTATGAAGGCTCTAGTGCTATAATTGTAGGAAGATTGAAGAAGGAGGTACAAACTAGGCATGAATTGGAAAAGGAGAATGATAAATTGAAGAGGTACTTGCAAGAGTTGATGAAACCCTTGCAATCCATTAGCTCTTCCTCCTCTACTATAGGTTTCTTGCCTCAAGAGACAATCTTTGAGCTTGGGAAAAATGAAAGGCACTACACATGCCACAATTGGTTGGTTGTAGGGAGTTCAAACCAAAGGAGATGGTGCCATCAAGGATATCTTGTTGACTGCGGGGGATGCCATGAGGTCAGTGGATTGGTTGAAGAATGTGTTAGCCCAGGAAAAGGAGGATGTTGATCTCTTGTTGCAAAAAACAAGAACAATTATGGAATACACCGAGGATAAACTGGTGAAGAGTGGGATTCTTCCTTTTGCAAGGGTTTCTGAGCCTTGGGAATGGTTTGAGATCTTGCAGATGAGGCAAAAGGCCTTGAGGAAGATTCATAAACAAGGGAAGTAGATTGAGGACACCTTGACTGGAATTCATGATAGGTGCATCTCATTCTTTGAAATCATGACAAGGAGGAAGAAGTTCGCTCCAAAGCATCTCAATTTGGAACAACTCAAGAAATGGTGGAGAGATGTCTATTCTCTAGTCAGTGAAAGCCCAGTCACTAAACATCAACTAGATGATGTTGCAACCTTCATTGCAGTTATTGATGGGTATTTAATAAATATAGTTGATTGGGATGGCACAATAACGTAGGTAAGAGATGACATCAAGTCCCTTGAAAGAAGAGTTAGGGTTTTTCCTGTGCCACCTATTGTCGAATTGGATAGAGTATTGCTGGTAGTGCATGGTGAAGTGGAGCGTGCTAAAGACAAGGATGGGAAGTAGTTATATAGGGCTACATCAAAGTTTGTGCTTCCCATTATCCACATGCATTGGGCTGAATTTTTGAGACCCCAGGCCAACTTGGATGAAATTGGTGCAAATTGCACATTTCATATTATGTTCAAATATCTTTTGAGGCCGACCTATTGTGTGGCGTTTTTATTATTGTAAAACTCTTATTTGGGCCGACATATCTTGGGGGTTCTCTATAAATTGGGTATGATGCCTCATTTGTAAAGGAATGATAGAATAGAATATAGAGAAAAATAGTGGCAAGTTATAAGATTTCATATTTGAGTGAATTAGGGTTTATCTTCAAGCAAGTGTTGTAACAAAAGACTTGAATTGTTGCCATTTTGGATGACTTAATATAAGGAAGGATATTGTGATTTGGTATCTCTCTTGTGCTGAGTTTTATCTGGCATGGTTCTTGTTGTTCTATCTTTAAAATTTCTTAAGTCTATTGTTAGATAGTTTGGTGATGCTTAGGGTTTCATGCTTATAATGTTTGCAGTGATCTCTAGTCCATAATTTTTGTAGTTAGCTGATTGTTAGCTGCTTTGCAAAGTTATCCTGGACTTAAAGTTGTGCTTAGTTCAATTATGAATGTTTGTTTATTTCAATTGCAATAGGGTTGTCATGAATGAATGTCCATGATTTGAAAATATTTAAATACCTCAGAAGATTGCACTATTCATGTGAGATTTCAGATTTATCTGGGTCAAATAGAAAGTAGTTTATGAGAGATCGGTTCATTTTAAGCATCTTATCTTTTACATTGTCAATCTTAGGGTTAGAATCAGTCTTAGAATTCTCTCTGAAACGTTTATCTTTTGTTATTTCTTTATTATCTAAGCTAAATTTGGGGTTTGAAGTATCGACTTATTTTTAGATCTGATAAATTTGAATTCAATATTTCCTTTTAGTAAGGTCCCTTTGTGTTTACCAACATTTTCACATTATCTCTGAGTTGTTTATTTGCATTGTCAAGACCTGACCTTAGAGACCTTGGGTTTATCTCTTTTCCATAGAGATTTACCTTTCAAGAGAGATAGGATACAATATTATGTCTGAGTTGTTGTTGTGCAAAAAACACCATCAACAAATATGTTGTATATTAGGTCTGATCTATAGGATTTCGCTCGCATGTATGAGCACTATATTTTGAGCATGTTGTAATGAGGCCTATGTGCCGAATCTATAAGCCCGGATATGACCAACTATATGTAATCAATATTTCGGATAATGAGAATGTTTGTACCTACATTTTTCTCCATAATTTGTGTTGCTCTTGTTGCATGGTTTGGATTGTTCTCTTTGAGGACCCTCCTTATCGTGATTGCAGTCCTAACACAAGAAAATTTTTCCTACAATAATTCAATGAATAGGAGTATTGGAAAGATCCCTTTTGAGATTGTTACAGGAGTTCATCCTATAGGTATATCAGAGCTAAGATACATTAGCAAGGAATATAAGAGGAGTGTAGAAGTAGAATAATTCAATGTACATATGAAGATAGTGCATACTCAAGTGAAGCACCATTTGGAGAACATGAACCAGAAGTATAAGGAGAAAGAAGATGAAAAGAGGAGACATAAGGAGTTCAGAGTTGGAGATGAAGTGATGGCATACTTGAGGAAAGAAATATTTCCAGTTGGAACATATAGTAAATTGAAGATGAGGAAGTTTGGAACCTATAGGATATTTAGAGAAATTTGACTCAGGGAATGCATATGAAGTGGAGTTACCAGATGGCATGAGTATCTCACCTATATTCAAAATTGCAGACCTACATCAATACCATGAAGCAAAATTCAGTGATGACAGTAAGATGAAGTTGGAAAAATAGCTTCATAAAAAACAAGCAGATGAGATAGATGAAGTTTTGGATGTCAGAGATGGGAGAAATACTTGTGGAAGAGAGTACAAAGAATATCTTGTGAAGTGGAAAGGTAGACTAGTGGAGGATTCTTCTTGGATTTCTCAAGTTGAGTTATATCGTATTGGTTTTCCTTTGGCCCCAAAAAAGTGAGAGGCTCCCTTTTCATTAACCCCATATGCCTAATGTAGGAGCATCCTTGGTTCTTGGAAATCTTGCATCAACCAAAAATATTTCCTTTTAGTTTTATTCTTATTTTGTTCTTGTTCCTGTTCAAGTTGGGAGATATGGTGTTTCTTCATGTTTTCTCACTAGATCTTGCATACCTGGGATTTCATTGTGGACGTGCTCAATTTCCTTATTCCAAGTTTCTAGTTCATTTGGATCTTTTTCTGACAATTTATCACTTTCGGATTAAGTGACAGTTTTTGGTGTTGGCCCTGTGTTGATGGGTGTTTTCTACATAGCAACAACTCAGATAGAACATAAAATATCCTATCTCTCTTGAAAGGTTGATCTCTATGAAAAAAGAGATAACCCCAAGGTCCATCAGGTGTTAGGTCATGAAAATGCAGTAGAACCAAATGGTGATAAATGTGAAAATGTTGGTAATCATAAAGGGACCTTACAAAACAAATGTTGGAAGCTCTAAACTTATCAAATTTTATAATAAGAGGATACTCAAATTCTTGGTTCTAACTGAAGTCAAAGAAATAATAAAAGATGAGGGTTTCAAAAGTCCTAAGATTAACACTACTCCTAAAATTAACCGTGCAAAATGATGAAATATTTGGAATGGAACAATCCCTTTAAACTAATTCTTGTTCAACCCAGGCTATACCTACGATCTCATAGAGAATAGTGTAATCTTCTAAGGTGTTAGAGATTTTCAAGCTATGGGCATTCATTCAATGGAACTGAATAAATACCTATAGTTGAACTAAGCACATAAGTATCAGGTACAAGTTGACCTTGGACAACATTCCCATAATCAAGAAGCCACCCAAAGTATGAACCAAAGATTGCTACAACACTCTGAGCATTAAATCACAAGCATTATTAACTAAACCTAAGATGCATTCAAATGTTTCCAAGAAATTTAAGGGATAAAACAAGAACCATGCAAGATTATTCAACCCAAAAGAAGGCACCAATCATAGTACAATCTCTTCAATTTGTATTAAATCACTGCATTAACAATAATTCTGGTATGTTACAACACTTGCTTGAAATGTAAAACTAACTTCTAATCTTTTAAGATGCCTATCATTCTACTACTAAATCTATAATCTAAACTGATTGGCAACCAACTTAACCAACCTAGCCAACCCTTACAAATGAGGCCAAAGGTGATACAAATATAAATCCTACCTGCATGAGCTAGAGCTAGGGTTATAAAGAAGGTCGGCCACTAACCGAATCGGCCCTGATAACCAACAATAAATCACCGCCTTGCATTGAATACAAGAGGCATCCTCCTCAGATCGGCCCTAGACCCTGTAAATAGAATCAAGCAGTCTGAACCCATAGTTCTCATCCGCCATTAATTCCTCAACCATGCGAACAAAAAAATTGCAACACACGCGAAATGCCAGCTTGAATACGAGCCACAGATTAGACCCAAGCTGGGATAATGAACAACTTAGATTGAGTCAAACTAGGTTGGGCCTACCATTCCATGTCTACCTTAGATCAATTGGCCACTGAACGAGCTGACCTGGCATGTATAGATGGGTTTCACCTGACCACGGGCACAATATGTACCCAATTGTATGCCATGGATCTCACCATATCCTCAAAGTATGCCCATCCTTTCCTCTGCCCCAACATCAACCTTCTGATCAATCCCATCTACATTCAAAAGGACCACCATTAATGCTCAATACATCATCAAAATCCAAGTTGATCTAATAGAGTTCCCAAGGTAAGAAAACCAAACACAAACCCAAGCAGAGGTGGAACCAAACACAAACGAAAGTAGAACCAAAACATGAATGGAGAAAAAAAATAGGCAGACACATAACCAAACCTGACAAAGGTGAAAATAGAAAAAGATGGGAGTTTTCACAAAGTCCCAAGCTCATATCCCATCCTAGATTTGGTTCCAAAAAAACAAAGGAAGACCAAATCAAACCTAAGGGGAGGAAACTAATTATTAGGCCAAAGACAAGTGAAACAACGACGAAAATAAGAAGGCAAGAAGAAGAGCCGGAATGGGAATGAAGACCGAACTGTGAACTATGTTAAATTTCAGAGTTAAGGTCCATCCCAGTTCTGCCTCTAACAAACAAAGTAAAAAAAGAGAACCAAGGAAAACCTAAGGGAGGAAACAACCCTTAGGCTGAAGACAAGCAAAACAACGAATGAAAAAAAGAAGGCAGGAAGTATAGCTGGAACGAGAATGGAGACTGAACCGTAAACTTTGTTAAAGTTCAGAGTTAAGTTCCATCCTGGTTCTGCCTCTGAAAAATGAACTAAAAAAGTGAACCAAGGAAAACCTAAGTTAGGAAACCAACCCTTAGGCCAAAGACAAGTGAAAAAATGACAAAAACAAGAAGGCGAGAAGCGGAGCCAGAGGGGAATGAAGACTGAACTGTGAACTTTGTTAAAGTTAAGAGTTAAGTTTCATCCCAGTTCCACCTCCAACAAATGAAGGAATAAATTGAATAAAGGAAAACCTAAGGGAGGAAACCAACCCTTAGGCTGAAGACAAGTGAAACAACAATGAAAACAAGAAGGTGGTAAGTGGAGCTAGAATGGGAATGGAGACTGAACCGTGAACTTTGTTAAAGTTTAGAGTTAAGTTCCATCCCGATTTTTCCTCCGATAGAAGAAAAGAAACAAGGCCAAAAGATGAAAAATAATAACCCCCCAAGACCCAAAAACACCAAGGGAAAATAAAAAGGCAAAAAGAAACCAAACCCCAGAGAGGACATCCGTGAGACTCCAAAAGCATTAGGAACTCAACACAAAGGCACCCATAACTAAGACAAGCACCAAATACCACAACCCAAAAAATTTTCAAAGGTAAGCTCAAAAGGGGCAAGGCCACAGAAAAGGGCCAAAAGGGTAGGCAAAAGAGGGTCCCTACTTTAGTGAGGCATGTGTGCAAAACTGCACAACAAATGGTGACTCCACTGGGGAAATTCTCTAGAGCATTTTAGTGACAAACTAGAATCAAGGACCCAAAATCCTTGGTTTTAGTCCAAGCATTAGGTTACCAATGGACAAGGTTTTAGAAATCACAAAAAAGGAAACCTTTCCAATACCAGGGTCAAAGTGTGTGATTATGCATTCATTTCCCTTTCCTTAGCTGCAATAGGGACTAAACGTAGTCTAATAGGGCTACATAAAGATTCTAACTCCAAAAGAAACTTGGATAGAGCCTCACTGCCAGTCAGGCATTCATAGCCCCGGTGAGGTTATCACTGTGACCCTCCCTAACATAGCTCTACTACCAGCTAGGCATCCATAGCCTCAATAGAGATACTAGGATACCCCTGATAAAGTGAACATTTATTTTGATTTTCAATATTTTCCTTTTCTTTTCTTTTGATATTCTCTTTGAGATTTTTTAAGCTTTTCTTTTCACCTTACAGGAAATGAAGCCTCCACTTAGGGATGAGAACCACAGTGGCATTGGAGCAGAATATAAGATTTTTTACCTGATCAGACCATCATAAAGACCATATGGAACCTTAGAATTCTTAATATTTGTGTGAAGATATAAGACCCAAATACATTCCAAAATTTGACTGTCATGTGACTCTAATCCCCAGCCCATGCAACATCAAATGAAGGAATTCCACCAATTCAAGTGACCCTGAAAAGATGATTAGAGTTTGTAAAAGAAATCCCTAGAAAATCCCCAGACAAGCAACCAGTTACATAGATGCAATGAGCCCCAACAAAAGAAAGAATACCCAAAGTAGGAGTAGAGAAGCAGGAGAAACCAACCCAAACCAAAACCAAAAGAAACCCTACTCTAACCAAGGAAAAAAAAAAATAGCAGAAAGGAAACCTAATCTACTTATGTATAAGGGAAGAGCTAAAAACAACTCAAGACTAGAAATAATGCTTCAAATATTTTCCATTGATAGGTAGTGGGATATCTCCTCCAATGAGGGTTTTCAAATGAAAATAATTATCTCCCAGAATCTCTACAATCTGATAAGGGCCGAGCCAAAGTTTGTCAAATTTTCCATACTCCCATTTTCGGTCATGGGCTTTGTCCCAGTAGAGAACCAAGTCATAAATTCTAAAATCTTTAACCTTGGCTCTCCTATCAAACCATCTCTTCACTACACCTTGATGTTTAGCATTGTTTTCTAGGGCCGCATCTCTTCTCTCTTCAAGGTGTAACAATTCAGTTAAGAAGGCTTCACGCTTATCCTCTCCATAATAATATTCAATGATAAATTGCACGGTTGGGATCTTCAGTTGGATGGGAAATACAAGTTCCAAACCATATACTAAGCGATACAAAAAGGTTCCTAGTGATGTTTTATGTCTGGTACGATCTGCCCAGAGAGAAAATCTAGGTTGGGTGTGCCAATCCTTAGGGTTTTTCTCTAATAACTTTCGGATGACTATCAAAAGGTTCTTGTGAGAGGACTAGGCCAGACCGTTACCCTGTGGGTAGTAATTAGATGCAAATTTCATAATAATTCCATGATCATAGACCCAATTAGAAAATTTTAATGATAAAAAAGTGGAACCATTGTCACAAACTACAACTAATGTACAACCAAAGTGATTAACAATAACTGACTCCATCAAAATTGATCATCACCTCAGAGGTGTATTTTTTGCAAGCAAGAACCTCAGTCCATCTAGTAAAGTCATCAGTTATAGTAAGAATATACCTGTGGCCCACAGATGAAGGTGGATTGATTGTACCTATGAATTCCATTGCCCACTATGCAAATGGTTTTACCTCAATAACAAGCTAAAGTGGAAGGGTCACATGCTTCTCCCTACTTGCTGCGGTCTGACATACATGAAAATTTCTCACATGGTTATGTGTGTCCTTGAACAAGGTAGGCTAGTAATATCCTACCCTTAGGATATGATTTGCAGTGGAAGGTGTTGAACCATTCCTTGTGCCATATTTTTCATGAAATTTAGTCATCACTCCCCCCACCTCTTCCTTTCCTAAGCACCTCAAATAAACCCCCTCATGATTTATCTTGTTTAGAAAAACTCCCTTCATCATAAAAATACCACTCTTTAAATGCAGAGCTCTCCTTTGTACTGCATTAAGGTGTTCAAAACACTGCTAACTCAACAAGTAGTAGATAATTTCATCATACTAGTCTCCTGGAGACAATTATTGGTGGTGATACTGTTGAGTTGTGAGGTCAAGGCCCATTTCAGCCATTGTTTGTGTTAGTCCTTGCCCCCTCACCAATTTCATGGGCTGGATCTCAATATCATACTCTTGCAACATGGTCACCCACTTCACTCTGCATTCTCCTAATTCATTCTACATCAACAAAAACTTAACTACAAGATCAGGAACTATGGCAAAGACTTTATTCCTCAAGATATAGTGCTTAAACTTCTTCATAGTTTGGATCAGGGCATAAGCCTAATTTTCAACATTAGGATATCTGAGTTTTGCATCTTTTAGAGAAGTACTCATGAATGCTATGGGATGCTCATTCCCTTGATCAAACTTTTGTGTCAGCAAGCCAACACAGGAGTGATTAGAGGTGAATGAATAGATATAGAATGGATTAGCATAATCAAGACTCACCAAAAAATGGGCCTCACTAATAGCTCTCTTGATTTTTGCAAATGCTTCCTTAGCCTTTTTAATCCATTCAACCTTTTCTTCTTGCTTTAACATGGCATTCAATGGCTTGACTATCTCTACAAACCCAGTGATAAACTTTGTAACAAAGTTAATCTTTCCAAAGAATGACTTCACTTCTTTCTTTCTTGCAAGGGGTTGAACCTTCAGTATAGCCTCCACTTATTCAGGATCAATGGAAATGCCATGTTCTGAAATAACATGTCTCAATAGCTTTCCCTCAGTGACTCCAAAGATGCACTTCTTTGGATTAAGTGATATACAAAATTCCCTGCACTTTTGGAATACTTTGCATAGATCTGCAACATGATCATTTAACCTCTTGGAAAGGATTTTCAAATCATCCATGTAGATGATTATACACTTGCCAATGATGTCCTTGAAGGCAATATCCATTGATCTTTGGAATTTAGCTCTAGCATTGATTAATCCAAAGGGAATTCTTTTTGGACCATGACCTAGTTGTATCCAGAATACCCATCTAGAAAGGACATCATCTGAGATCCATTAACAATATGAAGTACCTCATCCAGTGAAGGGATTGGATAATTATCTTTTTTTGATGCTTTGTTCAGGTTCCTAAAATCAACACAGTCTCATTTCTCCATTTTTCTTCCCTATTGGAACCAAGTTTGCAACCCATGTTGAATGTCTTACTGGAAATATGGTTCATGCTGAAAGTAGCTTTTGCACTTCATTCTGAATAATGGGCTCCAATAGAGCATTAATTGGTCTCTATCTTTTCCTGAATGGCTTAACATTTGACTTGAGGGGAATAGTATGTGTAATGATCAAAGTGTCATATGTCCTCAAGTCATCATAACTCTAGGCTATCACATCTTGATATGTGTGCAAGGCATAAATGATTCCTTGTCTCCCCTTTGGAGTGCACACCTTACCAATAAAGACATTTTTGACATCACTTTGGGTCCCCTGGTTGTATGTTTCACATTGACAGTTGAGGGACTCCCTTTTCATTTTCTACTCCTGATCTCTTATCTTATACAAATCAAAGATCCTTTCAAATTGCACCATACCTCTTAGGATGGTATTAGTCTTCCGATTGAGGACTCCTTCTAGGTCCATTTCAGCCTCTTGAGGCTCAACCTCATCAATCACTTGAGAAGCAAACACATCATAGCTAGTGATAAAATCAAGAATATGCTTATCATCTTCAAATACCTAAAAATTGGTGACATTGTCAGGCACTGAGGGTACTAGAACAAGTTCCACAATGAACTTATTTAAGCCTAAAAGTGATAAGGGCTGCAACGTACTTGCTACTTGTGCCAGAGAATCAAGAGTTTGATTTGTACTTCGAGGTATTAGCTAAATGTTGAAGGCATCAAATCCTTCAATAAGGTCCCATATTTTGTCCCTATAATTGGCCATCCTTTTGTCATGACATGAGTATTTTTTCCTTACTTTCCTAACAACTAGCTCAAAATCTCCAAACACTTGCAAAATTTTTACTTTCTTTCTTAATGCCATTAATAACCCATGAACTAGAGCTTCATACTTAGCCACATTGTTAGTGCACTTGAATTGGAGCCTATGAGTAGTGAAGTAGGTTTTACCTTTAGGAGTGATCAGCTCAAGCCCTACTCTAGCACCCTGCTTGGATTTGGATCCATCAAACCTTAATGTCCAGCAGTCATTAGCTCCTGCTTTTCTTGAGACACCTTTGTCCTTATTGGTACCTAGAGGTTCTTCAAGAGGCCTTGGGTTCTTTCGCTTTAGATTATTTTGAATGCTCTAATTGTTTATCTTAATAGCTGGGGCTATGTTAATGTATCCTTGTATTTTCCCCACTTTAGTTTGACATAAGCAACATTTTAACTCAGAATGAGGAGCATTGTGAACTCTACACCAACTAGGTAGAAGCAACTCTTCGAAGTTCATATTTTTACCCAGCTGAATCCGATCCTCTACACATTTCTGGATAAACTCTTGGAAGCTATCCAACAAATTGAGTTGTCTATCTACTTGACCATAAAGTTCCTCTGTTTGTTCAAATAGTTCTTCAACACTGATGGCTTCTGGTGTGGATTCACCAGAAGATCTTTGCAACACCAAGATTTCCTCTGTGTCTGAAGCAAGGGAGGCTAGGACATAGTTCAACATACCAACTTCTGATACTGGTATCTCATTTGAAGTATTATGATATTCAGTAATGACATACTTCATTCTAGGTTCTCTCTCAATTATGATTTAATTTGGGACTCCTTTCCAGGGGAGCCACATGTGAGAATGGTCTGTGGATGTATATACATTTAGTTCTTTGGTAAAATAAATACCCAAGATCAGACCATAGGTGTCAGGAATGTCTGCTACCTAAATATTAAGTACTTGTTGCACTCTGGGGTTTGAAGCAACTTTCATGGGAATCATGTTCAGTTATCCTACTATATTCACCTCTGTTTTTTCCAATTAGGTGACCTTCTTATGAGAAGCTACAGGGGTAATACCAAGAGCCCTATAGAAAACAAATGACATAACATTCATGGATGCTCTTGAATCTAGTAGGCAATTGTGCATATTTTTACCAAATATACAAATAGAAATTAAAAAAGGATGGGTTTCCATTTTCCCTTGGAATAAATTCAACTGTGAGCCAGCTTGTGTAACCTAACCCCTATCTTTTTATTTTGCCCTATACCCAGATTATGATTGACTAGGGCCTTTAGGTGCTTGTGAACTAGGAGGACTTCCAATTACCTCATTGATTGCTACTCCTGGCATTGCTATACTTGAATTAAAGGACCCTAGGACTGCATTTCTGATTTCAGGAACTCTTAACAACTCAAAAACAAAAAGACTCACCTTCAGTTTCTTGAGTTCCTCAGTGACATATTCTCCCATCTGTTCCACATTCATGTCAGTGTGGACCTCCTTAGAATGATCAGTATTCCTATCTCTTGCTACATTAGCATTGCTTCCTATGGAAATATCTAGTTGTCCTTCTTTTGTAAGGTATTTAGTCAGCACCTGAGGGTAGGATGGATTTTTATTAGCATGTGATTTCAGTGGAGTAGTAAAATTGTGTGGAGGGGTAGATGTAGTGAATGGACCTCCAGCTTGTGGATTCCTATGGAGTTTGCTCCTCAGATCATACTTTCTGACAGGTTGTTGAAAAAATTGTACTTCTTCAACATCAGCCTCTTCTTCATCCAATGGGCCATTATCGTTCTCATTTTCTTCATTAAATATCTGAGAGATTTCATCTTCATTGAGCACTATTCTATCTCCCCATTCTGGTGACTTGAATCCTCTTCTGGTTAATTCTCCTCATCCCTTGGGAAAGGGGCGTGATTCAATACCAATAGTGAAGAATCATAAGGATTTGAGGGTACCAATTCTTGGCTAGTGGAGTTGTTTTCAACTTCATATTGAAAGATGGAAGCAATAGTTTTAAATTCAGGACAATCAAGCTCACAGTGTTGACTTGTCTTGTGAGGTCTACACCACCTCAACAAAGCTACTTCTGCTAGGTACACACCCCCTAGAGGTTTCTCTTGATTGGAAGGTTGATCCAGTGGAGTGGGAACTCCCCCATTGTTAGGCCCAGTGTTCCATGCCCTATTCTTCCTAGGTGGTTATCTTCTTTCAAATCCTTGTCCACCTTGTTGACTTCTATCAAAATTCTGACTAGAACCTTGTCCCCTTTCAAAGTTCAGATTTCTAGCATAGTGTGGCCCTCTGTTATAACTTGATTGCATGCTCCTCTGATTAGCTGGGAGTTGGCTATTCTATTTCCTCAAGTAGGTTACCTCCGTGTTCAGCTTATTTACTTGCTCAGTTAATTCATCCAGCCTTTCTTTATCAAGACTATTGTAAGGGACTGGATTCATAGTGTTTGGAGGGTATCCTGGCGCTCCTCCAAAACCATTAGACTGATTCAAAAAATTTGAGTTCTACAAATATGTAGGGAAACCAGCCAGTGATTGTGAATGGAGGGGATGGTTAGCATTTTGCTGGGGATAACCATGCATTGGTTGGACCTAGTTTATTGGATGAACTAGGTGAGGGACCAGAGGCAATTGTGGAATAGGATTCATAAGGGGAGTATGATTAATCAGTGCCTAGTTGAGAGATTGGATTTGGCTCGGGTGAGTATCAGGTCCTAGAGATGGCAGGGGTCCTGACAAGTGTTGTCTCAGGTTTGTACTGACCTTAATAGCCTCTATATAGGTAGTGATCAGGGTAGTTGGGGGATTAGTTCTCCACTTAAGGAAGGTGGATGTAAGGATGTCAAGGGCTTCAAAGTAGACCTCTAGAGCAGTGGCCTCATTTCCATCATAAGGTGCTTGACATCTAGTGTATTCTTGGTGGAACCTATTGTTGAATGATCCTATAGGGTCAATGACTTCTCTCTTGACTCCAATGAACTGCATGTAGAGCTCATTAGCACTAATGGGAATCTTAAACTTCTGTAGAAATGCCGACTCAAGTTCAACCCAATTTTGAATGGATGCAGCAGGTAAGTGATTATACCAGTAAAAATATTCCTCTCCCAAAGAATAAGGGAGAAGTCTACATGCAACATCCTCATGATTAATCCCTCTATCTCTCAAACAAGTTTGAAAAATCCTAATATGCTCCTTTGAAATTCTATTACAGTCATTCATGTGAAACTTAGAGAAAAAATGCCCAAGATTCTTGAGCATAACATTGTAGTTGTTGAATGTTAGAGGTGATGGGTTATTCACTAAGAAAGCCATTAGTGGAGGTGGAGGTGGTCAAGGTTGATTGATGATTGGTTGGAGTTGTTGAATTGAACCTGCCCCAAAATCAGATGAAGATGATGTGGATGAGGGTGAGGATGGTGGAAATGATGGTTTGGATGATGACTCCTCCCTTCTTCTGGTCCTTCTTGACTTGGTTGGAGGTGGCAATTATTGAAACTCTTCTTATTCTCCTAGTGTAGATCTGGTTCTCCTTCTGAGCCTCTTAGGAGAGATGGCATTTAGAAAATGCTCCAACTTGCTTATTTATCCCTCCTTCTAGCACCAATCCTATTGATGGGTGTTTTCTACACAAAAACAACTCAAAAAGAAAATAAAATATCATATCTCTCTTGAAAGGTTGATCTCTATGAACAAAGAGATAACCCCAAGGTCTTTCGGGTGTTAGGTCATGAAAATGTAGTAGAACCACTCATTGATAAATGTGAAAATGCTAGTAATCACAAAGGGACCTTCCAAAACAAATGCTAGAAGCTCTAAACATATCAGATTTTATAATAAGAGGATACTCAAATTCCTGGTTCTAACTAAAGTTCAAAGAAATAATAAAAGATGAGGTTTTCCAAAGTCCTAAGATTAACCATGCAAATTGATGAAATATTTGGAATGGACCAATCCCTTTAAACTAATTCTTGTTCAACCCAAGCTATACCTGTGATCTCACAAAGAACAGTGCAATCTTCTAAGGCATTAGAGATTTTTAGACTATGGGCATTCATTCAATGGAACTGAATAAATACCTATAGATGAACTAAGAACATAAGTATCACATACAGGTTGACCTTACACAACATTCTCATAATCAAGAAGCCACCCAAAGTATGGACCAGAGATTGCTACAACACTCCAAGCATTAAATCACAAGCATTATTAACTAAACCTAAGATACAATCAAATGTTTCCAAGCAATTTAAGAGATAAAACAAGAACCATGCAAGATTATTCAACCCAAAAGAAGGCACCAATCATAGTACAATGTCTTCACTTTGTATTAAATCACCACATTAGCAACAATTTTGGTCTGTTACAATATTTGCTTGAAATATAAAACTAACTTCTAATCTTCTAACATGCCTGTCATTCTACTACTAAATCTACTATCTAAACTAATTGGAAACCAACTTAACCAACTTAGCCAATGCTTACAAATGAGGCCAAAGGCCATACTAATAGAAATCCTACCCACGTGAGCTAGAGCTACTGTTACAAAGAAGGTCTTCCACCAACCAAATCAGCCCCAATAGCCAGCAATAAATCACTGCCCTGCATTGAATGTAGGAGGCATCCTCCTTAGATCGGCCTTGGACCCCACAAATCAAATCAGGCAGCCCAAACCCACAGGTTCCATCCACCATTAATTCCTCAACCATTGGAATAAAAAAATGGCAATGAGTGTGAATTGCCAGCTTGAATATGATCCACCGATTAGACTCGAGCTGGGAAATGAATGACTCAGATCGAGTCAAACCAAGTTGAGCCTACCATGGCATGTCCACCTTGGATCAATTGTCCACTGAAGGAGCTGACCTTGCATGTATGAATGGGTTTCACCTAGCCACAACCGTAATATGTACTCGATTGTATCCTGCAGATCTCTCCATATCCTCAAAGTATGCCCATCCTTCCCTCGGCCCTGACACCAATCTTCTACTCGATCCCATCTACATTCAAAAGGGCCACCATTAATGCTCAATACATCATTAAAATCCAAGTCAATCTAAGAGAGTCCCCAAGGTAAGAAAACCAAGCACAAACCCAAGTGGAGGCAGAACCAAAAACAAACGAAAGTGAAAATAGAACCAAAACAAGAATGGAGAAAAAAAAATAGGCGGAGGCAGAACCAAACCCGACGGAGGCAGAAACTAAAAAGATAGGACTTTTCAAAAAGTCTAGAGCTCAAATCCCATCATGGCTCTGGTTTCGATGAAAGAAAGGAAGACCGAAGTAGACCTAAGGGAGGAAACCAACCCTTAGGTCGAAGACAAGTGAAAAAATGATGAAAACAAGAAGGTGGGAAGCGGAGACAGAATGGGAACAAAGACCGAACCATGAAATTTGTTAAAGTTTAGAGTTAAGTTCCATCCTGGTTCCACCTCTGACAAATGAAGGAAAAAAAAGAAAACCAAGGAAAACCTAAGGGAGGAAAGCAACCCTTAGGCCGAAAACAAGCAAAACAATGACGAACAAAAGAAACAAGGCCAAAAGAGGAAAATAATAACCCCCCAAGACCCAAACAAAACACGAAGGGAAAAAAAAAAGGCAAAAAGAAACCAACCCCCAAAGAGGACATCTGTGAGACTCCAAAACCACTAGGAACTTAGCGCAAAGACACCCGTAACTAAGACAAGCACCAAAGACCACAACCACAAAAAATTTAAAAGGTAAGCTCAAAAGGGAAAAGGACATAGAAAAGGGATGAAAGGGCAGGCAAAAGAGGGTACCTACTTTAGTGGGGCATGTGTACAAAACTGCACAATGCCCCGGAATAATTTCAAACCCTAACGGCTAGTTGGATCGATCGCGGAGCTTTCTTGTGACTTGTGGATCCTCACGGTGTGTTTATATTTTTCCCATGGTGTTTCCTTGACCTTAAACTTAGGTCCATAGTTCATCATACACATCTACCATGGATAAATTTCATATTTGAGTCCGATTTGTTCTTGCACATGTTACACATTTCTTCTCGGAGATTGTAGTGATCTTTGGATGATGCGGATGTTCCTAGACTCACGGATATGATATAAAGCTAGTATTGAATCATTAGAAGAAACAAAGATTGATGATTAAGGACATGTTGTATATTAGGTCCGATCTATAAGATTACACTCACATGTATGAGCATTATATTTTGAGCATATTGTAATCAGGTTTTTGTGTGCCAAATCTGTAAGCCCAGATGTGGCCGACTATATGTAATCAATATTTTAGATAATGAGCATGTTTTCACCTACATTTTCCTCCACAAATTTTGTTGCTTATATTGTGTTACTCTTTCTACATGGTTTGGATTGTTCTCTTTGAGGACCCTCCATATCATGATTGTAGTCCTAACACAAGCATACTTTTCCTACAATAATTTAGTGAACAGGAGTACTAGAAAGACCCCTTTTGAGATTGTTAAAGGAGTTCATCCTAGAGTTATATCAGAGCTAAGAGACATTAGCAAGGAAGATAAGAGGAGTGTAGAAGCAGAAGAATTCACAGAACATATGAAGATAGTGCATACTCAAGTGAAGCAACATTTGGAGAACATGGACCAGAAGTATAAGGAGAAAGCAGATGAAAAGAGGAGACATAAGGAGTTCAGAGTTGGAGATGAAGTGATGGTGTACTTAAGGAAAGAAATATTTCTAGTTGGAACATATAGTAAATTGAAGATGAGGAAATTTGGACCCTATAGGATATTTAGAGAAATTTGACTTAGGGAATGCATATGAAGTGGAGTTACCAGATGGCATGAGTATCTCACCTATATTCAACATTGCAGACCTACATCAGTACCATGAAGTAGAATTTAGTGAGAACAGTAAAATGAAGTTGAAAAAATAGCTTCATAAACAACAAGCAGATGAGATAGACAAATTTTTGGAGATGGGAGAGAGACTTGTGGAAGACATTACAAAGAATATCTTGTGAAGTGGAAAGGTAGACCAGTGGAGGATTATTCTTTGATTTCTCAATCTAAGGTAGATCATATTGGTTTTCCTTTGGCCCTAGCAAAGTGAGAGGCTCACTTTCCATTAACCCTGGATGTCTGATGTAGGAGCATCCTTGGTTCTTGGCAATCTTGAATCAACCAAAATGTTTCCTTTTAGTTATGTTCTTATTTTGTTCCTGTTCCTATTCAAGTTGGGAGATCTAGTGTTTATTCATATTTCCTCACCAGATCTCATGTACCTAGGATTTCTTTGTGGATGTACTCAATTTCCTTATTCCAATTTTTCAATTCATTTGGATCTTTTTCCGACAAGTTATCACTTTCAAATTAAGTGACAATTTTTGGTTCTAGCCCTGGAATAATTTCAAACACTAATGGCTAGTTGGATTGATTGTGAACCTTTCCTATGACTTGTGGATCCTCATGGTGTGTCCCTGACCTTACACTCAGGTCCACACTTCATCATACACATCTACCATGGATAAATTTCATATTTGAGGCTGACCTATTCTTGCACCCGTTACACATTTCTTCTCAAAGATTTTAGTGATCTTTTGCCAACATGGATTTTCCTAGACTCATAGATATGATATAAAGCTAGTATTGAGTCTTTAGAAGAAACATAGATTGATGATTAAGAAGGATGTGTTGTATATTAGGTCTGATCTATAGGATTTTTCTCACATGTATGAGCACTATATTTTGAGCATGTTGTAATCAAGCATGTGTGTGGAATCTATAAGCCTGGATGTGGCCAACTATATGTAATCAATATTTTAGATAATGAGAATTTTTGTACCTACATTTTCCTCCATAAATTGTGTTGCTTCTATTGTGTTACTCTTGCTACATGGTTCAGATTTTTCTCTTTGAGGACCCTCCTTACCATGACTACACCACTTCTCCATCATCCACCATTGATATTGTAAGATGAACAATGGTATTTAGGAAATAAAATGAAATTTGGAGTAGTTGCAAGAATCAAATAAATCCATTAGTTGAATCCTTGGAAGATCTAGGAAGTGGTGGATATGAGTAGGAGGAAACATAATAATTTTATGTATGATGGAAGCTTATGATAAGAAATTTAGGAGTTTACTTCGAGGATGGAGCTTAGGATAGGAAGTTACAATATAATTATATGAGTCCTTCAAAACTCTATAGAAGAATGAATTGAGAAAATGAAGGCCTTGGTAGAAGTATGTGATCTCACTATGGATGTTAGGATGATAAATTCAAATAGAAGTACAAACATCCATTGAAACTCGATGGGAAAATAATTGGAGGGAATACTAGAAAATATTGAAGGATGGTTGGTGTGGTGTTTCATTTTGGGATAAGAGGTGAGGATTTGACATGGGGATGAAAGTCTAGAAGTCCATCAAAACTCTATAAATAGATGAAAATAAGTGAGTGACAAATGTAATCAAACATGTAGGGAAAGTATGTAGATCCAAAGGTAAGAACAACCCTTAGTCTACATTAAATCAACATGGCAAGAGGAAATGACAGTAACAATCATTAGGAAAAAATTTGAGACTATGATGTGGAATTAGAAATCAAAAGTGGAGGTATAACTAGAGGAAGTTTGAAAGTAAAAAATGATTTTATAAAAATGTGACTTAAAGGACTATGGGAAAGATCAAGGAACTAGAGTTATAGATGTTTCAAGGTGGAAATGAACAATTAAATAAGATTTTTGGAATTTTGAATGTTTACAAGCTATAGAGAGTGAAAGATTATGAGAATGTATATAAGGATAGGAGGTTGAGAGATTTGGACATGAGTGAGGATTGGAAGAAGTCTAGATGACCTCTATAAGGTTTCAAGAGGGAATAAAAGAATGAAGAAAGGGTTAAATTAGGAGTAGAGAAGGACTAGAGTTTGAGATGAGGAAGGGAAAGGGAAGATGTCTAGACATAACCTAAAAGTATACATATCACATGAACTTGATCGAAAATAAATAATGGGAGAATATAAGGATGGAAAATAGGATTGAAGGTTAGGAAGTAAGGTCTAGGGATAATTTAAATTTCCATACAAAATTTAAATAGGAAAAAGTGAAGGAAATGAAGGAAAAAGGAACTTGATAAAATTTACAAAAATTATGTGTGGGACAAGAGGTCAAGATAGGAGGTGGGATGACCAAAAGAAGTTTGATAATCCACTAAAATTTTGTAACCTTACAAAATCAAAATATATCTTAGGGTTTTTGAAACCTAGTCATAGGAATTTATTGGTTATTTTGAAGCTATGATGTTCTCATAATATATTATCCTTGGGAAGATACTCATACCATACTAATTCCACCAATATCTATATATTTTCAAGCTCACAAACTAGACATGTCTTTTCACAAGATTATTTTTTCCTATCTTGTCACACTTCCATCTTGGTATATTATGAAATTAGAAGAAACAACCACCAACAACTATTTATTTTGACCTAGGGAAAAATAGTACATGCAAAAGGGATATTTGTACATTTCAAAGGGTGTTCATAATATATAAAAATAATATATAGTATATTTAGAAATAAAAAAGACCACAAAGATTAGAATATGACAAATAGATTTCAATTTGGGTACCACTAACCAAATTGGTGAGAATATTTTCCCTAGAGGAATCTGGAATTTAAAAATAAATAAAAAGAAAAGTCTAAAAAAGGTAAATTTTTCACATTTTTCAGTTGTGGTAATTTTTTTGTTGGAACCATGTCACTAATTCATCATTTGAGACATATTTATAGATAAATTTTTAACACCCCACCTAACTCAAGGTTACATGTCCACATAATTGTGTTATAATTTGATTAAAAGGTTATTAAAAATATTGTAATGTGAAGGTACAAACTAAAGTAAACATAGAAGATATTTTTGAACACATAAAATAGACCTGAGAAAACAAAAACATAAAAGAAATTGTCACTTTGATTAGGGAAAATTCCAAGGATGTGATAAATGAGCACTAGGAGTATGCCATATGGATGAAAACTAAATTGAGAATAATTTATAATGGTAAAATTGTAATTTATACAATTTTTCATTACATTTTCCCCCCTAGGTGATAAATCCTATATAAGGTAGAGAAGTAAAAATATATTAAAAAATAAGTTAAAAAATTGTGATGTATAATAAAAAAGTATGCATGAAAATCTTTGAGAGAATTGCTCATGCCCCCAAAAATAGATATACAATCCTAAATGTTAGAAAATATTTATATTTGCAACACATCTATGTCAAAAATTTATAAAACCTAAATTAAAAAAAAAATGTTAGAAATACATAAAACTTGTAACATTGATATGTTAACAAATCCTATATAATCCAACATACATAGAATTCAAACTAAAGAGACTACATACACACATAAAAGTATAGAAGCCAACAAAAAAATGAACCTGAAAAAACATATGCACAAAGAAGAATAATAGTATATTTTCTAGCATGATCTATTACTAGAAAATAGAACATAATTCCTAGCATGCCCTATTGTTAGGGAAATGTTGATATGGTTCAATATGTAGTGTAATAAACTACTAGTCTAACATTCCCCAAATTATATTATATCTGTATTAATCACATTTTCTAGGGTACTTTATTTCTAGATGATTCATATACCAATATGAGACCAAGGATTAAATATACTAGTGTACTTAATCGATAGGAAATATGGTAAGGGTAGCCATGTTCAATTTTTCTATGTATGTGGGACCACAAGTGTGTGATTTTTTGAAATAATTCCAAGTGTGTAGTAGTGGATATATGCTCCCATTAAAATACATAACAAAATATAGCATAAGAAAGTATTTAAGGTATTGAAAAGAAGAATATAAAAGCAAGGGAAGAATCATACACCAAATAGTGTGGTCCCCAACATTAGTGATGTTTTCCCCTATAATAAGAAAAATAGGGTGATATTGTTGGTTTTAAAAGGATGGATACATTGTGTGAAATGAAAAAAAGTGGGAGAATAAAAATTTATTTACAATCCAACAACATCACAATATCGCACAAAAATGGATTTGTATGCATGAGGGTAAATATCTAGGTTTATGAATATATAAAATTTATATTAGGAATTTTCATCATCCAATAGGGAATACATAACTACAAATATAATAGTAAAACATAAAAAACATGAAATAACATAAAAATATAAATTCTATCCATTTTATCCAACATGAATTTGAAAAAAGAACACCATAATACTTTGCATTATCCCAAAGGAAAACAAGCTAATGTGAACAAGACACAAGACACAAATATTATCTATAAAAAAATAGTCAAAAATAAGGGGACATAAATTTCACCATGATTTGTTTTATCCTAATTTAATATAATTAACACAACACAAGATACCATGTATAGAGGAAGAATATGAGTTACAAATTAATAAGGTAAACTATAAAGAGAATAAAATAACTATATGTTGTTCTCCCTATATCCATGTACTTATAGGAGTAGCATGAGTCCTCCAAGGGGAAATAAAAAAACATATATATATGCACATGATCACACAATTACATATGCAAACACAAAATATAAAACATAATTAGGAACATACACACATATGAAAAAAGATATTAGATATGATTATTCATTATATTTGTCATCTAGGAACTCATGACTATTCCAATCATAGTCATATGGTTGTGATTCAAAGTTTATGGAATCCATGGATATAGTAGGGTTCTAATTCTTTGGAACATAAAAACAATGTGACTTGGTCAATGAATGATTAAATACCATAGATGGAGAGTGGATATTCACTAGAGATGAAGATACACCCCTCATTTGTAGGGTCTAGTAGGTCAAGAAATGAATATTCCATATATGTAGAGGTCTCAAGAATATGCAGAGGATATGGGAATTTTAGAATAAGTATGAATTGGAATGAAAAACATGAAATTTTGAGGAAGAATAGATATCAAGAATATAGGAAAACTAGAAGAATTCTTAAGCTTGGGTTAAGGCTGGTAGTGTAGAGCGATAGGGTAATTCTTGAACTTATGTTTTATTGGAAGGGGAGTGGGTAGGAGAATATATAAGATGCAAGGACTAGTAATTTTAAAGAAGTAATATAAATGAGGGTGGGTGAGGGAAACAAGGGTAGATAGAATCAATTTAGAAACAATGTTTTTTGGAAGATTTATTAACTATAGGAAAGGAATTATATCAGGAAGATGTAGAATTAGAGGGAATATTTTTGGTAAGGTAAGAAAAAAATCTCTTGAAACTATTATCTTTTTTTTATATCTCTTTTAGCAAATAAGGATAGGTTAAGGGTTCTAGGGGTGGATAAGAAACAAACTTAGGTATATGTGGATGAGTTTTGGATTTTTATGGTGAGGTAGAGATTTGGGAGGTGGGAAGTGCCTATTTTTAAGTTAGGGAATGGATGGGGTTAGGTTTAAGGCCTACTATTTTTCTGTCTTATTTTTTCTAAAGGTTAGGAAAAGAATTAGTAGTGGATAGGGAAGACGATACAATAATGGGTTGGGATGTTGAGGTAGTAGGAGGATGGTGCAAGGGAGGATAGATGGTTTCTTTGGTGCATATGGTGGGTAGAGTATAAATAGGGTATTAATATAGGGTTTAGGAGGAGTAGAAGAATTTTTCCAAAAGTTATCTAAGGTAGAGACTAGATGAAAACATGTATGAATAATAGTAAATACTTTTTCATCATAAGGTGATTTTAAGTACAAGTGAAAGATAGATGGAATGACATGCATAACATTGATCTAATAATAGACCAAGAGAGAGTGATATTGGTCAAAATTGGTTATTATATGGTAGGAAATAATGAGACATTTTTGTCCTACCTACATATAAGGAGTAATCAGACCATGAGTTGGAATGAAAGCTCCATTTTGGTGTATAAGGAATATTTCAAGGAAATTAAACACCATGATTAATATGAGTGAGATATAATTTTCCTTGGAAATAATATTGTGGGTGCTCATGGATTCCACCATAATGTCTAAGATAGGCTTATGGTTTATGAGCCATTTAACATAAAGAATACCATGATAGTCATCAATAGATATCTTGGAAAGAGAGTAGGTGATATATGCTTTAGAAAAATGAACAAAGATAGATAGGTAGATTGGGTTCTATAGCATTCATAATCTCAAAAAATGAAGTCATAGTAGAAGTAGGGTCCTGACAAGTTATGCTAGGATCAACAATATTATCAAAAGTAGGTATAAAATGTGATAAGTAGTAATAGGTCCACACATGGGGAAATGTATTAATATATATTCAAATATTTTAAATAGGAGGGACCGTAGATTGGTTACCTCAATCAGTTATACTTCAAATATGGATGAAATTAGAGTCAGTAAGATCATGTATCACATGCATTAGGAATGTGCACCTCCCAATGCCATGGCCAAGGACATGATGATACTAGATAAAATATTTTATTAGATGCACAAAAAAATTGAGAAGGGGGTGAATCAGTTGTATACTTTAAACATTTAATCCATCAATATCTTTTCAAACCCTTGTCAACCATTAAACCCTTATTATGCATTAATAGAAAGTAAACTTACGAAAAAATAATGAAAACGCATCCAAAAACATAACAACACCAGATTTACATGGAAAACCTAAGAAGGGAAAAAACACCGTAAGGATTAGCTCACATAAATATGAATTGCAACACCAAATCAATTAGACTCACTACCAAGGGTTCACTACCCAAAAAATGAAGAAAGGCTCAACATGGATGGCTCACTGCCAAAGGACTCACTGTCTAAAAGAAAGAAGAATAGGAGAAAGGGGTGGCTCATTTCCAATTTGAACTACTAACAATGCATCTCTCTTATACTAAAGGTACAATTCCACTTAAGCACAAACAACTCATTCAACAAACTAAAATGTAGAAACCTTCTTCTCACTATATCCAAAAGTCATATGCATTAAATATTGCACTCAGATTACCACACTTGATCACATTAGAATATTTCACATAACACGCTACCCTTTATATCCACACAACAACTCTACTTACATTTATACCATTCACGACCTAAAATAATCTCAATGAGGTCAACCTTAAGGAAACATATGCACCTCAACCATGCAACATAAAATAGGTTAGCACCAAAAACTTATGTGGTGTAAATAAGTGAAGGAATACCATGCCACAACTTAAATAAGACCCAAATCTACCTCAAAATGCATCTCAATATTTCCACAAACAAAAATCATCCTCTGTAATTAGCGCTAGCATGCTAGGTTGGCCAAACCTACACTATCACTTACAAGAAACAATAGACATGCCCTTTTAGGTCTAAAAACATCTCAAATACCACAAAAAAAAAACTCCACAACATGTGAGAATATTCCACATTATAAGAATATTCATCACTACTACTACATCCACCTGAAACTAAAGAATAATTTCATTTTGTGCAACCAAACACATTGGCATTAACATCCAACTCACTAATCACCCTTGCAGAACACCTTAGAACTTGAAACCTCAAGGGAAGGTAGACACAAACAATGTAATAATGTTCCTAGATCTGAAAGGAAAGAACCTTTATTGTGGAGATATGTGGAGAAATCTCATTTATCCTATACAACCTAAATCATAGATAAACATATTGTCAAACACGTCTTCAACTATGGTATGATCTAGAACTTGAAAATCTAGATATAGTACCTCTAAAAAATTTGATCATCACTTCCAAACCACATCATAATATCCTCAACCATGAAGAAATTTGTAGCAAAACACTAAACACACTACTATCATATTGTAATCTCTTTTATTGAAATTCTCTCAAAATAACTTGGGAACCAAGTGAACCAACTTCACCAGAAATACTAGTGACACCTCTGCAACACATCTACAACATATACAACAATTATCATAAACTATATCACATTCAACATTCTCTCCAAACACTCATAATTTGGGCTTCCAATAATCTCTGCAACTATACTAAAGTAAGGCATCAATGAAAATACTAGCAACCTTGTGTTGACATCAATACCAACAACTCCAGGATTCCAATAACTCTAATGCTAGAAGTTGACATCAATGAAAACACCCAAAAAACTCATAAACAACTCAAGATTCCAACAATATCCCCCTTTGTCATTGATGGCAACATCAACTTTCTAAAAAACCATCAATAACGAAAGCAACCAACAAAAAGTAGTACTCCCCTTGAATATGACCACTCTTTCTCTTCATACTCTTTCTTCATAGACTTCTCCTATAACATCGAATCTATATCTCTCTTTGTTCTTTTGTTTAACCAACTCTCTCCCTCCATGTTTCCATGTTTTTTAGACTCCCTCTCCCCCTTTTTCATCAATGGAAAAGGGCCATAACATGTTCACTCTTTTACTCTCTCCTGCACACATTTTCACTTTCCATCTACATGTGCATAGAAATTTTCTTCTCTTCCTTTAAAAAATAATCAAAGGACAACACCATCAAAAAACTCTTTTTCTCTCCACTGCACTCACTTATCTGCACTCTCCCCCTTGGAGACACAAAACATACTCCATATGATTGTGCTAACTAGAAACCACTATTACCTACTCCCCTGAGAGGTAGCCTTCAACATCATTCCAAGACCAAGAATATATATTGAAATTCTTCTCAGAAATATGCACACACTTATGCATCTTAATTGAAAGAAGGAGGTGCAATAACCCCTAACTTCTACCAGAGACACTCAAAAGTATCTTTTGGAAGAGCCTTTTTGAAAATATTTGCAACCTAATCCTTAGTAGGCACATAATCAAACTTTACCTCATTCTCTACAAATTTCTCTCTTGAGAAGTGATATCTGATTGAGATGTGATTTTCTCTTGAATGCATTACCATATTCTTTGAAATATTAATTGTACTTGTGTTGCCACACATGATAGGAATAGGTTAATCATATGAGAATCTGATATCCTTCATTTTTTTCTTCATCCATAACATTTATATATAGCATGATGCTACTACAATATATTTTGTTTCTATAGTAAATAATGACACTGAATCTCACTTCTTACTCAACCATGAAACTAACTTACTTCCATGAAAGAAAGCATCACTAATTTCACTTCTTCTATCATCTATAAATACTACCCATTCTACATCTATATATGCACTCAAGGAGAAGTTGGTATCCTTGGGATACCACAAACCATAGTTTGGAGTGCCCTTCAAATATCTGAATATCCTCTTCACTACTATAACATGAGATTCTGTAGAATCTTCTTAAAATATAGCCACAAGAAAAACTGAATGCATGATATTTAGTCTAGTAGAATTAAGGTATAATAGTCCACCAATCATTGATCTATACTTGCTCTAATTTGTCTTTGGAGATTTATCATTCTTGCTCAACTTACAACTAGTAACCATAAGATTACATACTAGTTTAGAATCCTCCATTCCAAACTTCTTCAACATTTCCTTAACATACTTAGATTATGATATGAATATACCTTTCTTCGATTGACTAATCTACAACCCAAGGAATAAATTCATCTCCCCACACATTGACATCTTAAACTCTTTCTACATTTCCTCCGCAAACCTCTTGCACATACCTTCATTTCCTCCAAATATTATGTCATCAACATACACTACCACAATTAATATTTGTTCTCCTTCAAACTTGAAATACAAATTGCTATATTTAGTACCTTTTTCAAATCCTAGTGGAAAAATATATTTGTCTAATCTTGCATACAAGCTATGGGGGCTTGTTTCAATCCATATAATGCATTTCTCAATAGATGCATACCATGTTTCCATCTTTCGACAATTGAAAACATTTTGGTTTTTTAATGTGTACCTCTTCTTCCAAATCACCATTCAAGAATGCATACTTCACATCCATATGATAAACTTTGAAATGTTTGTGTTGAAAAAGCTACAAACATCCTAATAGTTTCCATCCATGCAATTGAAGAAATTTTTTCTTCAAAATATATACCTTCAACCTATGGTTAGCCCTTACACAGAATTCTAGCCTTATTCTTGACAAATTTTCCATCTCCATTCAGATTGTTATAGATCACCCACTTAGTTCCAAGCACATTCTTATTTTGTGGTATTGGGACCAATTCCAAGTCAAATTCTTATCTATTTGTTCTAACTCTTCTTTCATAGCTTTGATCCAATTCTCATATTTTCATGCCTCAATCACTGATTTAGGTTCCATCTCAGAAAGTAAACAAAATTTTACTTGTTCTTCTATCATAATAGCTTTCCTTCTTGTCAACACACATTTTTCTCTTATCTCCAATGATCTGATATTATGAATAATTCTTGTGCACATACTTAGGATTCTTAGGATTATTTTTTGGATCATATTCCTCTTCAACCTTTTATTCTTAACTGAAAGGGGATTCATTAGATTCATATTCTTTTATTAGCACTGAACTTTGATGTGGTTCTCCATCTACTTTGACACTTGCACTTTCAAAAATCTTCTTCAATATATTGTTGTAACACCGGTAGGCCTTGCTTCTTGTAGAGTATCCAAGGAAGATTCCTTCATTAGATCTAGCATCAAAAATTCCTAATTTCTCTTAATCTCTTCTAATATAACACTTTCTTCCAAAAACTCTAACATATTTCATAGTAGGAGGCTTCCCATACCATAACTCATAGGTATTTTTTAAACTATTCACTCTTTCTTGACCTCAATTGATAATGTAGACTGTAATATGAATTACTTCTCTCCAATACACATCTAGAAGATTGGCTTCCTTCATCATTGTCCTAGTTTCTTCTTGAACTATCCTATTTTTCCTTACCACAACTTCGTTCTGCTAAGGATTTATAGGGGTTGATAGATGCATATTTATTACATGATCTTCACAAAATTTGTTAAACTCATTGGAGGTGAACTCACCACCTCTATTAGATCTCAAGCATTTGATTTTCATATTCATCTCATTTTCTACCATAGCCCTAAATTATTTAAACTTATCTAGAGATTTTAATTTTTCTTTGAGAAATGTTACCCAAGCCATTCAGAATAATCATCAATCAATAACGTGAAATACTTATCACCACATGATCTTCTTATTCTTGTAGGTTTACCTATATATCTATATGCACTAACTCAAAAGGACCTCTAGTAGAATATTCCTTTGTCTTGAACCTCTTCTTTGCTTGCTTTCCCACTTAACCTTTTTTGTAGATTGCATTGATAGGCTTTGTAATCTTTAGAAAATCTCTCACAAGATCAATAGAACTAATCTTCACTAGGATATGAAAATTAATGTGATCCATTATTCAATACCATAGCCAACTTTCATTAATTTGAGACATAAAGAACTTTACACCACTACCTTTAAGCTAATAAACATTACCTTTTGTCCTTGTTCTTGCAACAACTAGGGTACCAAACCTTCCTTTTCTGATTTCACAACCATCATTCTAAAACACAAGATTATATCCCTTGCTACACATTTATCCTACACTAAGAATATTATGTTGGAGACCCTTTACATAAACAACATCATCTATTTTATTCTTGCTATCAAAACCAATTGAACCATTTCCACAAATCTTAGCAGATGTATCATCACCAAACTTAACAAGACCACCATCATACAATTCAAGCTTAAAAAACTTACTCTTATCACCTGTCATGTGATTTGAGTATCCACTATCAATGATCCAGTAGATCTTCTCTTCGTTAGCATGAAAAGTAGTTAACATAGTTCCTTCAATGTTATGACCTATTTTCAGAGCACTTTCCTTTACACATCTTTCAATATAGTAGAATTAAATTTAACATTTAAATCCATGAACAAGCATTCATCACTTCCTTTATCTAGATAATCTAATTCCTTGTCATCAAAAATACCATTGTCCTTTTCAACATAATAAATTTTATTGACAAATTTACTATTACGATCATTTTATTTTTCATTAGTAACTTTGATTGGACATTTAGAAGTATAATGACCTATTTTTCCATAATTGAAACATTTGAAACATAGCTTACCTCTTTATTTTCCACTTCACTTCTTCAATCATGTCACAAAACTTGTTTATACCTCATCAAGATCATCTTGATATAATTCATCATCTTTCTCTATTTTCCAAAATTTGAAAGTAGTTTTTCTATTTGTAGAATCCTTACCAAACTCTCTCATTTCAAAAGAAGTTAAAACACCAAACATCTGATCTATGGAATAAATATCCAAATTCTGAGCTTCCTCAATAATAGAATCTTTAAAGCTATAAGCTTTAGGAAAAGTTATTAATATCTTATTCACAACTTCACTTTCATCCAACTTCCCACCAAAACCATTGATGGCCTTAACAAATTCATCAACTTTGAGCATGTAGGCAATAATATCTTCATATTTAGACATCCTTAGGGTTTCAAATTATTCTTTGTAGTTCTAGATATTTGCTTGTTTGACCATGTCATCTCCTTCATATATACCTTCTATATTTGTTCATATCTCTTTACCAAATTTCAGGCTTATCACCTTTCCAAGTTTAGAATTAGAAAGACCACTCAGGATTGCATTTATTTATTTGTCATTATTTTCATAATCCTTGATCTCATAATCACTTGTTGGACCATTTTCAAGCATCATATATCCTTTTTCAAATGACTATCAAACTTCAAAATCCTAGAAAGACCATAAAGGACTCCATCCTAGCTTTCGAGTAGGTATAATTTGTTCCATCAAACATAGGAGCTTTGAGACCTTTCCTATGTACCATCCAGATCTACCTCAAGCAATTAAGCTTCTTCTTGTGAACCACAACTCTGATATAAATTGTTATATGCAAAGGAAAACTAAGAGGAGGGTGAAAAAGTTGTAGACTTTAAACATTCAATGCTTCAATATATTTTCAAAACCTTCTCAACTATTAAACCCTTATTATCCATTAATAGAAATTAAACATACAAAATAGTAATGCAAACACATACAAACACATAAGAACACTAGATTTATGTGGAAAACCCAAGGAGGGAAAAACCACAATAAGTATTAGCTCACATATATATTAATTGCAACACCAAATACAATTAGGCCCACTTCCAAGGGCTCACTACCAAAGGACTCATTGTTTAAAAGAAATAAGAATAGGAGAAAGGGGTAGCTCACTGCTAATTTGAACTACTAATAATGAATCTCTCTTATTCTGAAGGTACAGTTCCATTGAAGCACATACAACTCATTCAACAAACTAAAATGTAGACACCTCACTACATCTAGAATTCATAGGTATTAAAGCTCACACTAAGATCACCATACTTGATCACATTCACATATTTATCATCAAAAACTAATTTATATATCCACACAACAACTCTCCTTAGATTTATACCATTTGTGACCTAAAACAATTTCAATTACGTCAACCTTAAGGAAACATATGTACCTCAACCGTGCAACATCAAATGGGTCAATACCAAACACTTCCATGGTGTAAAGAAGTGAAGGAATACCATGACACAACTTAATTGGGACCCAAATCTACCTCAAAATACTTCTCAAAACTTCCACAAACAACAATCATCCTCCACTATTAGTGCTAGCAAGTCAAGTCAGCCAAACCTGTACTATCACTAACAAACAACCAAATACATGCATTTTTAGATCCAAAAAAATAATTCAAACCACATAGAAACACTCCACAACATCCAATAATATTACACATCATAATAATATTCATCACACTACTGCAACCACCTGAAATTGAAGAATACTTTCATTTTGTGCAACCAAACACACTAGCGTTGACATCCAACTCACTAATCAACCTTGCAAAAAACCTCAACACCTAAAACCTCAAGGGAAGGTAAAAATAAACAATATAAGAACATTCCTAGATCAGAAATATAAGAACCTTTACTATGAAGAAATGTGGAGAAATCTCATTTTTCCCAAATACCGTATATCATAGACATGCATATTGTTAAATGTACATCTTCCACTATGGTATGATATAGAACCTAAAAAACTTGATATAGCACCTCTGAACACCTCTAATAATCATGTCCAAAACTACATGAGCATATCCTCAACCATGAAAAAATTTAGAGTAAAAAACTAAACACACCTCTGTCATATTGTACTCTCTTCTATTCAAATTTTCTTAAAAGAACTTGGAGACCAACTGAACCATCTTCATCAAAAATACTATTGATACCTCTACACCACATCTACAACATCTACAAAACTTCTTATCAACTATATCACATTCAACAATGTCCCAAAACACTAATAATTCAAGCTTCCAACAATATCTACAACTTTACTAAAGTAAGATATCAATGGCAACACAAGAAAACTTGTATTGAAATCAATAAAAACAACTCCAAGCTTCCAATAACTCTAATTATATGGTTTGAAATCAATTAAAACACCCAAAAAACTCATAAAAAATGCAAGCTTCCAACAAATTTGGGGTCATATATTTTAGACAAAGGAAGGTTAGCATATAATGGATAGATATGAGGAAGTTGAACAAGGTTTTTGGCTAGAAGCTATTAGAGTATGACATCAAAGGGATTGCCTAGCTTAGTAAATTGATTATTATTTTATGGGTACAAGGAAACTCCTAGCATAGAGAATACATTATGGTGTTGTTTGGTTTCATAGTGGATTTTGATTTGGGTTTTAAAGATAAGAATTTATTATTATTTTATATTTTGAAGAATATTATGTAAAGGGAGTTGAACCGTTAGTAGTATCTAGTGAGGTATCCAAAGGAAGTACCTAAAACTAGTTCAAAAATTTCATATACTCCCTAATTGAAATACATAAGTGTGGGAAAAAAATATATTTTATTAAAATAATTTTATCACTTTTCTGGTAATATTACCAAGAAACACCCTTTAGAAACTAGAATCAAGAAGTTGGTACAAAAATTAGGAAATGATAGATTGATATTAGAGGGTGAAGGTAATATTTTCATTAGGGACCTATCAATAGTAGACAAGTTCTATGAAGCTGATTTGGATTCCAAATGTGACCCAGAGATATTATAGAAATAAGTGAATGAGATTATCAAAAAAGGTAATAAAATGGTCAAGAAGAGAAAATAACTTATCCAAATCTATCTCCTTAATTAATAAAGGAAATAATTTAGCTAATATCTTATCATCAAAGAATAAGTCACGATAATTAGTTGTGAAGGTAGAAACATGATTTTTTGGGTTCCCTTTACTATTTTACTTTTTAAAATGGGGGACTACATGCTAGGGTGAAAAATTATTCACAATAATCTTTAAGGAAAGAGGACTATGCCTAAATTTCATGTTATTCAATGAATGGAAGGATATAGAGAGGTTAAAAAAATTATATTAGATAGTCCAAATTTTTTACAATAATTGATTATCAATGGATAAATAGTATGGTTATTAGTAGTGATGAAGGGTTGTGAAGAGAATGGTTGGGAAGTTATTAGTTTAGTCCAACTTTATATGAAAATACAAGAGGCTAGGAAGGTGGGATGGAATAGTAACCAAAAATAGGATTTGTCAAATATCCTTGGGTATGAAAAGAGGAAGAAGATCTTATGGTAGGAGGAATGGAAGATGTAATTGCTACTATTGTTGGGAGTAGAAGGGACATGGAAAGTAAGGTATGTCATAGATGAGAAGTATCCTCCCTTGAAGGATCGATGGTATACGAGAAAAAAGGAGTGTGATGATGTATGGTGTATCCCACCAATTGTAATAAATCAAACCCCTATAGATGGTTAACAGGAATGGATATCATTGTACATCTATAATATGGTTATTATTTGAGAGGAAAACTTCATCAACACAAAGAGTATGCTGGATTTCTTGCAAGTGTTTACCGATATGTTTAATTTTCTCATGGGTAAGTACATTTAAGCCCTCCTTCATGGTAAAAATAATTTTCCCCAATATTATGGTCATATTTAGGAGTAAGGGAATGTTTAAGGATGGAGGTGAGCATACCATAAATGTAGCTAGAGAAAATAAAATATCTATAGAAACAAGTCATGATATTTAGGAGAAAGCCATGACAAAATCAAAAGAGAATATAGATAAACTAGTGAAGCTCATAAAATGTCAAAATGTAATAAATAAAGTAATATATAAGGTTTAACTATTATGCACATAAATTTCATTGAAAAAAAATATGATAAAGTTAATTACTCTTTACTTCTATTTACAACAAATAAATGAATAAAATATTTTAACCCATCTAAATTTATTTGACAAAATTAAAAGCAATATTCATTCCCTAGATGAAATACTATGTTTTTTCAATACTCTTTGTTTCAACTTATTTATTCCATAAAGGAAAATTAAAACACAACAATATAGTTTTTAAAAACTAAATGAACATTTCTTATACCTTTCTAAATGTATTTCACCTAATTAAAATTTATGCTTATTCCATAGATTAAAAACTATGGTTTTTCTATTCAACTAAGAAAATCTAGAATAACAAATAGCAAAGTAAGATACTTTTAAAAATAAATTCGTAAACAATGGAATAATGCAAGATCTAGAAAAGGCCTTAGAGCACTTCTCAAAACATATGAGTTCTTAATACATGGATGAGAATGCATCTACCCTAATATATAAGTGTTTTTTGTTACTTTGTACATGGGATCACATGTTGAAAATGGATAATGAAAACCTTATATTAATAAAAAAAATAATAAACATAAAAATACTAGAACATGAAAACAAAATCTCTAAGAAAATAAAAATGATTTATATTGCACCAACCAAATGAAATTATTTGTGAACTACATAATAAAAGGAATAAGAATAAAAAAAGTATAATATGTAATTTTGTCACCAATATTAACTATAACTAGGGCACAAAGAATGGGATTACTACTATAGATATTGATAATGGTCAAGACTTATCTGGTCTTAAATAGCCTCCATAAGCAGTTCAGTAGAAATATGAATCAAAATTTGATAATGTACGTGAGTTCTTAATTGTGACAATCTAAAAAGTATCCCTTCTACTTTTCCTTGCTTGTTTGGGCCTCCCTTGTAAATTAAGCTTAATGGTGCCTTGATTTATTGTTGCAATGTGTTCTACACATTCACATTAGGTCTTGGGCCCTTGTGAACTAATGAATTTAAATGGTGCCTTGCTAAAGTGTTGTGAAGTGTTGTAACACAGTTTCACACTTTTCTAAGCATTTAACCTAATAAACCTCTCTTTAATCAAAATAAACCTTAATCATCCCTTATTTAGAGTGTTATAAAGCATTGTAACACACTTTCAGACTTTTCTCTAGGGTTTTCATTAATAATTTGGATTTTTAATGCTTTAATTGGCCTTATTTTGCATCCACAAGTCTTATTTAATGCATCTTTTTGAGGATAATCCTGACACAAATCACTAGAAAATCATAATTCAATTTTTTCAAGTTTGAATGGCCTATATTTAGTGATCTGGGACTCATTGACCATCTTGGGTGAATGAGCCCCACGTAGACATTTTGGTCTTGAACCTAGTTTCACACATTTCTAAGCATTTTTAAAATTGGTCCCAAAAATTAGGCCTAGTGAGATTCATTCACCACCTTGGGAGAATGAGTCCCATGTCGTCCAAAATCAAAATTAATTCAAATTTTTGGTGGGGTTTTATTCTCAAAGATTTGATGTCAGCTTGTAGTGTTGTAATTTTTGGAATTCTTGCATAATTGAGTATAAATACAAAGTTCTTTCACTCATTTTATCCTAACAATCAAGCAAGTGATCCTTATAGCAAGTTTGAGCTCACAAGAGCATTCAAGCATTCACAAGATCTTTCAAGAGAATTCAAGTTCAGATTATCAAGCATTCTAGAGAATCATTTAAGCATCAATCATCATGTCAAGGACTTCATGCATCATGTTTTTTTTTGAGCTAACAATTGTGATGTAGGATTTTATGATTCAAGCAAGCATTTCATTCAATATCCATCACCTTGAAGAAAGAGTCGAGATCTACATCCATTGGAGCCATTTCATATGTTTTCACTTCATTGCTAGGGTCTCATGAATTGTAACATCATACAATGTTCATTCATCATTCTATTTCAAGGTTTAATTACCAACAAGGGGTTTGACCAAGGAAAACCCCTATTCACTAACCCAACAAAATTTTCCCCTCTCCTTTGTGTGTGATTTGTATGTCTAGGTTGCATATTTCCTAAGGAGAAAGATTGGAGAAAAGTTATCAAATCATTTAAAGTTTTAAAAGTTGTCATCAATCCTTGAAGAACATTGGAGAAGACTTATAGGTTGCAAATCAGGGTTTTGGGTCCAGAAATCAAACAGGAAGGATAGACTAGACAAAGAAGAGTAGAATCAGACTTTGAAGCTTCAAAAAACCCTAACTAGACTGATTTTCCACTTATGGTGAATAAGTCCTAGTTCCAATCAAAATTCATATTTTTGCAGATTCGGATACCCATTTGGCATATTCATGTTCCCGCACAAAAATCCATACTTTGGATTGATTCGCCTAGCTTGGTGAATGAGTCCCACTCATCCTTAAACTTAGATTTTCCAGTGTTTTAGACCTCCTTCCAGTCATCTCTAGATTTCTAGGTGTACATATTCCTTTATGTAGTTTTATATTTTATTTTATTTACTTTCCTAGGTCATTTTGTAGGTCATTACATTGAATTAGGGTTTAGTGTTGCATGTTGCATGTTGGATTTCATTATCTTTTCCAACTATAAACTTGGTGGTGAACCCCTTATTAGTTTACATTCAGCCCCTAGGACAACCCTATTGCAAGATCTCTTTCTATTTCACATTGAGATCTCTACGGTTATCCTTGAGTGGAATATCTTGAAAGTGGGTGTGCTCTATGTCATAAACCACATGATAGCACTTAATAACCCCATTTTCTGAAGTTCCATTAATCTTATGTATCTATAGTTGAAAACAACAATTCTTATAAAAATGAATTATTAACAACTTAGTTATATAAATATTTTGGATATTTTATGTTTATGGAGGAGAAAGATAAAAAATGGAATTCCAATCATATATTGAAAAGATCCCAAAGTAAAATAGTTAAGGAGTCTACATAAAATATATAAAAATGAGAAAATAGTGAAAGATGAATAAATAATAGTACCAAAATCAGGAAGTTTACAAGGAGATATCTTCTATGAATGGTGAGGATAATTTGTTGTTTTTATGATTTATCTCCCCACCTTAAAAAATTTTAAAAATGAGAATAGAGAATGTTTCTTTAAAATTTCAATCTAACAATAAAAAGTATAGATAACCATGAGTGATAATATGATTCTAAATAATAAAATCTCATTTAATGGTAAATGTATTACACTAGTGTTGTAGCTAAAAATTTATGTAAGAAAGCTAGTCAATTGGCCATTGCAAAATAAATTCAAAGTCAAAATGATACTAACTTGCTCATCAAAAGGAATCCATATGGTCATGTTGTTACAAGATGTTAATATGATTACTATTGCAAACTTGTATTGTCATTGATGTTAACAAAGTGTTTTTGCATTGATGTCAACCCTTGAGAAAGTAAGTATGTTGGTTGCATTATGTTGTCATTAGTATTTTCACTCCAGTGTCAACCTCTAATGTCACAATGATGATTAATTTCTTGTGGATACCAACCTCTTATTTTATTGAGATACTGAGGAAGTATTGTAGATATTGAGGTGGTGTTTATGGTGCTTGGTTTCGAAATGCTTTTGAGAAAATTTGAATAAAAGAGAGTTTAGTGTGGCAAAGTGGTGTTTCGGTTTGTACTCCACATTTATTTTGTATTGAAGCTATGCTTAAATTTAGTTCATATATGTTGATTAGAGTTGTTCAAATATGTTATATCTAGAGTTCCTTGTTTTGGATAGTTCAAAAAAAAAAGTTGTGTTCACTAGTGTTTGAATTGTGAAGCATTATTGTTTGAGAGAACTAATATTGATCCACATTTCTCTGTAATGAAAATTTTGATGTTGCACATCTGGGAATGTGCTTATAATGTCTGCATCTACCTTCCCTTGAATTTTTAGGTGCTGAAGTATTCTGTAAAGTTGTTTGGTGCATTGGATGTCTATGTTAGTATGTCGGGTTGCATAGAATAAAGGTGTTCTTGAGTTTCAAGTGGTTGCAGTAGTTTTGGTGAATATTTTGATGATGTGGAATATTTTGAGATGTTGTGTGGTCCACAAGATGTTTTCAGACATGGACAGGAGTGTTTGGAGTCACTTGTTAGTGTTAGTTTAGGTTTGGCCAACTTGGCATGCTAGCACTAATTGTAGAGGATGTATATTTGGGTCCCAATTAAGACATGGCATGGTCTTCCTTCACTTATTTCCACCATGGAATTTTTTGGTATTGACCTATTGTGTAAATGTGCATTTGAGGTGCATAGTCGAACTTGGATAATGTTTTCAAGGTTGTGGATGGTATAAAGGAAAGATGAGTTTTTGGAGATATTTGTATGGTGTGTGAAGATGTGTTGAGATCCAATTTTAATCAGATGTAGAGATATGAGTGCAATCTTAATTCCTATGACTACCTAAATCAATGAGAAGAAGGTGTCTATATTTTAGTGTATGAAGGTTGTGGATAATATAGAGTTGCAGTGGTGGATCCTCGTATTGCTTTGAGATATATTTCTCATTAAAACAATATTATTTCTTCTTCTTTCTAATCTGGCAATGATCCTTTGGTAGATAAGCCCTTCTTTCTTTTTGGGTAGTGAGCCTATTGTATTCGGTGTTGCAATTTTTTATATTGTGAGCTAATCCTCACTGTGTTTTTTGCATTCATAAGTTTTCTACATAAATTTGGTATTCTTTTGTGCATTGTGTTTGATGTGTTGTTGTTTCATTGATTTACTTTCATGCTAAATCTGATTGAGGGTTTAAGGACTAATAAGGATCTGAATGATAATGAGGGTTTTCGATGTTTTAATGTACAACTGATTCACCCCCCTCTCATTTGTCTTTTGTATTCAACAATTGGTATCAAAGCAAGGTTTACACGAAATCTTAACTATTTGAGGTAGATCTAGATAGAGCACAAGAAAGAGGCCCCTCTATTTGATGGATCATATTATGCATTTCAAAATACCAAGATGGAAGGTTTCCTTGTCTCCCTAGAGTTTGGAGTTTGGAAGTCAATTGAAGATGGATATAACATGCATGCAAATGGTTTGGCAAGTGATGGTGAGATTAAAGGTTATGAGAACAATGGAAAATAAATATATACTCTCTTGAGTGGTCTTTCCAATTCAAAACTTGTGAAAGTTATGCGCTACAAATATTCTAGAGAGATCTATAAAAATATAGAAAGTATTTATGAAGGATATAATAAGGTCAAGAAAAAAAAATGCAAAATCTAAAGACTAAGTTTGAAACCCTAAAGATGTAAGAGGATGAAGATACTACAAGCTACATGCATAGAGTGAACGAATTTGTCAATTCCATCAAAGGCCTTGGTGGAAAACTGGAAGAAGATGAGGTGGTAAAGAAGGTACTGAGAACTCTTCCTAAATCTTATAGCTCTAAATTTTATGCTATTGAGGAAGCTCAGGATTTAGATCATTATCTAGAGAAAAATTGTTTAGTTCTTTAACTAATTTTGAATTAAGAGATTTTGGTCCAAGTGATTCAAGAAAAGGGACTTCTTTTAAAGTTGGAAAAGTAGAAAAGAATGAGGAATCATATCCAAATGATTTTGATGAGATAGAAGAAAATTTTGTGAGGAGATTGAAAAAGGGCACTAGAAAATACAAAGGTAAGTTACCTTTCAAATGTTTCAATTATGGAAAAATAGGTCATTATGCCTCAAGATGTCTTGCCAAGGATTCAAATGACAAATATAAGGAGAATAAAGGTAATTAGTTAAGAGAACTTATTATGTTAAATAAGATGCTAGTATATCTGATGATGAATTTGATTACTTGAATGATAAAAATGATGAATTCTTGTTCATTGCTCTAAATTTTGGAACTCTACTAATTTTGAGAGATGTATGAAGGAAATTGCTCTGGAAGCAGGTCATAATATCAGATGGACTATGGTGATTTCTTTGCATGCAAGAGAGGATAAAAAATACTAGATTATTGATAGCAGATGCTTAAATCATATGATAGGTGATAAGAGTAAGTTTTTTAAACTTGAGAAGTTTGAAGCTGGTCTTGTCAAGATTGGTGATCATACATCTACTAAGATATGTGGAAAAAGTTCAATGAATTTTTATGGAAAGAATAACAAAGATGATATTATTTATGTTAAGGGTCTTTGGCATAATATTTTGAGTGTAGGAAAAATGTGTAGTAAAGGATATAACCTTTTAATTTAGGTTAATGGTTGTGAGATTATAAAAGGTTTTGGAACTCTAGTTGCTCCAAGAATAAGGAAATATGGAAATGTTTATTAGCTCAAGGGTGCTAATGGTAAGTTATTTATGACTCAAATCAATGTGACTTGGCTATGGCATAGAAGAATGTCACATCAATTTTGATAGCCTAGTGAGGATCAACTCTGCTCAAGTTGTGAGAGATTTTCCAAAGATTACAAAGCCTATCAATTTAGTTTTCAAGGAATCTCAAATTGGGAAGAAAAGTAGAAAGAGGTTCAAAATTAAAGAATATTCTACCTCAAGACCTCTAGAGTTTGTGCTATGTGCAGTGAAAATCCCCTAGTCTAGAATGCAAAAGAAAACAAATGCAAGATAAAGGAAACACAACAACACATAAATGATTGGCCTAGTTGAACTTGAAAAAAATAAAGATAAGAAGAGTATTATACCTTTTTCAAGTTGATCGGTTGGTTGGCCTTGTAGATCGTTCGATTTGTGTGCTCCTAGATCGATTTCGACAACATAATGGCTTGTTTTTTCTTGATTTGGATGCAAGGATGGCTATGGATTTAGCTATGGATGTGAGAGTAGAAGGCTAGAGTGAATGTGCTAGAATGTGAATGAATATGGTTAGGGTTGCAAAATGGCTAAGTGTTAATCATTTTGTAAGGTAGATTGAAATGGATGGCCAATATTCATTCTTGGGAAAGGATCAATGGCTAGGATAAAAGAGTTAAAAATTCTTTGGGGGATGGGAAGAGTTGACTAAAGGGTTGATTAGACTAGTTAATCAATGATTAGGTGAAGGTTAGGTGGCTAATGAGGATTAGGATCCAACTTGCAAAATTTGGAGGATGCCACACATCCTAATCATGCATTAGGAATGTGAAAACCCCTAATGATGGGATTAGGAGGTGGATTAGGATTAAGTGTAAATTATGCGGAATGGGAAATAAAGGGAATTAAATAAATGGGTTATTTATTTAATTCCTTGGAAGAAAGAAAGAAATGGTAAGGTATTTAATTATTTAACTAAATAACTTAGGGATTTAGAGGACTTTAGGGTTATTAATTAAATAATAGTAATATTACTTAATTAATGTAGATAAGAGAATATTTAGATGAAAAAAAATAAATTTGACCAAATGTAAGTGGCCAAATTTAGGTGTCTACATTTTTTCCCTCTTTGAGATGGTGTTACAAAGTAGCATCATTTCAAAGAATATTAAAACATATAACTTGGAAGAAGATGATTAGATTGGGAAAGATTCACTAGTCATCTAAGGAGTGAATATGAGGGAAGGTGATGGGAGTGAAGATGAAGATTAGGGATGGAGGATGCACCCTCAAGAGGACATGTGGGTTCAAGAGAACATGGATATGCTCTTAAAATGGATGAGATGATGCAAAATTATGGATAAGAGAGGATGATAAGTGATAGGAGATTGGGAAGAAAAGATGAGAAGAAAGAAAGCACACATGGATTCAAGGAAAAATATGGTGTTTCCCCAGTCAAGCTAGAAGCCAAGATTGACTGATGGTGGATGGAGTGTTGTTGATGATTGAACGATATATCCCAAAACAACACAAAGGGATAGGGAAGGATACATCCTGATGATGACGATGAGAGTGTTGTTGATGAAGGAAGGATACATCTCAAAACAACACAAAAGGATAAGGAATGATACATCTTGATGATGATGATGAGAGTTTTGTTGATGAGAGAAGGATACATCCCAAAACAACACAAAAGGATAGGTAAGGATACATCCCAAAGATGATGACAATGATGATGGTTGGATTAAGGCTTGTAGCAAGGCCAGGAACAAGACCAAAGAGGCAATTAGATGATTTGTGCTAGATTGAATGGATTAGGATTGGATTGGGATGTGATATTGTTGAAATGAATGAAGAGGATGGAAGAAAAGATGCTTAGAATAATAAATATATATTATCCTAAGAAGATTGAAGGGATGATGATATGATGAGGATGGATGAAAAGATGCTTAGAATAAAAAATCTATATTATCCTAATTAGATTGAAAATATGATGATAGGATGAGGATGAAGATGGTGGATTTATGAAAAAAAATAGGGTAGATAGATGAGGGAGAGTGATGAAGGATGAATGGATTGGAAATATTTAGGGTGAATGGATGGGGATTTTCATAGATGAGAGGATGGGAGATGGAGAGGTAATGGATACTAACCAAATCAAGAAATTTAATTATGATGTGTTATGTTGCCATGTAATGAGAACTTAGTTTGATATAGCATGAGATACTATGCACCAGGTTATGAGGAACCAAGGTGACATCGCATTGCATGCATAGGACTGACACAACAAACAAAAGATTATTCCAACATCCCAAAGTCATGGGGATTTTGGTAGGGCCTGATGTTGGGATAACCACAAACAAAGAGGATTCCCCAATGCAATGAAAGACCATGGGGATCTTGGTGGGTACTACATGGGACAACCAAGAAGATAGAAGTAGATACAAAGATCAAGATATGCCCCTATGTTTACTAGTCAAAGAACACCATGATATGATGGATCATGGTGACCTTGATGAGATACAATAGGGAGCTCAAAAGATAAACAAAATGTCAAAAGCATCAAAAGATCACAATCAATATCAAATGTCCTTTTCCATAGGATCAAAAGGGTGGATGGGATTGATGTGGTCTAATTAGGAAGGATGCATCCTACTAAGACCAAAGATGGAAACCAAACTAGATGATTGACATGACGCAGGACACTTGAAACCGATTGAAACTCATGATACTAATGACCTTTTTTTTTAAGTACTAGCTTGGATAGGGACATACTTGATGACATGAAAAAATGACAAGAGACAAGACAAAAAAACCCTAAAGACCTAGGGGCTCAGGGGTTGATTAAAGATCATCCTTGCCTATGTGAAAGTGCAGAGCCCTCATATTTTTACAAAAGACCGTGGATAAAAGTTGAAAGAGGACGATGGAAACCATGATGGAGGAAAAAGACTGGATAGACAAATGCCTTGTGGGGGATCAAATGATCGACCTTTCCTACGTGAAAGTACATGGGCAACATACTTTGACACAAGGCCAAAGACAGACAATGGGTAAGGGATGATGAGATGACAATGATAAGTAGGTATAATGATGGAACTGATATGATGATACAAGATAGACTCGGTGGATAGGATGATGGATATGCATAATATGTGGATTAGAGGAAGCTCAGGGATGGGATATTTATCCAAATCATCAAAAGATGAATGGGGAGGATGGCATGATGGATAGATGAGTGATGAAGAGTGATAGGATATTAGAAAGATGTGAGAAATATATAGGAATGATGATAGTGGGATGAATGGCATTGGATTGCATGGGGGTAGCCTATAGCTAGAGACCAATGACAAGGGATTATGAGATGGAAGGAAAATAGGGATAAATGGATGGATTGATAAAGATGGGGAGATAAAAGGATGCTAGGATGGATGGATAGAGGGATAAGGATTTGGAAAGATGGAATGGATGACTGGATGGATAAATAGATGGGGAGAGGAGGATGAAAAGATGGAAAAGGATGAGTGGATGGGTGGATAGGAAGATAAGGATTTGGAATATGGAAGAGATTACTAGATGTTTGGATAGGAAGATAAGGATAGGGAGATAGAAGGGATGTTTGGATAGATTGATGATGTGTCCAAGGACTATATCGCAAAGAAGTAAATTCCCCACTCTAGATATGCCATATATGATGAGGCATAATGGAGTGAGATGGATATGGAGAGGAATATGATAGTGTATGGATGAGGGGAATGTATGCCAAGATGTGTTTCCAAAGCATGTATATATGTTTGCCCCTATCTATGTCAAGATCACAAGGAATATGGAGGGACTAGATACAAATGGGATATGACAAGTAGGATGGGTGCATAAGTTGTATGGAGGAGATGGATGAAGATGATGCATAGCATGAAGTTGCCCCCAAGTGTGGAAGTAAACAGGATGGGGGATTTACACATGACACATGTTTGCTAGGTTTTCATCATGGTACTTATCCAAGGTGCTTGTTTTCCAATTTTTCACCATTGCACGATTTATTTTCTCTTTACTATTTTATTTACTTTATTTACTTTTTTTTAACTTTTTAGGACTTTTTGGATAGAAATACGGATGAAAATAGAAAAAGATAGGGATGTGGATATGTGGATATGTGGATTTAGAAGATGATTGATAAGGATCTAGATGAAGGACTCAAGCATCAA
>CM021108.1:287132735-287211708 GCA_007115665.2 Sequoiadendron giganteum | reverse complement strand
GAATTTAAAGCCATGGTTGAGAATAAAATGGATATGAAAATAAAAAATTTAAGATTTGACAGATGTGGAGATTTCACCTTTAATGAGTTTAATTTTTTTTTTAAGATCATGGAATAAAGAGGAATTTGTTAGCTCTCAGGACTCCTCAATAGAATTGAGTAGTGGAAAGGAAGAATAGGACTATTCAGGAAGCAACAAGGTCAATGATGAGAGAATAAAGTTCCTACGGGATGTATACTAGAGAGAAGAAATTCATACTACAGTTTACATACTTAATAGAGTGCAAGAAAGGACAAATAATTCAATGACTCCCTATGAGTTATGGTATGGAAGAACTCCTACTGTCGAATATTTTAGTGTTTGGAAGTAAATGTTATATCAAGAGAGATGAAAACTTAGGAAAGTTTGATGCAAGATCTGATGAAGGAATCTTCCTTGGATATTCTACAAGAAGCAAGGCTTACTAGTGCTACAACAAGAGGCTAAAGAGGATTGTTGAAATGTAAAGTGACAAAGTGGATGAATAATTACATAAAAATTTAGTGTTGATAGAAGGGTATGAATCAGATGTGTCCTCTTGTAGAGAAGAATAAAAATATTAAGGAAAGGAAAAAGAAGTGCAAGTTGAAGAGGAAGAGGCTCTGGAAAGGATCCCTAAGACTCTTGAGTATGTGTAGAAGAATCAATCTAAATATCAAATCATTGGTGACAAAAGCATAGGTGTATTGACAAGAAGAAAGGTTGTTATGACAGAAGAACAAGTAAATTTATGTTTACTTTCCAAATTTGAACCTAAAACAGTGATTGAGGCATGCAAACATGAATATTAGATCAAGGCTATGAAGGAAGAATTAATGAAATTTTAGAAAAATCAGACTTAGGAACTTGTCCCAAGACTAGCAAAAAAAAATGTGATTGGAACTAAATGGTTATTTCGGAATAAGAAAAATAAGAGTGGAGAAGTTATTAATAACAAGGCAAGGCTTGTGTGTAAAGGATACTCACAAGTAGAGGGAATATAATTTAAGGATACATTTTCTCTGATGGAAAGAATGGAGGCTATTAGGATGTTTTTGGATTTTGCAGCACATAAAGATTTCAAATTTTATCAGATGGATGTGAAGTGTGTATTCTTGAATAGTGAGTTAGAAGAAGAGGTATGCACTGAAAAATTGGAAGGCTTTCAATTATCAGATAAACCTAATATGGTCAGTAGATTGAAGAAGGCATTATATGGACTCGATAAAGCTCTTAGAGCTTGGTATGCAAGATTGGATAAGTACTTCTTGTAGGAGGGATTCAATAAAGGTATCATAGATAGAAATATCTATTTCAATGTTGAGAAAGATCAAATATTTATTGTAGTTGTGTATGTTGATGATATGATATTTGGAGGAAATGAATCAATGTGCAATATATTTATGGAGAAGATGCAGAATGAGTTTGAAATTTCAATGTTTGGGAAGATGAATTTCTTCCTTAGGCTATAAATCGATTAGAAAAATAAAGCTATCTTCATTTCACAATCAAAGTATGTCAAAAAAATGTTGAAAAAGTTTAGAATGGAAGATTATAATATGGTATGCACTCCCATGGTTACTGGTTGCAAGTTGAGAAAGAATGATGAATCTCCTAAGGCTAATCAAAGCAAGTACAGATCAATGATTGTTTGAATGTTATACCTAACTACTACTAGACCATATATAATGCATGTAATTTTTATTATGGCTAGATTTCAAGAAGATTCTAGAGAGTCACATGTGGTAGTACTCAAAATAATATTTAGATACTTGAAGGGCACTCTGAAATATCTCTTGTGGTATTCAAAGGATATTGATTTCGCTCTAAGTGCCTATACAGATGTAGATTGGGCAAGTTGTGTGAATGATAGAAGAAGTAAAATTGGTGGTGCTTTCTTTCTTGGAGGTAGGTTGGTGTCTTGGCTAAGCCAAAATTAGGAAAAAATGTTATTATATACTACATAAGAAGAAAATATTATTGCAACATCTCATTGTACATAGGTATTATGGATGAAACAAACCTTCAAGGATATCAAAGTATCATGTGATGAACCTATTTCTATCTTATGTAATAATACAAGTTCTATCAATATTTTAAAGAATCCAGTAATACATTCAAGGACAAACCATATCTTAATCCGATATCACTTCTTGAGATAAAAGGTTGAAGAGAATGAGTTGAAGTTGGAGTACGTGCCTACTAAGGATCAGGTTGCTGATATTTTCACTAAGGCTCTTCTAAAAGATACTTTGAGTATCTCTGGGAGAAGTTAGGGGTTAATATCCCTCCTTTTAACTAGATGAATAAGTATGTGCATCTATCTGGGAAGAATTTCAATCTATATTTTTGGTCCTGGACTGATGCTGACAACCACCTCTTAGGGGGAGCAAGTAGCAGGGGTTGCTAGTTGGTGTTGTAGACACCTAAATTTGACCACTTCCATATGGTCAAATTCACCCTCACATTCTTCTATCCCACATCCTTAACCCACATTAATCAATAATTTATTGTTTGGTTAATATTTTATCTTAGCCTAATATCCCCTAAGGTATTTAATTAATTAATCAAATGCCTTACCTCATTATTCTCTAAATTAAATAAAGGGTTAACTTATTTAATTTAGTCACTTTATCTAAATGAATTAAATAAATTTTTAATTCGCGTCTTCTCTCTTCTCATGTCAACATCCTCCATAATTCCCTTTCAATCTAGATTAATCTAATCAATCTATGATTAGCGTGTGCACATCCCTAATCATCATTAGGGTCATATCCTCCATAATTTTCCACTTGCCCCCATCTTTCATTAGCCCATCTAATCATGCATTTGCACAACCTTAATCACTAAATTAAGCTAACCTAATACTCACTCCATTTATGGAATGTGTCCTTAGTCAACCTTATTAAATGCTTTCTCCTTTTGGAGAAAGCATCCTCTTCCCCATGTGAATTTAAAATTCACATTTTATTCCCCCCATGCATTTTAAGGAATTTTTAATTCCTTCTCCCATCCCCATGAGGATTTGTGAGGAATTTTTAATTCCTCCCTTGTCCTCTCAAGGTACATGTGGACAAAGACCTTATTAATGAGGAAATCTTGTCTATTCCCAAGGTACATCCTAGTACCTCCACATCATCTCCACTTCATCTCCTCTTGTCCAACACATTTGACACAAGTTAGCATGAGATGGCTTGTGAGTTCTCAACTAACCCTAGCCCTTCATCTCCTACACCATGGATGCATCTTATCCATCCATTGGTTTGGAGGCACTTTCCCTAAAAGTAGTCGAATTTCCCTCAGTTTGGGCTAACACACAAGCATTGAACTTAGCCAAATTTCATGCATTCACACATAACCTAGCATACCTCCATTATTGCGGCACATTTTTAGAGCCATCATCTTGCATCTCATCAACTACCCACATCCACCATTGCAATCCCCATCACCATAGATTCATTTCACACTAGGATTTGAGCCATTTTGCTAAGCAAGGAGCACACAAAATCGACTACCAAAAGGGCCAACCAACTCAACAATTCAAGCAAGGTAAAAAGTGTTATTTTCTTGTATTTTGTTTGAATTCAAGTTAGACCAATCTTGAGGTGTTGTTTTTGATTTATTTTTTTGCATTTTCATGTGATTTTGCATCATTAGAATAGAGAAATTCACCTATACACATTTCTAGCAAACCCGGTGGGACCCATGTCATGGATCTACTTTCATGTTTTTTGTTGTTTGAAGTTTTGTAGGTTTGGGTTTCCCACACAGGGTTGAATCCACTCTCGATAGGTGAATCCACTTAACGTAGGGGAAAAACTACATTAACCACATGAGAACACATATACACCTTCCTATAAGAAAGGCGAACTTGCTACTCCTAATCTAGACTAGCACTTTTAGAGGTGGATATGTTCGAAAAAACTTGAATGAGTGATCTTTCTTGAAGAAGTGGCAATCCTACTTTGGCCATAGAGGAAAATACATTCCCGCCCCTCCACTCGATAAGCAATCACAATATCGCCCATTTCTAGAAAAGGTGATCCTCTATCCAAGAGAAAGGGTGAATTCACTTCACACAGAGGAAAACCTGAGGTAATCCAGAATGCTGAGTTTTTCAATTTTTTCTCTCATTTGATTTTTGTTTTGGATACTAATTAGCTAACTCATCTATTTTTGCCTATGATATTTTACTAATGTTTTTGCAGAAAATCATTTTTACAAGATTGGAGGTTAAAACTACTAATGTGTGTGTTGCAAGATAAATAGTCAAAGCCTTTAGTTAGCTTTGTTTATTGTTTTTTATACTAGCTAGGCACATGTAGGCTTAATTAAATGGTCAATTAACTTGTTTTGTGTTTGGGAGTGTGTTGTTGATGTATGCTCTCCCCTTGCACCATACGATGATATTGGGTGACTAGAAATTGCAAATCATTCCAGTCCAGTTGAGTCTACATAGGAAGTACTAGTGCCCATGCACTCTCCCCTTATGCTACATGTGAGCTTGGGGAAAAGCATAAAAAATCTATTATTTCCTTCCCCTTAGTGAGACCTTCTTGGGATTTCATCACCCAGGGGACGATCTCGACCATGTGTTACTGACGGGGTATATAAAGGGGGGAGAGTGAAAGTTGTACCCCAATCTAGTCACACTGTGTCTAGTGAAGCGTCGAATCTAGGGTGATACCTAGCTAAGATGTGTAGGGTTGGTCTAAGTTTCTAATACCTTGTTGGGGTTCTCAATCCATTCTTGTGATGAGTTGGTGTTCATGATTGTGCCTCACTCACCCTCTTGGTGTATCGAGGATGCACAAGATAACCTGTTTAGCCTAGATAAATACTTGTGTTTCAATCACGACTTGGTGTAGTGCAGGGGATGTGGATCATACCTCGAAGTTACTCACCATGTAATCCCTTAGGTTGAGATAGGAATCCTCATGGTGAACTATGATATTTCTCGAGGAGAGAGAGAAGGTGATCCCATGGCGTCTATTGGTGACCCTATGCCATTGGATCTCTAGCTATCCACCTTCATGAGAGAGGGTGCTTCCACTCAATTTCATGGAGTATTAACATTGGGGTGTCCCCTCAAGGTGGTAGGCTTACATTGAGCTAGCAAACATTTACTACTAATTTTAGGCTTTTGTTGTTTGGAGTGTCTTCTTGTGATATACCAGTTCTTATAATCAGTTCGAGTCAGTCCAACCCACTGCTTCTTGTTTGTCATGTTTTCAGTCCTTTTCCATAGTCTTCCCCTACCCTCAATGGCGAGTTTGCTTCACATAGGGGTGAACTTTCCTTGTGAATAGGAAAACTTTTTGTCTACAAGGGTGATCTTGTGTCCAACCTATACTATCTTCATCCATACATTTCCTTAGATAGGTTAACTTGTTGTCTTTAGAGGAGAATTTGTGTCCAATCTATATTGTCCATGTCAATACACCCTTTAGAATAGCCGATCCTATTTTTTACAGGGGTGATCACGTGTCTAGTTTGTACCATCTTCATCTATACACCTCAACAAATAGGAAATCTCATGATTCCTATCTTTTCAATGCAAGACATAGGCGAGCCTATGAATCCTAGAGAGGTGATCCTATTATATGCAGAGGTAGTCCCATGAAACATAGAGGTGATTTCATGCACCCTAGATAGGCGATCTCAGTACTTGGAAGGGTTAGTTTGTTACCCATAGAGGTGTATCTGTATCCCATACAAAAAACCTAAGGCTAAATCCTCTTAACCACTGAAAGCTTGTTCTTTTTTGAGTCTATTCCTATGATCAAATTTTTTTATCACCATCCATCTACCCGTAATTGTCATTTTAGTCCACCTAATTTTTTTGAAAGTTATCAAATCCTTAATCAAATCACATAGGTGCATCCTAGGACATCTCTAGACTATATATCCATCGTTGATTCATCGATCAGAGTCCCTAAGGCATCATTTTATGGATATATTATCCAATCGGGTTAGGTAACTAAACCTAATCATCATCATCCATGCTTACTTAGGATTGTCATTCGTGCTGAGTTAGTAATCCTTCACGGGCTTATCAATCTACTTCCATCTTGAGGTATATTTTTTATTGTAATCATCTTTTTTATCATCTAATACAATCAATAGTGTCTTACATCATCCGGTCGAACTCATGAACTTGGTTCAGAGTTAATCCTATCAATATAATCTAATCAGTCATCTAACCCAATCAATCAATCAAACCAAATCAACCTAATCCAATCATCAATCCAATTATCAACTCATCGTTATCCAAGAAATCATCCAATCAATTGATCTATCATCTTAACAATCCTTTAGGCCATCATCTAGGACATCACTTAAGTACAACTTAGGGCTTAGAGTCATCATAATCACTTGGTCGCTTGCATTTTCATGCCCATTACTCGATCACAAGAAAAAAAAATCATGGAACAACAACAATCTCAAGGTGTTCAACCTCAATATCCTCAAAATCTCCCCACCAATAGTGCCTCATCACAATCCAACACAAAAGTCAACATATAATCCACCCTTGAAGAAAGCATGGTTAACCAACATGAGATCATCATCGAAGAATACCATAGCAATCCCACTAATGTGCAAATTATGGATCATCTTATCGATGAGTGTGGGGATAGAATCCTCACCATGTTACTCGTGAAAGGTGTCAAGCCACAACTAGGGTTTGATTTATCACAATTTGTCAATATTACACCCCTCCTCTACTGGAGGATCCATCAAGCTCTTAGGTTACTCCCGCTTGATCATCCCCACAAGTCCCTCAAGTTAGCCCACAAGACACGTGGTATAAAATTGTCTTTGGAAATGATTTCTGCTATCAAATACCACCTTCCTAGGTTTGAATCTCAGTCATGGGTGTTGCACTTGATCCCAACAATCCCCAAGGTACTAATCCTAATAATCCTCAAAGGTTTACCAGTCATCGAAATCTAAACAATCCCCAAAGTCCTAGTTTGGTTAATCCACAAGGCATGAACATTCCCCCAGGTTCGATCCCCATACTATCTACACCACATCTTCCACCATATCAATCAGGCCCATTACCGGGAAGTACTAGAGGTAATACATATAATCCTTTTTCTAATATGCCTCCTCATATACCTCTTGGTCACACACTCATGTAGTCATGGTAGGAGGATCCAATGAAGGACTGTCCAACCTTGCAGCCTAACTAAAAACTCCATGATTGCAATAGATAAGCAACATAAATTAATAGCTAATCCACAAAAAGATAAAAGACATTCATGAACACTCAACACAAGATATATCCTGGGAAAACCCTAATAGAGAAAAATACAGCCTTCAAAGCTCACTACTCATTATATTAGATCTCAAAACACATTACAGATTCCACTCGGGCTTTATAGAATCTAGGTCATAGCCCAAGAATTACGAATGACTCAACTAATGACTATCTTCACAACAATCTACCATTGAGTCCATTTCCTACTCCACACTCCCTCTCTGCTCTGAGAACCTTCCAAATCAGAATACGTCATCATCGCATTTCATCCTTCACACTTTTGATCTCCTTATTGATCTATCTCCTTTTGTATATCATAAAAAATCTTCTCTCTTCCATTTATATCATCTGTACATCATTTTAACACTTCCCAGTCAGCCCAATTACAACGGCTAATAAGATAGCATGTAGCCCCAAATAGGTCAACCATAAACAATAAAAAAATTACAATGCGCACCAACCAACATCGACCACAACAAAGCAAGGAACCAAATCAACATCCTTGAACACAAAACACCTTCATAATTTAATCCTTGGAGATCCATAACATGTTACAATACCCCGTCGGCCAAGAACATGAAAAATTTGAACTCACAAAAGAAATTCACCAAGCACAAGCACCACAATTGATTTGAACCAACAACACACATTTTGGAAACATCCATGATCATCATGAATTACCTCAAAAACATTTGCAAGATCTCAAGCCATTAGAATCACATCATCTTGCTTTAGGAACTTCAACTTAGAACAACTATTTAAACATAGACATCCATAACTCAATCAAATATTCATGCGCACTTCTGGAACTTCTAATGGATAAACTAGACATACTCAACAACAAACCCTTTAATCCACGACTTCTCATCTTAAACGTATGGTTCTAGCCAACATACAAAACCTCATTGCATCACTGGCAACCCTATCACTTCACTATCAACTGCCTCAATTTTTGAATACTTTCATATTCCCCTACATCAGACTCTCAGGGTTATTTGAAAAGTGAGCCTCTTCAATTTGGTTTGTATTGTATCAAATCCAATGTTATCCCTTGCATTAGTTCGACAATCTATTTTTCAGGTACTTGCAATTGCCTCACGATCGGCGGTCTGTTCAAGTCCACCCTACAAAACTACCTCAAGTTGTTCTCCTTGAATTGTTTCGATGCTCTACTTGCAGGCCTTGCACTGCCTCACTAATTAGTGATCTGAGCAAGCCTACCCTACAAGTTTCCTCAAGATCAATGTACTCTTCTATTTCTTCATTCACATTTACTTCACTTCGGCTCACAAATTTTCTCCTTAAAATTAATGCTTCACCTTCTTTCGGTTCCACTATCCAATCTGATTCATCCAAGGGTTCCCCTTCCTTTGGATAATTTAATTTAGGCTCTTCATCTACATAAACTATCTCAACATCCTCTATTTCTTCTCTTTCATTAGCTTCTCTGGTATTAGGTTCTGGATGACATTCAGTGCTTGATTCTTTCTTCTTCCAAACCTGAAAATAGGTTCCTTCTCTAATAAATCTTCTTTCACTCCTCTGGTACCCTTCATTGTGGTAAGTATTAGGATTCATGTCACCTCTCCCTCTATAATTTGAATAACTATCCTTGTTCTGATCTGCATGAGGTATTCTTTCTTTGAATACTGATCCTTCCTTTCCCTCAATACATTAATGCTTCAATCTATAAAACTTTTTGAACTTATGAGCAACATACTTCCATCTTGATCCATCAATCCATCCATAATTCATCTATATACATTATGTCCTATGCTTTCTCCCTCTCATTTTATCCTAACACATCATCTCAGAATGATTCCTTAATACACAAAACTTACAAGGATGTAAATCCCAACACAATTCCTTTTCATTTCCATGCCTATTACAATGTGAAAAATACATACCTTTCCTCTCCTAATTAAAACTATTCGAACTTGTAACAATATCCTTACCTCTGTCATATCCAAGGCCTTCACTCTTTTCTCTCATTACTGGTTCAATAGGTTTTGTCATTCCTTGTTGCTGCTTTCCCAATCCTTCTGCTCTACATCCCATTCTCTGCATGATTTTGAAACCAATACCATCACCAACAATTATAGGCTTAGTCTCACTATTATCTTCTGCAACATCGCACAAATCATTAGTATCACAAGAAATATCACAAAATTCAAGCTTAGATCTCAATCTTTCATTTTCCTTCTCTAGCTGATTAACATGTTCCTTCAGATCATATATCTCCTTCTTCTGCAAACTATTCTCTATATTCAACTCTTTCATACCTTCCTCCAAATCCCTGGTCTTCTTATCCAACTCCTTAAACAACTTGAATCCTTCAACATATTCCTTTTCAAGATCCTCAAACTTATCCAGCTTTGCTTCCAGTTCTTCATTTCTTCTTCTTTCAATTTCCAATTCTTCTTCAAGAGCATCAAACATGTCCTTTCCTAGTTATTTCATCCTCTCCATCAATTCTACATTACACTTCCTAAGTTCGCACAATTCTTCCTCCAAGGTATCCCTTTCACATATCAAGTTATCTTTTTCCTTCTTTTTTCTTTTCCCAATCTTCCCCATCTTGTAATAGATTCACAACATGATCTAATAAATTCTACAACTAGATCTTCAACAAACTCTGATAAATATTCACAACCACCAACATATTCACAACCAACTCTTCAAATTCACAACCAGATCTTCAACCAACTCTGATAAACTAGCAACCAACTAGCTTTGATACCAATTAAGGACTGTCCAGCCTTGCAGCCTAACTACAAACTCCATTATCACAATAGATAAGCAACATAAATTAATAGCTAATCCACAAAAATATTAAATACATTCATGAACACTGGACACAAGATATATCCTGGGAAAAACCTAACAGGGAAAAATCTAGCCTTCAAAGCTCACTACTCATTATATTAGATCTCAAAACACATTATAGATGCCAATCAGGATTTACAAAATCTAGGTCACAGCCCAAGAATTAAAAATGACTCAACTAATGACAATCTTCACAACAATCTACCATTGAGTCCATTTCCTGCTCCATACTCCCTTTCTACTCTGAGAACCTTCTGGATAAGAATACTTCATCACTGTGTTTCATCCTTCACACTTTTGATCTCCTTATTGATCTATCTCCTTCTATATGTCATAAAAATCTTCTCTCTTCCATTTGTATCATCCACACATCATTTTAACAATTAACAAGTCAGCCCAATTACAATGGCTAATAAGATAGCATGTAGCCCCAAATAGGTCAGCCCCAAATAATAAACAAGTTACAATGCAAACCAACCAACATTGGCCACAAAAAATCAAGGACCCAAATCAACATCCTCGAACATGAAACACCTTCAGAATTTAATCCTCGAAGATCCACATGTTACAATACCCTATCAGTCAATAACATGGAAACTTTGAACTCATAAAATAAATTCACCAAGCGAAAGCACCACAATCGATGTGGACCACCAACACAAATTCTAGAAACATCCATGATCATCAAAAATTACCTCAAAAATGTCTACAGCATCTCAAGCCATCAAAATCACATCATCTTCCTTTAGGAACTTCAACTTAGAACAACTAAACAACTATCCAAACATAGACATCCATAACTCGATCAAATCTTCATGCACACCTCTAAAACTTCTGGTAGATAAAAGAGACATACTCAATAGCAAACCCTTTAATCCATGACTTCTCATCTTCAATGTACGGTTGTAGCCAACATACAAAACTTCATTGCATCACTGGCAACCCTGCCACTTCACTATCAACTTCCTCAAATTTTGAATACTTATGGATGCCCCTGCACCACACACATACATAAAACTTACCACCACCACCATTTACATCTCCGCATCCACCTCAAGGAAATCTACCACTATAGTAAGTGTTATCCCAACCACCCTATCAACAAACACCACGATAAATCCCATCACATCCTTCACATTAGGATAAAATCCTGGCATAGCCGCAACAACCACCCTTGCCTCAAGGACATGGTAATCCATCACAACCCCCGCATCAACCTCAAGGTAATCCACATAAAACACCATCACAACCACCCCATCAATAACCTTTACTCCAAACTCAAATCTCGTCACAATCTCAACAACCACCACATCAATCTCAATAACCCCCACACCAATCTCAAGGAAATCCTCCACAACCTCCCCATCAGTCACAATCCATCCCACAATCACAACAATCATCTTATCAAAAACAACCCCATCAGACTCAGATTCCATCACAACTTCTACCTCATCAATCCCAAATCTTGTCACAATCATAGCAATCCTCCCAAAAAATCTTAGGGAACCCTGCTTCCCAATACCTATATCACCCCCAAACAACCTATTATCCATAGACCACTAGATCCAACCCTAATCCCAATTATTATTACTATAAACCAAAAAAATTCCAGCAATAGCCCTCTTACACCAATCCCCAACAGTCACAACAAAACACCTAATACCAACAATCCAATCTACAACAACCTCCCTATGCTTCCCAACAAAAAATTGCATAAAACTACCAGTCCAATCCATTTCACTCACCATCATATTAGCCAACCATGGATTCAGACCATGCAGGTCATTCCACCCACCTACCATCAATGTCTGAAGTTCCTTTAGAGGTTGGGTTTATTAGACCTTTTGATTACTTTAATTGGATATCTAACATAGTATCTATGGCTAAACCTAATGGGAGCATGATAATCTATACCAACTTTCAAAATCTCAATAAAGCTTTCCCAAAAGATTATTTCCCACTCTCTAACATTGACATGTTGGTAGATCTCATAGCAAGACATGCCATGATATCCCTCATGGATGGATTCTCTGACTATAATCAAATTAGAATTGAACTTGAAGATCAACACAAGGCCACTTTCACCACCCCCTAGGGAACTTTATGATACAATTTCGTGCCCTTTGGACTCAAGAACATGAGGGAAACCTATCAATGTGCAATGATAGTCATCTTCCATGACCTCATTCACATTATAATGGAATATTATGTTGATGATTTACTAGGCAAGTCAAGAAAAAGATAAGAGCATCCCGAGATCCTGAGGAAAATCTTTGAGTAGATAGAATAATAAAAGTTGTGCTTGAATCCAAAGAAGTGTGTTTTTGGCATCACATCTAGAAATTTATTAGGCTTCATTGTATCAAGAAGAGGCATCGAGTGGATCCAGTGAAAGTCAAGGCTATAATGGAAATGCCCCCACCTCGTAATCTAAAATAGTTAAGAAGTCTACAAAAGTTATAGTCTATTAGGCATTTCATTGTCCAACTTGTTGATAAATGCCATTCATTTACATACCTCTTGTGTAAGGAAATCACTTTCAAATGGGATTCAGAGTGTCAACAAGGCGTCAACAAGATCAAGGAATATTTGGCCCATCCACCAATTTTAGTTCCTCCTATTCTAGGCAAGCCACTACTGTTATAGGCAAGCCACTACTGTTATACATCTCATTCACTTCGATTGCATTGGGAGTGTTGTTGGCCTAACATGATGAGTTTCTAAAGAGAATGCCATCTACTTATTAGTCATACACTTATGGGCTATGAGCTTAATTATTCACTAATGGAAAAATCTTGTTTAGTATTTGTTTTCAGTTCACAAAAACTATGCCACTATATGCTTAGTCATCCTATCAAGCCTATATCAAAATTTGATCCACTCAAATACTTATTATCAAGAACATCCTTAACTGGTTGCATGAACAAGTGGGTTATGCTCCTTAGCGAGTTTGATATAGAATATGTGCATCGTAAAGAAATCAAAGGACAAGTAATAGAAGATCAATTGGTTAATGCTCCTCTAGTAGATGCATATCCATTAGTAGCAGAGTTTCTTGATGAAGGGGTCCTTACAGTCTTAGAATCAGATGCATGGACAGTATATTTTGATGAGTCATATACTCACAACGGAGCTAGTGTGGGTATTCTCTTTGTCACCCCTCAAGGTGACTACATCCTGAAATCATTCATGTTAGAATTTCCATGTACAAATAACATTACTAAATATGAATCTTTAATCACAACCCTTAGAATCGTAGTCTAATCGAATATCACTCACCTACGGGTCTTTTTCGATTCTCAACTTATAGTCAAATAGGTCAACGAGGAGTTTCAAACTAAGGATGATAAGCTTATTCCTTATAAATGCATGGTGGATGATCTCAAGAAGTAATTTTCCCATATCAATTTGAGCAAATTCCTAGAATATAGAAAAAGGCAACTGATGCTATGGATACAATTGGTTCTCTCATTGACATGCCCAAAGATCGAAGGGATTGTGAGTTCCTCATAGAATAACTATTAATCCTAGCATATGATATTCTTGATAATGAGATGGTGTGTGATATCATAGGTCCCGAATCACCTTGGTATCATGACATTTATGCCTCTCCACACGACAATATCCTACCACCTGACCTCACCTATAACAATTGCAAATCCTTTATCCAATGCACATCCCACTACATAATTTGTGGAGATACACTTTATCGTAGAGGGTATGATGGCACTCTCCTTCGGTGTCTCAATGAATTATAATATCTTGTTACATTAAACAAAGTGTATAGTGGTGTATTTGGGTCTCATTCGAATGGAATGGCCTTAGCAAAGAAAATTCTTAGAGTATGGTATTACTGGCCCATTATGGAGCATGACGCTTGTGTTTTTGTGAAGAAATGTGTACCGTGTCAATAGCATGTAGATTTGATCCATGATCCTTCCTAGTATTTATAGCCTATGATTGCACTGTGGCCTTTTTCACAATGGATTTTTGACTTAATTGGCAAGATTCACCCTCTATCATCACCACCACTAAATACTTCACCAAATGGGTGGAAGCCATTCCACTCTCTCAAATCACTGGTATTCAGATCTTCAAATTCAACCTTTACTATATTCTCTATAGATATGGTATCCCCTCGACTATCATTACCGACAACAACAAGGCCTTCAAAAACCAACAATATGAAGCATCTTTGTGAAACCTATCATATCTAGCATCATTGGTCAACTCCCTATTACCCTCAAAGTAATTGGGATTGGGGTTGGATGTAGTGGCCTATGAATAATAGGTTGTTTGGGGGTGATATAGGTATTGGGAAGCAGGGTTTCATGGGATTTTTTGGGAGGAATATTGTTATTATGATGGGATTTGGAATTGATGAAGTGGAAGTTGTGATGGAATCTAAGTTTGATGGGGTAGTTTTTGATAAGATGATTACTGTGATTGTGGGATGGCTTATGACTGATGAGGAGGTTGTGAAGGATTGCCTTGAGGTTGGTTTGGGGGTTTTTGAGATTGATGTGGTGGTTTTTGAGGTTGTGACGAGATTTGATTTTGGAGCAGAGGCTATTGATGGGGTGGTTGTGATGGTGTTTGATGTGGATTACCTTGAGGTTGATATGGGGGCTGTGATAGATTAACCTATGTTTGATGCAAGGGTGGTTGTTATGGTTGTGAGGGGATTTGAGTCTAATGTGGAGGCTATGACATGATTTTTCATGGTGTTTGTTGATAGGGTGGTTGGGATAGCACTTGTTGTAGTGGTAGATTGCCTTTAGGTGGATGCTGAGACGTAAATTATGGTGGTGGTAAGTTTGATGTATGTGTGTGACCAGAAGGTATATTAGCAAAAGGATTGTATGTATTTCCCCCAATACTTCTCGGTAATGGGACTGATTAATGTGGTGGAAGAGGTGGTGTAGATGGTATGGGGATCGAACCTAGGGGAATGTTCATGCCTTGTGGATTAACCAAACTAGGACCTTGGGGATTGTTTGGATTTTAATGACTAGTAAAGTTCTTAGGATTATTAGGATCAGGACCTTGGGCATCGTTGGGATCAAGTGCAGAACCCATGACCAAGTTTTGAACCTGGGAAGGTGGTATTTGATGGCATAAATCATTTCCAAATCCAGATTGATACCATGTGTCTTGTGTAGTAATTTGAGGGACTTGTGGGGCTGACGAAGCGGGAGTAACCTGAGAGCTCGATGGATCCTACCGTAAATGAGGAGGTGAAATATTGAATTTTTTTGATAAATCAAACCCTCACGGTGGCTTAACACCTTTTACAAGTAGCATGGTAAGGATTCTATCCCCACTCTCATCAAGAAGATGATCCATCATTTTCACATTAGTGGGATTTCTAAGGTATTCTTTGATGGTGAGCTCGGGTTGGTTAACCATGATTTCCTCAAGGGGAGATTGTATGAGGACTTATGTGTTTGATTGCGATGAGGCATTGTTGGTGGGGGGATTTGGAGGATATTGAGGCTGACCACTTTGAGATTATTGTTGTTTCATGAGTTTCTTTTCCTATGATCACATAATGGGCATGAAAATGCAAGTGACCAAGTGATTATGATGACTCTAAGCCCTAAGATGCACTTAAGTGATATCCTAGATGATGACCTAAAGGATTGTTAGGATGACAGATTAGTTGATTTGATGATTTTTGGATAACGATGAGTTGATAATTGGATTGATGATTGGATTGGATCAATTTGCATTGATTGATTGGATTAGATTGATATGATCAACTCTAAACCAAGTTTAGGAGTTTTATCGGATGATGTAAGACATTTTTGATTGTATTGGATGATGAAAATTATGATAATGGTACAAAACCTACCTTGAGATGGAAGTATATTGATAAGGCCGTGAAGGATTACTAACTCAGGACAGATGATAATCCTAAGTAAGAATGGATGATGATGATTAGGGTCAGTTACCTAACTTGATTGGATAATAGAGACCTAAAATGATGCCTAAGGTACTTGAGTCAATGAATCAATGATGAATATTCTTTCTAGAGATGTCCTAGGATGTGCCTATATGATTTGATTGAGGATTCAATGACTTTCAAAAAATGAAAATGGACTAAAATGATGATTATGGGAAGATGGATGGTGATAAAAAAAATTGATCACAGGAATAGAATCATAAAACAATAGGCTTTCATTGGTTAAAAGGATTCAACCTCAATTTTTTTGTATTAGATATGTATATTCCTTTATAGATAACAAGATTGTCTACCTAGGGTGTATGAAATCGTCTATATGTTTCACAGGACTGCCTCTACGTATAATGGGATCTCCTCTCTAGGATTCACAAGCCCGCCTATGTCTTGCACTCTATAGAAATTTGGAGGATATTGAGGTTGACCACCTTAAGACTATTGTTGTTCCATGAGTTTCTTTTCCTGTGATCGGGTAATGGGCATGAAAATGCAAGTGACCAAGTGATTATGATGACTCTAAGCCCTAAGATGCAATTTTGGAGGATATTGAGGCTAAGCACCTTGAGACTATTGTTGTTCCATAAATTTATTTGCCTATGATTGGGTAATGAGCATGAAAATGAAAGTGACCAAGTGATTATGATTTCTCTAAGCCCTATGATTTCCTAGAGGATTGTTAGGATGACAAATCGATTGATTTTATAATTGCTTGGATAACGATGAGTTGATAATTGGATTGATGATTGGATTGGATCGATTTGGATTGATTGATTGGTTGGGTTAGATGATTCATTGGATTAGATGATTGGTTGGATTAGATTGATAGGATCAACTCTAAACTAGGTTCAGGAGTTCGAGCAGATCATGTAAGGCACTATTGATTGTATTGGATGATAAAAATGATGATTATGGTACAAAACCTACCTCGAGATGGAAGTATATTAATAAGGTTATGAAGGATTACTAACTCAAGATAGATGAAAATCCTAAGTAAGCATGGATGATGACGATTAGGGTCAGATACCTAACTTGATTGGATAAGAGAGACTTAAGATGATGCCTAAGGGACTTGGATTGATGAATCAATGATGGATATGTAGTATAGAGATATCCTAGGATGCACCTATGTGATTTGATTGAAGATTCGATGACTTTCAAAAAATGTAAATGGACTAAAATGATGATTATGGGTAGATGGATGGTGATAAAAAAAATTGATCACAAGAATAGAATCAGAAAACAATAGGCTTTCATTGGCTAAGAGGATTCAACCTCAAATTTTTTGTATGGGATACATATACGCCTCTATAGGTAATGGGATCACCTATCTAGGGTGCATGAAATCACCTCTATGTTTTATGGGACTACCTCTACATATAACGGTATCACCTCTCTAGGATTCATAGGCCTGCCTATGTCTTGCACTGTACAAACATGACTTGTAGGATCCCCTATTTTTTGAAGTGTACAGATGAATATGGTATAGACCAGACATGAGATCACCTTTATGGACAACAAGATCTCCTATTATAAAAGGTTTATAGCTGTGGATGGTACATACTGGACATGGATTTGCCTCTAAAGACAACAGGTTCACCTATCTAAGGAGATGTTTGGATGAAGATAGTATAGGTTAGAAATGGGGTCACCCCTATGGACAATAGATTTTCCTATTCTAAAGGGTAAATAGGAAGAGGATTGGGAGACTCCAACACAAAATCACCTATGAGGATGATGAGACCACCTATTCTAAAGAACAAGTAGACATGGGGTTGCCTAGCTAAGAGACCCATGAGAAAATTTTCCCCTTACAAAAGTGAGTTCACCTATTAGATGACCTGAATTGACTCAAACACAGATTTTTCCCTATGAGGGCAGGATAGCATATCCATAAGGCAAGTTTTCCCCTATGTGAAGCAAACTAACCACTAAGGGCAGGGGAAGACTATCGAAAAGGACTAAAAACATGGAAAATAAGAAGCAGTGGGATGGAATGACTTGAACTGATGCTATGAATTGGTATATCACAAAAAGACACTCTAGATAGCACAAGCTTAAAATTATTAGTAAATTTTTTCTAACTCAATGTAGCCCACGAACTTGAGGGGACACCCCAAGGTTAATACTCTGTGAAATCAAGTGGAAGCACCCTCTCTCACGAAGGCGAATAGCTAGAGATCCAATGGCATAGGGTCATCAACAGGCACCATGGGCTCACCTTCTCTCTCGCTGAGAACTATCATAGTTCACCATAAGGATTTTTATCTCAACCTAAGGACATACATGGTGAGTAACTTCAAGGTACGATCTGCATCCCCTGCACTACACTAAGCTATGACTAAAACACAGGTCTCTATCTAGGCTAAATATGCTATCTTGTGTGTCCTCAATACACCAGGAGGGTGTGTGAGGCACAACCATGAACACCAACCCATCACAAGCATGGATCAGGAGCCCCAACAAAGTACTAGAAGCTTGGACCAACCCTGCATGTCTTATCTAGGTATCACCCTAGCTTCAATGCTTGACTAGACATGAAATGACTAGATTGGGGTACAAATTTCATTCTCCCCCCTTTATATATCCCACTGATAACATGTGGTTGAGATACTTCCTCAAGTGATGAAATCCCAGGTAGGTCTCACTAAGGGAAAGGAAATAATAAATATTTCTGTTGGTCCTGAGGCTCACATGTAGCGCAAGGGGAGAGTGTGCATGGACTAGTACTTCCTAGGTAGACTCAAATAGATTGGAATGAGTTGCAATTTTTGGTCACCCAGGATCATCGTACGGTGCAAGGGGAGAGCATACGTCAACAACAAGCTCCCAAACATAGCAAAAAGGTTAATTGACCCTTTAATTAAGTCTGCGTGTTCCTAGCTAGTATGAAAAACAATAGATAGAGCTAACTAAAGGCTTCAACCATTCATCCTACAACACACATACTAGTATTTTTAACCTTCAATCTTGGAAAAATTATTTGTTGCACAAATGTCAGTAAAATCTCAACATTCTAGATTACCTCAAGTTTGCCTCTATGTGAAGTGAATTTTCCCTTTCTCTTGGATGCAGGATCACCTTTTTGGGAAATGGGCAAGATTGTGATCACCTATCAAGTGGAGGGGTGGGAATGTATTCACCTCTATGGTCAAAGCGGGATCGTGACTTCTTCAAGCAAGATCGCCCATTCAGGTTTGTCAAATACGCTAGTGCAGGAAACTAATGAAATATAGATGACTACATCTAACAGATCATGGTGTCCTAAATTAATAAGGAATAAATAAATAAATCAAACAATGTATGAATGAATCAATCTTCCCAATCTGTGCAAAAGAATTTGTAGTCTATGCATGTATGCACTCAACATCCACCCTATACCTATCAAAACTAGGAATCCTTTACCCACTCCCTCTACTTTTTGCTCCCTACATCTGATCTCTATGGGGAGTCTACTCCTAAACCTTGGTCATGGGGAGGAGTCTCTCAATAATCACTATACCCTCTAGTGTGAGTCTGTGCTAATCGAGAGGGTGTTGGCATCTGAGGATTTGCTCTGACATATGGTGGTACTCTCCCTGAAATATGCACTCATCCAATATCATACATTAGTCCCAAAATCTACCTCTCTTGTTTCTTGTGCCTTGGCCATCTCCCTCTTTAGGTGGTACCTCTCCTTCTTCTAGGTAATCCACCGCATCTCCTTCTCCCAATCCTCCTATGACAATCTCATCTACTCTACCTACCCCTCTAGCTGTGATATCCTCCACACAACCTAATCCCTCTCACCTTGCAAAATTTGAATTTTTCCCGCAACTGCCTCTGCTCTCTCTAGTAACTCCCCTACCTCTCCAACCACCACCTCTACACAATCTACTCTCTCCTAGAACTCCTCCCTCTCCCCCCGTGCCTCCAGCTATCCTCATAAGTCATCTCTCTCAGCTTGCATCTTCAACTACCACCTACCTACCTCATTTTCTAGAGTCACGAACTCTTTTTCCCCATCTCACTATGTGGTTTGTACCTCCCCCTATAGTCTCCCCACCTTTGTCTATAGTTTATCCCTATCAGCCTTTGACTCCCTCAATCTATACTCTGTTGTGTGTAGTCTAGCCAGGGCTCTTGTCAATAGTATTGTTGGGTCCTTGGCTGGTGGTGATATATATGGCACCATGGCCAACGGGTCCACTGTGGGGGTGTCCACATCCATCACCTGCTCCTCTTCTCCTACCTCCACCATCTCTACATCCATCCCTCCTCCTCCTTTGTGTCCTCAACTACTCATGCTCATCCTCGTCACTAAATCCTATAGCTGGTACAATCAGATCCACTATATTAATCCTCCCATGCCTATGTTGGGCCCACCATGTTGAGTACTGTACTATAGTGCTTGCATCCTCCAGCCCTCCCCTCCTTGGCCATACCGTAATCGAGACTATCTCCCACATTTGACGGGCATACTCAGTTGTAATTTTCTCCCCCCATATCGCTCTTGACTCATGACTGACCCATCTAAACATTTGGGGCCTTGCGAGGATGTCCTATTGTATCCCATACTGGCGAGTGACCCTATCCAGCCTGTGCAACTCAATAAAAAATGGATCACAGCCTATCAAATAAATTTTGATTGCATGTAGCCCCTCCATAACCTATCATCCTCCCTCCATCCCAAAGAACATCATGCCATATACAAACTCCAAGTAATGTCCCCATCCACCAATCTATCTATCCTTCCTCGCCACTCCTCTAGATTCCCTACCTCCTAGTAATTTAGTCTCCAACCATACTCTTACCCCCACCAATAGGCCACTGGCAGTATCTCATCCCTAGCTCTGATAATCAAAATGTCTGGTCGTGCCACTTGAATGTGCTCCCGGGACCACACCTGAAGTAATGTGACATGTGTCATGCTAAGCACTCGCCTATAGCACACTATGTGCATATCCTGATATAATTGCACTAGTATGCATGACCCCCATGAAAAAACTCCCTCTCTCCTCTCCACTATTTGTCTGAAAACCTCAATCATTTTGAGACTAAAAAACTAACCACTCCTATCAGGAAGGAGGATATCATTGATGAGCCCACACAAATACAAAGGTAATGGTTCTTGCACTATCCCTAGGCATGTGTCAATATCCAGCTCCTTCCCTTGGATAGGGCGGTCCACATCTCCAAATACCACTCATAGGATCCTCGCTACCAAGTAGGAGGGCACTGTAGTGATCAAGTATCCTCTAACAGACAATCTCATAATCCACCATACATCCTCCAAAGTCATTTTCATCTCCCTTATTAGGAGATGGAATGTTGAAGTATTAGAGCTCCACCACTCCATCAATGTTGTCATCAGAGTTTTGTATGCTCTAATGTTGGGATATCCCAATATGTGGAGTAGTCCCACCTAATCTAGTGTTGCATTGTCATCTTGATTCAATGCCTCCATATTCACCTCAAGAATGGCCAAGTGTCTCTCTCATATCCTTAGAGTCTCAAAACTCTACATCCATGCCCACCATTTTGTCAGACTTTCTAACATTTCATTCCTATCCTTTTCTTTTTCATCCCTGCCTTGATCTGGTGAGTTCAACTATTCCCTTTTCTAGCGCGTTCTCCTATCCATCTCATGCATTCACCCCTATGCTTTCTTTTCATGGGTTCACCTATTCCACAAGCGCACCTACCCCTTTCTTGTCCAAGAAAAAATTCGTCCTTTTTAACCGTAGAGAAAAACTCGATTTCACCCCTTTCCCTGATGGGCAAGTGCACACTCGCCCCTATGTTTTTCCTTCCCAATGGGGAAGATTTGTATCCTCCCATTCCCCTTTTGGGTGGATTCAAGTTCAACCTTTCTCTTGAAAGGCAATTTCACAATCGCCTATCCAGGGCACATTCACCCCTATCAATTTACATTCACCCTTTTCAGAGAAAGGTGAATTCACAATCACCCCTTTCCCAACATATCCACCCCTATAGTATATGTGTTCACCCCTTTCCTCACCAATTCACCAGATGGGAAAATGCGCTTAGCCAGAAGGGCGGAGTGGCAAAGCCATTTTCCTTGCTACCCACACATAAATTAAAACATGTGCTAAAATTAAAATCAAATCATGAAGTATGGATTTTAATTCTACCTGGTGGGGTATGGAATGCTCGTAGTAGTAATCCCACACCTCCTCTCCTTGGTGGATCAGCTCGTCATCACTTTCCATGTCACTCTCTCTCTCTCTCTTTCATCGAATCATGCAATGATAAGTGTGCAAATGAGAATTAGGCGGATAATGAATTTTCAAATTTATAATTTATAATTTTCATTTTTGCCCCTATTTAGCCTTTTCATTTTTGGGTAATTTTTACACTTTAATTAACCCTTTATTAATTCATTTCCCCTTTTTCTTTTGAGGACTTCCATTCACACCCCATATGCCCGTTTTCCTCTATTCAAAAGCCATTCTTCATGGTTTTTCACGTTCAACCGCGTGGTAGCCTTTGTTTGTTCATATCGAGAAGTTGTTTGGGGCCCCTTTTCTTCCCCATCTACCCTCTCAAGGGGCCATACCCTACCAAATTCCTCCATTCTTCCTTTCTATCCATTTTTTTTGTGATACTGGGGTGTCATCTAATAGTATTTTCTTTTATCAAGTCATTTGCACTTCCTTTTTCTTCGAAACACTGGTATTCTAATAGTATTTTGAAGAGGAAAAAATATAGACACCTAAATTTGACCACTTCCATATGGTCAAATTCACCCGCACATTCTTCTATCCCACATCCTTAACCCACATTAATCAAATAATTTATTGTTTGGTTAAGATTTCATCTCAGTCTAATATCCCCTAAGGTATTTAATTAATTAATCAAATTCCTTACCTCATTCTTCTCTAAATTAAATAAAGGGTTAATTTATTTAATTTAGTCACTTTATCTAAATTAATTAAATCAATTTTTAATTCACGTTCTTCTCTCTCCTCATGTCAACATCCTCCATAATCCCCTTTTAATCTAGATTAACCTAATCAATTTGTGATTAGGGTATGCACATTCCTAATCATCATTAGGGTCACATCCTCCATAATTTTCCACTTGCCCCTAATCTTTCATTAGCCCATCTAATCCTGCATTTTCACAACCTTAATCACTAAATTAAGCTAACCTAATCCCCATGTCATTTATGACATGTGTCCTTAGTCAACCTTATTAAATGCTTTCTCCTTTTGGAGAAGGCATCGACTTCCCCATGTGACTTTAAAATTCACATTTTATTCCCCCCATGCATTTCAAGGAATTTTTAATTCCTTCTCCCATCCCCATGAGGATTTGTGAGGAATTTTTAATTCCTCATGTGTCCTCTCAAGGTACATGTGGACAAAGACCTCCTTATGCGGAGATCTTGTCCATTCCCAAGGTACATCCTAGTACCTCCAAATCATCTCCACTTCATTTCCTCTTGTCCACCTCATCTGATGCATGTCAGCATGAGATGGATTGTGAATTCTCAACTAACCCTAGCCCTTGATCTCCTCCACCTTGGATGCATCTCATCCATCCATTGGTTTGGAGGCACTTCCCCTAAAAGTCATGGAATTTCCCTCATTTTAGGCTAGCACACATGCATTCAACTTAGCCAACTTTCATGAATTCACACACAACCTATCATACCTCCATTGTTGCAACACATTTTTAGAGCTATCATCTTGCATCTCATCAACTACCCACATCCACCATTGCAATTCTCATCATCATAACTTCATTTTTCACTAGGATTTGAGTCATTTTTCTAAGCAAGGAGCACACGAAATTGACTACCAAAAGGGCCAACCAACTCAATAATTCAAGCAAGGTAAAAAGTGTTATTTTCTTGTATTTTGTTTGAATTCAAGTTAGGCCAATCTTGAGGTGTTGTTTGTGATTTACTGTTTTGAATTTTCATTTGATTTTGCATCATTAGAATAGAGAAATTCACCTACACACAGATGCAGTCAGATAGAGAATATTGTGCGTCCCTAAAGAAGAATGTGAAGAAAAGAGAGTGAAATGGAAATAGAAGGAGTTTCTTGATGGTGTTATCCTTTGAATATTTTTCAAACAAAGTGAGAGAAGAAGATGCAGAATAGTGGGGTGAGTGCATGAAGATGGGTAGCAATTTTGTGGCCACTTTTTTTTAAAAAATTGAAAACTCATAACGCGAGCAAGTTATAATGTGCTCGTTTTATAATTCACTTGTGTTATAGCGTTCTCATGTTATAATGCGCTCGTGTTATGGCTTGGTGTGTCAAGCCTAAGGCTCAACCACCACAAGCCCATAATGCAAGTGTGTTATAATGCACTCATGTTATGACATGTTAAAAGCAAAAAAAAGATGTTAAAATTCATTTTCATTTGTGACTATTTTTTTCTTGTTGTCCGCGGCCAAAAACCCAAGAATTTTGCGCTTGCGTTCTAGGAGGATATTTTTTACAAAAACCTTCATCAATGGTTGTTGATTCATCACCAGGATGCTACCACATTGATGAGGAGGTCAAATAGGTAAGGATTTTTTTTTTTTGAATTTGTTAGTTTTAGGTTGTATTTGATATTTATTTTTTGAATTTGTAGGAGATGTTAATCAACCTGGAAACCCTCCTCAAAATCCACATCAAGAACAAAATCCACAACAAGAAAATCATCAACAACCAAATCCTCAACCACAACAACAACCTCCTCCACGGATCCCTCAATACCCTCCTAGCACTCAACAAAATTTAATGGGTGAAATTGAGAACAATAAAAAAAAAATTGAGGATTTAATATAGAGGTTGAACAATCCAAACGGTTCAACTGTGGAAAGAATAACCCTAGAAAATTCACTACAAGATATGTTAAAAAATGTAGATTCAATCATAAAACAATTATTTGGTTGGCAGGATAGGAGGCAGGCGGCTAGAGATTTTTACCAAGATAAATTATCATATAAAGAAGTAAAATATTTAAAAATCACAAAATTAGATTTGTGTGCATTATTCATTGACCCATGGTCAAATGGAAATCTCTCCCTCAATATGCAAAGGTTTCCTATTCATTGGTGCGACCACCAAGATATTATGAAATATTTTTGGGATAGGTGGTACATGGTTTTTGATGACCCACCATGCAACAATTATGAAGTCCCACAGTATTTCCTCAGGAAACTATACACTGAGTTCATCTTGTACAAAATCCCAAATTATTTTGATATGAGATACTTCCAGGGGAGAGGTGGGGGGTTGGCACAAGATAGACCTAGTGCATAGCTAGATCCTACACAACAAGCAAGGTGACCTCTCGCTAGGCTGCCTCATGAGAACATCATCATCCCTTCTGTTGCAAATGAGAGTGTCGATGCAGAGACTCTGCATGCCATCAACTCTTTGATGTAGAGTGGCATATAGCATGTTAGCCCTCTTGTACAATGCCATCCAGGGGATTCTTCGACGGGTGGGCTTTGATCCCATGTGTGTCAATATTGAGGGGTGACTTGTTCATATGACCCCATTGACACTCAGGAGGTTGTTGCGTAGGATCCATCTATATCTATGGAGATGGAGAGAGAAACTAAAATTTTGCATGATGCGTATGGAATTGATACTCAGGTAAAAGTTAGCATGTTCATTGAATTTAATTTATTAAATTTCAATTTTGAAATGCAAGATTAACTAGTTTAGTTTTATGATTTTAATAAACTTGCAAGGTCACAGTGTTGATACTTGATACACTGTCCCTACACCTACGTATTTCTGCAATACACGTATCGGTGGGGTATGTAACTAGTAAACAATTATAAATTTATTACATGTTAATAGCATTGTTTTACGAATGGTATTTTAATATGTGATTTTGGATGTTGAATAGGCTAATATTGGAGGTTTCGAGGGAACACCTCTCAGTGCCAGTGGATTTAATCAAATCTTCACATAGGTAATATAATAAAGAGTTTAACTAATGAATTGTACTTAATAGATTTGTGTAGTTTATATTCATATCATTGATTACGCTGCATTGCACATTATTCAAACTCAAAGAATTACTTCACATTCCATAACTAATAAATAGATGTTGATAGATGAAAAAATTTCAACTACAATATAGTTTTTTAGAAAGTCAACATAAGTAGTGATGAAATTACTTCAAATAGGATAAGTAATAAGTCTAGGAGCAGCTTCCAATTGAATTTGCTTGTCATGGCATTCCATGAGACCACATTTTACTGAGGCATCTTTTCAAATAGTTTGTTGCCTTGTCTATGCTCCAAACTAGGCACCCATTATGGCATGCTCTCACATATCTAAAACTCACTTGCAACTCTTTTGGAGCAATTGTCCCAAATCTGGCTTTTAACATTGAATTAGGCCACAATTAGGCCTCTTTTTCAAATAGAAACCTCTCCAAACACACAACCAACACTTGAAACCTCCAAATAGTCAAAATATAACCAAGAAAACCTCAGATTAATCAACTTTCAGGTCTCCTCTCACTCATTTATGTTGGTATGTGGTGAATGATCATGCTATAATGTACACTCTTTAGTATTGTACACTCTTCATGTATCCTTGCTTGGGTCAAAAAAAGTTGACTTTGTAAACCCTAATTTTTGGAAGCTTCTAAGAGCTTGTTATAAGCAGTTGGGATGGGGAGTTGTAGTATGGAATTATTCATGATATTGTAATATGTTTTTGCACTGGATAATAAAATCATTGGATGGCTACGATTTGGTGGATGTAGCCCATATTGGGTGAACCACATTAAATTCTCTGTGTTATAATTTTTAGTGCTTGTTTTATTTCTCAGTTTATTGATAAAATATACATTTAACTTTTATATATTTTCCTTCTAACCCTAACAAGTGGTATCAGAGCGGGTTGTTTTCAGTTATCCTCTATAGGAAGGTCTCACGGTTGAGTGGGAGTCTCACAGTTGAGTGGGAGTCTCACATTTGAGTGGGAGAAATGGTAGATGAGGGTAAGTTGAAGGTTGAGAAGTTCAATCGACAGAACTATCAGTTATGGAGGATGTAGATGGAGGACTACCTCTATTAGAAGGATTTATGGCAGCCACTGGAAGGGAAAACCAAGATACCCTTAGCAATATATGATGAGGACTGAGATATTTTGGACAAAAAGTCACTTGGCAGTATTCATCTATGCCTGGCACAATCGATAGCATTTAATATTATAATAGCAAAGAGAACTTTAGAGTTGATGGAAACCTTGGCAAAGTTATACGAAAATCCTTATGCTTTGACTAAGGTATTTCTTATGAAGAGTTTATTTAATATCAAAATGGTAGAAGGTGGGTCAGTTGTTGATCATTTAAATGAGTTTAATATGGATACTAGTCAATTAACTTCTATAAATGTAAACTTTGATGAAGAAGTTAGGGTTCTTTTGATTTTGTGTTCTTTGCCTGAAAGCTGGAATAGTTTGGTAATGGTTGTTAGCAATTTTGTTTCTAGTTTGAATACATAAAAATTTGATGATGTTGTTGGTGTTATTTTGAGCGAGAAAATTCATAAGAAAATCTCAAGTGGAATATCTACATCAGGAAGTGTTTTGAATGCAAAAAGTAGGGGCAAAACAAAGGAGAGAGAAAACAATTCTAGAAGTCATGGGAAGTCATGAGGAAAATCAAAGGACAGAAGGTCCCAATCTAGAGACAAGAGGGATTTTTGGTACTGTGGTAAGCTGAGTCATTTAAAGAAAGATTGTTGGTCTCAGAAAAATAAAGAAAGAGACAAAAAGGAAGAAAATAAAGAGGCAAATGTGATAAGTAATAAATCTGATGATGATTCTTTGATTCTTTCCCTTGACAATGTTGATGATTCTTGTGTGTTAGATTCAGGGGCTTCTTTTCATGCTATGCCCCATAGAAATTATTTTCTTGATATGTCCAAGAGGATTTTGGGCTAGTCTATTTGGGAGATAACAAACCCTGTCAAATTGTTGGAAAGGGAAGAATCTAGATTAAGTTACAAAATGGGAATCATTGGCTACTACATGATGTAAGGCACATTCCAAAGTTAAAAATAAATTGAATTTCTGCAGAGCAACTAGATGATGAAGGTTATGTTGTTACATTTAGTGATAAAAATTGGAAGGTTACAAAAGGTGCCTTAGTTGTAGCAAAAGGTGTGAAAGTAGGCACCTTATATCTTTGTACAAGTCATAGTGTTCCTTCTACTTTAGCTATTGCATATAAAAATCAATGTTCAAGAACAATTATTGTAGTTCAACAGGCAGAGAATTAGATAGTTGTTGTGGATTCTAAACCAGCACTATGGCATAATAGACTTGGGCATATGAGTGCAAAAGGTATGAAATTAATTCATTCAAAGAATGTTTTACCAGATCTAAAATTTGTTAATATGGATTTCTGTGAAAGTTGTGTGTATGGAAAACAAAAGAGAGTTAGTTTTCTCAAGGGTGGGAAACAAAAGAGAGATGAGAAATTGGAGCTAGTGCATATGGATGTATGGGGACCAACTCAAGTATATTCTCTCAATGGCTCTCAATATTATGTTACATTTATTGATGATGTAACTAGGAAGGCATGGATTTATTTCCTTAGGAAAAAATATGATGTATTTGAAACTTTTAAAAAATGGAGAAGCTTGGTTGAGAATGAGATGGGTAAAAAGTTAAAATTTCTTAGATTTAATAATGGTGGTGAGTATTGCAGCAAAGAGTTTGAAGATTATTGTTCCTCTAATGGTATTCGTAGGTATAAAATGGTTCCAAGAACTCCACAGGAAAATGGAGTGGTTGAACACATGAATAGAACAATAATGGAGCGTGCACAGTCTATGAGATTGCATACTGGGTTGCCTTTAAAAATGTGGGCAAAGGCTATAAAAACTATTGTTTATCTAATTAATAGAGTTCCCTCTAATCCTTTTGGTTGTGGTATTCCAAAGGAAGCATGGAAACGTAAGAAGGTGAGTTATTCTTTTCTCAAAACCTTCAGTTGTGAAGCATTTGCACATGTAGATTCTGAAAATAGAACCAAGCTTGATGCAAAATCAAAGAAATGTATATTTGTTGGATATGGCATTGATGAATTTGGTTATAGGCTTTGGGATTTTGAAAATAAGAAAATTGTGAGAAGCAAGGATGTCATATTCAATGAGAAAGTGTTGTACAAAGATCAGTTGTAGCAGCATGAGAAGAAAAAAAATGATTATGCAGTGTTGGATGGTACTCCAAACAATGATATTCCAATGATTCCTCATGCTCCACAACAACAGCAACAACAAATACCATAAAATTCAATGAATGTTAGATGATGTTCAAGGGTAAGTAGACCTCCAAAAATATTTTCTCCCTATTTGTATTCTATTTTATTAACTGATGCTAGTGAATTAGAATGTTATCATGAAGCTATGCAGGTGGATACCAAGGTTCAATGGGAGCATGGAATGGAAGAAGAAATGGATTCCTTGCTAAAAAATTAGACTTGGAAATTATGCAAGTTGCTTGCAAGAAAAAGGCTTTACCAAACAAATGGGTTTATAGGCTGAAAGAGGAGATGGAGGTAAGAAAAGATTTAAAGCCAGATTAGTTGTAAAGGGATTTGTACAAAAAAAGGGTATTGATTTTGATGAAATAATTTCTCCAGTTGTTAAAATGACTTCTATTCGTACTGTTTTAAGTATTGTGCCTACTGAATATTTGCATTTAGAATAGCTTGATGTTAAAATAGCCTTTCTCCATGGTGATTTGGAAGAGGAAATATATATGGAAGAACCACAAGGCTTTGAGGTCAAAGGTAAGGAGAGACTAGTGTATAGATTGAAAAAAAGTTTATATGGCTTGAAGGAAGCACCTCGGAAATGGTATATAAAATTTGATAGTTTTATGGCTGAGCAAGGCTACAACAAGTGTAATTCAGACCATTGTGTTTAATTTAAGAGGTTAGCAGAAGATAGCTACATTATTTTATGTTTATATGTTGATGATATGCTTGTAGTAGGATATAACATGGATCATATAAAGGAGTTAAAACAATAGTTAGCAAATTCATTTGATATGAAATATTTGGGGGCAGGAAAACAAATCCTTGGTATGAATATTACAAGAGATAGGAAAAATAGGAAATTGTTTCTATCTCAGGCTGATTATGTTGAAAAGGTGTTATAGATATTTCATATGAAGAATGCAAAAGTTGTCAGCACACCTTTGCCCAGTCATGTCAAACTGACTAAGGATATGTGTCCAAAGACACAAGAGGAGGAAGAAAAAATATCCAAGGAACCATATGCTTCAGCTATAGGCAGTTTAATGTATGCTATGGTATGCACAAGACCGGATATTGCACATGTCATAGGATTTGTTAGCAGGTATATGAGTCATCCTAGAGTTGAGCATTGGAATGCAATAAAATGGATTCTCAGCTACTTGAGAGGTACATCCAATAAATTTTTATGTTTTGGGGGCTATAATTCAAATTTAAAAGGCTAAGTTGACTCAAATATGGTAGCGGATATAGATACCAAGTGGAATACCACAGGTTATGTATTTATAGTTGGTGGGACAATAGTGAGTTGTATTTCTCAGTTGCAAAAGGTGGTTGCTTTATCCACCACGGAGGCAGAGTATGTTGTTGCAATAGAGGAAGCAAAGGAGATGATATGGCTGCAATTTTTCATGGAAGAGTTGGGAAAACAATAGGCTGAAAATCACTTGTTTACAAACAACCAGAGTACTATACATCTTGCAAAAAATTCTTCCTTGTACTCTAAGACCAAACACATACAACTGAGATATCATTTCATTCGGTTGGTATTGGAGGATGGACAAGTAAAGCTAGAAAAGATACATACAGAGGCCAATCCAGTAGATATGTTTACAAAGGTAGTGACAAGGGAGAAGCTGAGCTCCTCTTTAGCTTCAGTTGGTCTTCATGGTTAAAAGTATAATAGAGAAGCAAGGTCCAAGGTGCTTATTTCTATTGGGAGCTGTAAGTGTAGCGGTGTCATCTAAGATCAATCTCCAAGTGGGAGATTGTGTTGGTGTGGAGCCTGATCATTATCCAAGTGGGAAATTGTTGGTATGTGGTGACTGATCATGCTATATTGTACACTCTTTAGTACTGTACACTCTTCATGTAAACCCTAATTTATGGAAGCTTCTAAAAGCTTGTTATAAGTGGTTGGGATGGGGAGTTGTAGTATGGCATTATTCGTGATATTGTAATATGTTCTTGCACTGGATAATAAAATCATTGGATGGCTACGGTTTGGTGGATGTAGCCCATATTGGGTGAACCACGTTAAATTCTCTATGTTATAATTTTTTGTGTGTGTTTTATTTTTCAATTTATTGATAAAACCTGCATTTAACTTTTAGATATCTGCCTTCTAACCCTAACAATTTAGACCCCTTTTCATAAAACCCTCACTTTCCTTGCAATCAATTAGGGTTTATTGAAACTCTTATGCCCTGACATCTCACAAGATTATAATCACTTCAACTAGGATTATTTATGTATATACATGCTTAGTCCATCCTCAAATAGTGCTGCCCCAAAGATCTACATACACTTCCTTCACAAAATCACTCTTTTTCACTAGTTTCTCACTTATTCACTTCTCTGACCACTTAAAACCTCTTAGATCTTCTAAAAACCCTCCAATTCACCCGCTTTCATATTTTTCATGGGATTATATCCAATTCTAAACCCCTATCCTCTTTCCACTCACTCTAACCTTGTTTAAAGGGCACCAAAACTGTTTTTTCACTAGGACAGCGAGGAGAAATCACACAAAAACTTCACCAAACCAATTCCTTACCTTCTACACCTACTCCTACTTTAGAATGGCCCATTCCACCAAGAATCAGTTTCTACAAAAAGGTGGAATGGACTTTTTAGTTCATTTGGGCAATCAAGTCCTTAGCCCCTATTTTCTGACTGCCTAGAGAAATCAGGCCACCAAAAGCTTGAAACTCAATATCAAATGCTTAAATTAGTTTTAAATTGATTTCAACACCTATCTCATTCAATTCAAACACATCATAGATGCACTACCACATGCATGGAACTGTACACTGGCAAGTGATGGAGGAAAACACAAAAAATAGCAGTATAACAGTGATATTTTATTAGTTTTCTCCTTCAAAATGCTTCAACAACAACTAACAATGATAAATCACATCTTTAAAACATTTTCCAAATTATTTAAACTTCCTAAGAACCTAATATTTCCTCTAAAACTACCTTGACTCTTCATATTCCTCCACTTGGCACCTTTTTGCATTTTGAGAACATTGATTGACAACTTTTGTTAAGATTCTACAACTTTACAATTTATGCCTAAACTGACTACCAAAGACCATTACAAATTAAAAAATGGCTATTTGAGCCTTATTACATCATGAAAATACCTATACAACCTCAAAATCCTAAATTTTCCTCATGGATGCATGCTCTTGTAAAGGTGCACCTACACCACTTTTTCAAATAGCTCACTACATTTTCTATGCTACCACATTTTCCATACATGTCTACCAAAGAATTTTATCAAATAATTCATTTCCCCACTACTATGGCTCAAAGTTTAAAAAAGGTGCTTTCCAACAAACTATGGATGCTTGGAAAAAATATATCAAAGCATAATAGTAAGCAATAGCATAGACAAGGCAGTTAGTAGGTTGAAAAAATACCTCAAAGAAATATGGTCTCATGGTGATGGAATGCCATTCCATCACCATGAGACCACATTTCTTTGAGGCATTTCTTCAAACAAATCACCACCTTTTCTATGATACCACATTTTCCATACATGTGTACCAAAGCATTTTATCAAACTACTCACTTCCTTGTTGCTATGGCTAAAAGCCTAAAAAAGGTGATTTCCAACAAACGATGGATGCATGGAAAATTTTCTATCAAAGCATAATAGTAATCAATAATACCATAGAGAAGACAATGAACTACCTAAAAAAATGTCTAATCAAAATACAGTCTTATGGTGATGGAATGTCATGACATGCATTTGTTTGTAATGGCATTCCATCACCACGAGACCCCATTTATTTAAGGATTTTTTCAAACAATTCACTACCTTCTCTATGCCACCATAGTTATCGTACATTTCTATGAAATAATTTTATCAAACGGTTCACCAACTTGCTACTATGGGTAAAATCCTAAAAAAATGTGCTTTCAAACAAGATATTGATAGGGAAAATAGTAAGCATGATAGTCAGAAATATATAGTTTAATAAGTACTCAAAATTTTGTTTATTATCTCATACATTATAAGTCATGACGTGGATTCCTATTGTAGTTTTCATGATTGAATAATGTGTTGTTTCATTTTCAATTGTTGCAAGCAAAAACACCTCTGAATGTGATGAGGGTAATGGAGATCAGTGTTTCATCTGCTATAGAATCCTCAATGGATATGAGAGGAGAGGTATGAGGAAAATTACTAAATTTTAATTTACATTCATTGTTATAGATGTTAGTTCTAGTGAAAAAGAAAACCATTATTGATTCGTGGTTTAATTTCTATTTGGATGGTTTATACAGGGCTTTAGGATGCCTCAGCCTGGGCATGGGAATATTTCCCTCGTGGAGACTGATCATCAAATGGCGATAGGTGATTATTTTGTTAAATATATCATCTTTTATAATGTAATTTCTATATATTAATGTCTTTACTTCTTATTGTGACAATTAAAACTTCATGAAGAACTAAACACTAGGAGGAGTTGTAGGAGATCTCCTCGAGCATAGCATAAATGAGTGATAGATGTATCACCATCTGATCGACAAGCAAAGGGAAAGAACTGTTTATTTTGAGAGAATGGAGAGCAATGACTTTTGATTCCAGAGCCCTTTGTTGTATGCCTACATGATATTTTTGTACATATTTTGTATTGGATATATTTGAAATTGTATGCCTATATGGAATTCTCGTAAGCCTATACAGTTATTTTGTACCTATATTTCATACTTATATTGACACATATTGATGTATGCCTACTTGGCTATTTGGTCAATACAAATCTTTTTTATCGATGGTGTCCATATTTGCATTCTAAATTCATGGTTCAATAGATATGAGTTACATGTATTCAAGTGTATAGTTTACAACTTACTTGTATACTTTGTGACTTACGTGTGTTCCAATGTATACTTTGCGACTTATGTGTTTTCATGCGTATACCTTGTATTCATGCATATAATTTGTATTAATTTGTGTATACTTCAAGGATTATGTGTTTTTGAGTACTTTTGCTTCCCTTATTCACATGTACATGCTTTACTTATTCATGTGTATACTTATTAATTGGTTAGCCCTAGCATTGATCATTGATGTCCTTCATGGTTTGTCTTGAATAATAATTGATTGATGCTAAACAACTTTATGTAAAAGAAAATAACACATTTTCAATTGGTATGGCATGAAATGATTCATAAAAATATTTTAAAAAGTATCCTTAATATTACAAAAATATATATGTTTATACACTTCAATTGTGCAGTCACCCTTTGGTTCTTTCAAAGAAAAATCTACCTACGTCACTGTTACACTGCATAGGTAAACCAGATTTTGTATTGTGGGGCTATATTAAGCTACCACTCTCAAGATGCAGTCTCAAACATTATTTTGTATCACTGTTACACTGCACAAGTAAACCAGATTTTGTATTGTGGGGCTATATTAAGCTACCACTCTCAAGACCAATGTAACAATGATACAAAATAATGTTTGAGACTGCAAGAAGACATCAAAATGGCTAGTGTACTAAACAAATTCTTATAATTTCTGAAGAATGTTGATAACTCTACTCAGTCCCTGGCATCAATAAACTATGTATATCAAGCTACCACAATTCAAGTTTCAACGATAAATATTTATCATGCATATTTTAAATGGAATTCAATTTTATGGTGGTTTTTTTGTTTATATGATGTTATGTGATATTCTAATCCTAATTCATGCTTCTAGGTTGCATATATATATATATATATTATTTTTACATATTTTTTGTACTAACGAACCCAAAATGAACCGAACCCCCGAACTCGAACCCAAACATCATACAACCTAAAAAATTCTTCCAACACTCTTAATTCTACCTACACAAACTTAATTGACCACCAAATTATGCTTCCCCCTGAATTTACCCACTTTTACTCCCTCTAACCTCTCTTTTTTATTGAAAACCCCTCTTTTCCCAACTAGGGCATCATGCCATAACATAATTTTGACCTCCTTTGTGCTTGTAGACCTTTTGGACACATCAATATCCATAACCTCACTCTATTTCCAACCTATTATAACTTATTCTCAAGAAATTTCTTCTTTTCAACTCTTTTAGCCTTGCTTTTAAGGCCTAAATTTTGAATTTTCAACAGGGGCAGCATTAGTAATCTCTTCCAATGCCTTTACAAATACTAATTTCTTATTCCTACTCCCTATCCTACTTACATAAAGCCCATTCCACTGAGACACAGCCTGAACAATAGATGGAATGGCGTATTTCAACATATTACACTCAAACCCTTGTATGAGCAAGTTCAGACGGGTAAAAGCACAAACCAGTGCCACACTTTATAAAGGAATCAACCAACAACAAAAAAAATTATGAACTTTGACCACATAAAAGTTGTCTTTATGTTTTGAATTTCAAACTGGTGTAAACTAATGAAATATAGAACTTTTGATAAAGTTTATTCCTGTAATTTTTTTAAAAATTTAAAATTTTGTTTTCATTATGTTTTCTTCAATTTAAGGACAAATTTCGGAATGCTGAAAATTTCAAAAAAGAGTGACTTCACAGGCCGTCAAAAAACAAATTGAAAAAAACTTCATTTCTCCCTAATTGTTTTTCTCCAAATAGGTAAATTCAATAGCTACTGCATGGAAAAAAAGAAGCAAATTTTGATGTATATTTTTCTTGTAATAACATTTTAAAGTCAAACATGTTAGAATTTGATAGTTTTCACAGACTGTCAATTAGTTTCAATTTTTGTAATCATTTTCAAAAAACAAATTATACCCTTTTGAAGAAGACTCTCTCCTCTACTGACCCATTTAAGTTTAAAAAAAATTTACTATGTTTTACTATTTTTGTTTCAATTTCTAATGAGCATCTTTTTTTAATTTTAACAACCTACTTGCATTATTTTAAAAATATCATATATTAAAACTAATCAAAATATTAAAAAATTATATATTTGGATTCCCCACTCTGAGCTCTACAAAAGGTTTTTTTTTTTTTGTAGAAAAATAATTCTAACTAGAGAAATACTTAGTTAAAGTTGAAAGTTTCAGAAAATTGAAAAATGTTGAATTGGCACCAACTAGGATGTAAACTAGATAGTTTCGATCGAAAGGGTTTCGGCCGAAACCCTTCCGATATAAACTCTGCACATATAATAAGTCAAATTAAAAGCCGATTGTAAAGTTGAAAGGGAAATTTTTTATTTTTTTGGTTTTGGTCGAAACCATGTGTGCCACATATACACCACATGGTTTCAACTAAAACATACTCAGCCAAAACATTTCCAATCGAAATTAGTTTGCTCAGAACTATTTATTTGGTTGAAAGTGTGACACAGGTTTGTGCTTTTACCCAGACCTATTTTAGAAATCTACTTCTAAGTTTCTTGGGACTTAATAGGATTCCACAAGAATGGATTCTAATCAAAGTTAAAACTATTCTACAACAGATTCAAATCATCTTAGAGAAAACTCATGTTGTACGGACTCGTACACAAGCAAGAAATGAAGAAAATTAACATAAATTAACAAAGAAATAGAGATATTTGATTGATATTCTCCTTCAAACTCTTCAAAAACCACTAAAATTGAATTTCCAATTATCATATGTGTTTTTGTGGAAAACTCAAACTTCTCAACTGTCGTGTGTATGTTTCTCTTTTCGATTGTTTTCCATGCCATCATAAGGGATCAAGCCAGTTGAACGTAGCTCAAAGAAATTACGTGTGTTTGGGTACAAAAGAGGACCATTCCTAGCATAAATGTACCTATCAGGATGCGTTGGAGCAATTTTTTTGGTCACACGAATTGCAAAATGAAATTTGCACTACTTTGCAACTTTACACTGCTTGCATTTGACACTTTTTCCATCAAGTGAAAACTGGACACCATAGAAAAATGACTATGAGATAACAAAAACTGAGAGAGATTATTGTAGACGGGACGAACATGATCTCGTAGGCTTAGACGGAGAGTTCGTAAGCATCACAATTTCAGAGTAATAGCCCATCAAAGATTGCTTCCCTTTTGCACTTTGGACCCTTAAGGGATCGATCCGGTTGAATGTAGCTCTAAGCAATTCCATGTGTTTGGGTGTGAAAGAAGACCATGTATAGTGTAAAATTACCCATTTGAATGCATTGGAACAGTCTGTTTGGTGACACAAATTTCAAAATAAAAGTTGCACCACTTTGCAACTTTCAACTACTTGCATTTGACAACTTTTTCCCTAAGTGAAAATTTGCCACCACGAGAAAATATCTCTCAGATAGAAAAAATGAGAGAGGTTATTGTAGAGGGGCTCAACGCAATCCCATAGAATCAGATGAGAAGTTTCTAAGTGTCATGGTATCTGAGTAACAACATGTTGAAGTTTGTAGCCATTTTGCACTTTGGACCCTTAAGCGATCGATTTGGTTGAACATAGTTCAAAGTGATTCTGAATGTTTGGGTGCAAAAGAGGAACATTCCTAGTGTAAACATACCTATTTAGATGCATTGGAGCATTCTGTTTGGTCACATGAGCTGCAAAACGAAAATTGCACCATTTTGCAATTTTCAACTACTTGCATTTGACAACTTTTTCCCCAAGTGAAAATTTTCCACCACAGGAAAATTCTTCTGAGATAGAAAAAACCAAGAGAGGTTATTGTAGAGGTCCAACACAATCCCATAGGATTAGACAAGAAGTTTCTAAGTATCACGGTATCTGAATAACAACATGTTGAAGTTTGTAGCCATTTTGCACTTTGGACCCTTAAGGGATCGATCTGGTTCAATGTAGCTCAAAGTGATTTTGTGTGTTTGGGTGTGAAAGAGGACCATGCCCAGCATAAACATACCTATTCAGACATGTTGGAACAGTTTGTTTGGTCACACAAGCTGCAAAACGAAAGTTGCACCACTTTGCAACTTTCAACTACTTGCATTTGATAACTTTTTCCGCAAGTGAAAATTCACCACCATGGGAAAATTCCTCTGAGATAGAAAAAAATGAGAAAGGTTGTTGTAGAGGGGCCCAACATGATCCCATAGGATTAGATAAGAATTTTCTAAGCATCATGGTATCTGAGTAACAAAATGATGAATTTTGTAGCCATTTTGCACTTTGGACCCTTAAGGGATCGATTTGGTTGAGTGTAGCTCGAAGTGATTCTACATGTTTGGGTGTGAATGAGGACCATTCCTAGCATAAAAATATCAGTTTGGACATGTTGGAACTATCATTTTGGTCACATGAGTTGCAAAATGAAAGTTACACCACTTTGCAACTGTCAACTACTTGCATTTGACAACTTTTTGCCCAAGTGAAAATTTGTCAACACAGGAAAATGCCTCCGAGATAGAAAAAACAAAGAGAGGTTATTGTAGAGGGGCACAATGTGATCCCATAGGATATTCAATAAGTTTTAAAGCATCACGGTATCCGAGTAATAACATGCTAAAGTTTGCAATCATTTTGCACTTTGGACCCTTAAGGGATCAATTTGGTTGAACATAGCTTGGAGCGATTTCATGTGTTTGGGTGTGAAAGAGGACCATGCTTAGCATAAAAATACCTATTTAGACACATTGGAATATTCTGTTTGGTCACGTGAGCTACAAAATGAAAGTTGCACCACTTTGCAACTTTCAACTACTTGCATTTGATAACTTTTTCTCCAAGTGAGAATCTGCCACCATAGGAAAATGCCTCTGAGATAGAAAAAACCAAGAGAGGCTATTGTAGAGGGGCCCAACACAATCTCATAGGATTAGACAATAATTTTCTAAGCATCATGGTACCCGAGTAACAACATGCTAAAGTTTCCAGTCATTTTGCACTTTGGACACTTAAGGGATCGATCCAATTGAACGTAGCTCGAAGAGATTTTGCATGTTTGGGTGTGAAAGAGGACCATTCTTAGCGTAAAAATACCTATTCAAATGTGTTGGAACAATCTATTTGGTCACATGATTTGTAGAACAAAAGTTGTACCACTTTGTAACTTTGCACTGCTTGTATTCGACACTTTTTCCATCAAGTGAAAATTGGACACCATGGGAAAACCACTCTGAGATAACAAAAATTGAGAGAGGTTATTGTAGAGGGGCCCAACATGATCTTGTAGGTTCAAATAGATATTTCATAAGCACCACAGTTTCTGAGTAATACCCTGTCAAATATTGCTTCTCTTTTATACTTTGGACCCTTAAGGGATCGAGTCGGTTGAATGTAGCTCAAAGCAATTGTGCTCTTTTTTTTATGGAATTAGGTGGGAAGCTGAATTAACTCCATTTTATTTTTTGTTTGGTTGGATTTCAAGTGATTTTGTGCATTTTAGAAGCCAATTATTGAGGGTCGGTCTGTATACCCTATTTTAAGGGTTTTGAGTGCATTAAAATGTCATAGTAAGCCTTCCACCCACTTTATGCTTTTCCAACTTGATGGAAAGGCTTAGTTAGGGTTATAAAACATGTGTGAAATTTTTTGTGTAGGGGAGGCGAATATAGGGTTTTTAGGTGATGCCCTATATTCCAAATGGTGCATTTTTTAGTGGAAAATGGTGGTTTAGTGCTAGTGTTTGAAGAAATCTTTGGGGGCAGTGATATCTCTTGAAATTTTAAGCTTGTGCAAACCTTTTTGAAGGTGTTTTAAGCTTTGGTTGGTTGTGGGAAGGTTTGGAGTATGGGTTTTCAATAAACCCTTTCCTAACTTGTTAATGAAGAGGGTTTTGGGGTTTGTTATGTTAGAGGGCTTATCACACCCTAAAAGTGGAGGAATTGGTGGTTTGGAAGATTGGTTAATGTTGTCCAATGGTGGTTTTTGTGTGATAGGAATAATAAAGAGGGGTTTCTTATTTTTTGAAAGCGGATCCAAAAGATTCTTATGAGGGTTTGATGTATGTTGAAGAAGGCTTAAATGGGTGCCTAAAATGGTGGTTTGTTGCAAAGGTTGTTAAGGAATTCTGAGAGTTAAGGTGGGAAAAATAGATTTACGGACCTATAAGAGTGACTAGGTGCAAAGTTGAAAATAAGCACAGATTGAGTTTTGAGGGAAGGAAAGAGGTTAGAATACTTTTCTATTGTGGAAGTGAGTTGATTTCCTCCCTGTATTACTATCAGAATCACTTCAAGTTTAAATTTTTTTGCACTTTTTTCACATTGACAACTTCTCAATTTATGTAATTTTACATCATTTTGACAAATATGCAACATGAACTCCAAAATGACCCAAAAACCAACTAGAATGACTTATTACATTATAAATTGTTCTAATATGACCTTATTCAATTGACAAAACTCAAAACACAAAACTAACTTAAGACTTCCATGAACCAAATTCGCTCAATAACCTTGGTGCCCCTGCACCAAATTTCATTATTTCAGTAAATCTCATTACAATTCCTTTAGTCTGTTCTCATAGATATTTTATAATTTCACTCATATATTTGAGATTCTCTTATAATGTCTACATCATAGGTGCTCGTTATGAGGTTAACTTCAAATGAGTAACTTGAGATTCCCTCACAAAGCTTCACATGCTCTTTTATAATGGCTTCAAATCAGAATTGAGATTTCTCAAGATCATCAAAATAAGGATGTTGCATTTCTTTTTTGGATGAGATTCTCTTTGATGGCTCATAAATCAACATTTTTTGCAAGGAGAGACTAATCATTTTTTAGTAGTTTACTTACAAATAGGCAAAGGAAAAGAAGAAAAAGAAAGAACATCCAAAATGGAAATGAAATGAAAATAGATGGAAGGCACTTATAGATAGGAATGGCAGTCTCTCAACTTAGTCACTCTTGGTCATACATCTTCACTGGGAGTTCCAAGATAGCTATTGCACACAACACCTCTCATGAATAGAATATATTGAAATTTGAGATGCTCTTATAATGTCTACATCATAATTGTTCATGATTAGGTTAACTTCAAACGAATAACTTGAAATTCCCTCACCAAGCTTCACACACACTTTTGTAATGGCTTAAAATCATAATTGATATTTTTCAAGATCATCAAAATAAGGATGTTGCATTGTTTTTCTGGCTAAGATTCTCTTGGATGGCTCATAAATCTGCATTTTCTACAAGGAGACACCAATCAATGTTTAGCAGGTTACTTAAAAATAGGAAAAGTAAAAGAAGATGATAGCATTGGCATCAAACAAATTAATGTGCATAAAACTATAAAGTTAATAAGAACCAATGTGCATATACTTAAAAATTAATCCAACGAACCATCTGGATCTTCTCTACTCTTTATTGTGTCAAGTATTGCCTCATGGTCAGACTCGCGGACCTTCCACAAGGTCTTGTTCAAAGGTCTATCCCCATTTTTGTTCAAACGAACATTGGATGCCACAAGAAGGTTCAAGTAATGAATAATCTTACGATGCATGTCAAAGTTCTGAAACAACCAATGTTTAACACTCTTATGTGGGTACCTTCTAAGCCATGTTCCAGTAACCACAACTGATTCTGTAGGGTATTCAATGTTTTCTCCATCTATAACTAGGGCCTCCAATTTCTTTTTGGCTTCAACAAAACAACACAAGTAATAGTTTGTTCCCTCTTCATTGTCTTCATCTACAATAACTGCATAAACATGCCTTGCATTAATATGTGTGGAAAATCTCTTGAAATTAGTCAACATTACGAATACATTATAGATTAAGATAACAATATGGAATTTCAACAACTAAGCAAGTAGATATATTACTTGGTTGAACTAGATTTGATACGTGGTCAAAGTCAATTGATGATTCCATCTGTGTCAGTTCCAATGTCGTCGAAGGGCGATACTTTTGAAGTGGACTAAGATAACTTGTCAACCATTTGTCAACCCACTCTGTTGACTCATAATCATTCTAGCCTTGCATTGTACATGAAGAAAAAAATCATGCCATCTTTCGTATATCGATACTCCATGAACCTGAGTTTGAGCTAAGGAAAGAGTATATCTCACTCGATCTTGTTAGTGTACAAAAATCCTCATATGGTGCAATGTTAGTATCATCCATCAACCAAAAAAATCTACGAACTAAAGATGTACCTTCATTATCTAGACCCATCGAAGCATTACAACACTTGACGATTGATCTTGCATCTGTCAACTTTGCACTATCTTTATGCTTTAACTCCTTTCATGATAATACTCTTTTCATGCATGCTCATACACCATCATGCTCCCCTTTTCCATGCTCGACCTCACAAAAATTCAACATATGTTGAACACCTGTATTGACATGCATCATGCACAACTAGTAGAACATGCATGATTTCTTGAACTATGCTACACAGTTATCTGACCATATTATATGTCGACCATATGCTATTCTCCTCTGAGCTAAACCACTAAAGAACATTTGGAAGCAACCTTGCATGAACTCTATAGAATGTGTGTGATCATCACTAATGTAAAAGTGGTACTCCCTCAATACCTTCCTTTGGTCCTCTATACTATCAAATACATGAATGAATGTTATGTGAACAAATATCAAAACCTATGTGGAGTTGTAATATAGTGACTACTCCTCACACTGTGGCTATAGAGTGTAGTTATCCACAAATTAAACCATTGATACTATGCTACCAAATGGAAATGTTTCCTTGCATAGCTTGAATTGCATGTCCAACCATCGGGCTCTATGGGTATGCATTGCATACTAAGACAGTATATTGTCAAGAAACATGAACATAAACTGATACACTGGAATCTTCTAAATAACCAAATCACACCTTTTTTCTTGAGACCCATCTTTTGTAGCATATGCCACTATTTTATACTTCTTGAACTCTACTAGTTTCTATCCCACCTCATCTGTGATTTCCATATGTTGACATACTGGCATACACTGCAAGCCACTGCAACGCTTGCATGAACCATCCAAGAATGATGTCATATAGAATATCTAGCTATCCTCTATTTCACATAAATTTTTTGATAAGAACTCTCATGAAGATTCTGGTGGGGCTTCTATGCCACAATCCTGCAAAACATCATTAGTATGCAAATCTAAACATATAGAATGATAAACATCATAATGGTTAGAGAATTCAATATGTAGTCTACAACAACAAGTAGTGTATGTGTGATTTATCTTGACATAAAAAGGTTTAATCATTTCAAAAAATCTTTGAGAAATACTAATTTGAGGATAATCATATTGAAATTTATGAAAAAATTGGGTTTGAGTCATATCTAAAAAATGCTTTGGATGTAGCTCACGGTTACAACTACCGATTCTCCTTCTTACCACATCCCTTTGATTTGGAGATGGCCTTGTGTTATTCTTCCAATGCTCTTCAATTATTGTTCTCAAGGCTTCAACAAATTTTTTATCTTTTTGTGGCAGTCTCCCCAAGAATGCCCATAATTCAATTGAATCAGTGCCCTCAATTCTTTGTTGCCTTTGAACGACTTGATAAAGTTTTTCTACTAATTCTCATTTGTTCACTTGTCTTTCTAATAAGATGAGCTCTCTTTGTTTGATAGCTTACCAAAGTTGATGTAATGACACATCGGGTGACATTACTATCCTTTGAGCATGAGGTCCTACCCACACTCTCATTAGCATCCATTAGATTCTTCACAATAGTGTTTTCACTTGATGCATTCGATGTTCTCAACCCAAGAGTCTTCTCATGATGCTTCTATACTTTACAACCCCACATCATTTCAACAAGTAGTTGACACCTTGTAGTCTCATTTATCCTTTCAAAGAAGAATTTCCAAATCTTATTAGCATATCTTCTACAAGTGTGTGTTGAAATATTACCTTCCATGTGCTACAAAATATCCTCATCAATATTAATCAAATACTTTGGCTTTCTACACAAAATTCTAGGTGGTGTTCTCCTAGGTACATACATCTCAAGATTAAGAATTTTATCAATATTTAATTCAGGTGGGCTAGATTGTGTACCTTCAATCGATGGTGGAGTAGAAGACATACCTTGAGGTTCACATGGGGATGATGGCATACCTTCTTCCTCAAATCCGAGTGATGATGTACTCTCAACTTGAGATACGTTGGATGGTGTCCAACAATATCAAATTGTGGTAGATGGTGTCCCTCCATATTCACTTGTGGTAGATGGTGTCCCTCCATATTCACTTGTGCTTAATGGTGTCTCATCATATTCACTTGTCAAATGGGGTTTGTCTCCAACTACGGTATCTGAATCTGTCTTACCATGATTCTTTCACATTGGTGCCTTTTGTGCTGCCAATACCTTTTCTCTTTTTGATAGTTGAGGTTCCTCTTAAATTGGCTTGTTTTTCATCAATTGTTTCCAATTTCTTCTTTTCACGATATGCCTCCACCCGATCTCTCTCATTTTTTTGAAGGTTTCATACTCTTCATCTGTTAGTTTCTTCCTTGTTCTTTTCTTTAGCATGGTGGATAATTTTACCTATAGCATGGTAATGAGATGAATATTAGTTAGTCAAAAATGTATCCATTAAAATAAATCAAAATATATGTTATTCAAGGATTCATAAAGAATACTTACAATCATCATGTACAAGATTATTTCTAGCATAGAAAAAGGTCACATGAATTTTTTCAATGGAATGCCTTAAACAAATGTGGTAATGTGGCATGCCATGATTGCAAGATATGCTCAAAATGGAAGCATGGACAAGCCATGTGGTATGCACATCCATAATAAAGGATTGAGAAATGATGTTTTATTTTACTTCCTTAAAAATTATGTCATATATATGTGTATACAAAATGTGGAAGCATACATGGTGCAGGAGCACCATTGAATGAAAATTGTCAATTCAAGAAGTCATTGTCTAGGCTCTAGGATTTTGGAATTTTTGCATTAAATAAGGTCAATAAGACCATTTTCCATTCTAATGAGTCATTTTTTATGTTTCCTAGGTGTTTAGAAGGTTTAGATTTCAAAATTGCAAAAAGCATTGGTAAATTGCCAATTGTGCAAAAGGGCAAAATTGTAAAGTTGTAAAAAGCAGATTTTGAGGAAGGCAAATGGTCATACCATTTTAAATGTCAATTGAAGGTGTTAGGATAGTTAATTTTGTGGGAAAAATCATATATATGGTGGATAACATCGATGCAAAGATTTATTTTGAAGATTTGAAAGAAGATTGAATTGAAAAATCACTATTTTTTCATATTTTTTGTATTTCTTTGTCTTTTGCAACCTTGGTATGGACCATACAGAGAGGTTTTGAATATAAATCTTCTTGAATCACTTTGGGGCCTATCTTAACAATGTCCTGCATTTTATTTGAGACTATAACTCCAATTCTAGTGGTAGTATGGATTGAATCTCTTGTTGCAGGTCTATGTGCCCTGATTAAAGGGTGTTGAAGGTTTCAATTGTGTAAACTGGCCCATTCCACTCACTATGATTACTATAATTGGTGGAATGGGTTTACACCATCAATAAATAGGTGAGGGAATTATTTTTGTGTGTAGGGGAGGTCTAAAAGGGTTTTGGGCATGAAGTCGTAAAGTGAAATTTTGAGTGGTTTTGATATGCTAAAGTGTGTTTTATGTTGGGGAAATGTGGTTTCTTGTTATATTGAATTTTTGCAGGCCATTTTAGACCTGTTTGAAGTATTCATAATATTGTGTGAGGGTTGGATGAGTGTTTTTCAATAAACCCCTAGTTTCTTGGGTAAAAAGGAGGGTTTTATGATTTGGCACTTTGGTGAGTGATTTTTTGAAAAACATTGGTGGAATCCTTGGTTTGATAACATATAGATTGCTTCTCAATTGAGTTTGGTGTTTTGGAAAAGGACTTAAGATAAGGTCCTTTGTAAAAGAGGCCTAATTTGAGGCCTAGTTGGTGTAGAAATCTAGTTTCGATGAAGTTTTAACAAAGAAGCCTATTGTGGCTTGTTGATATGTTATTGTGTTCCTTGTTGGGACTTTGAGAAGATTCGGGTCTTGTTCTAAGATGACCTTCTCTAAAAGATATACTTGGTTGAGTGAGTTAGCTATGCTACAAGGATGATTGTTGAGTTGGTGAAAGTGAACAATTTTATGAATTATTAATTGAGAATTGTTGTTGTTGGTTGATTTTGTGTTGAGTTGTGTTACAGGACCTCTTTTGATTGCATCAATACACAAGGTAAGCTGATTGTTAAATAACAAAATGCCTCAAAGAGATGTGGTTTTGGTGCAGTAGGGGGTTTGAGAGTCTAATAAGGTTAATTATGACTACTTCACAATCTAGGATCTATACTTCATTGGAGTAGGTTAGTTTTAGGATATGCAAGGTGTGTGCATTTTTTTTTGTGCAAGGGAAAATAAGAATCCATCGTTTGGTTGTTGTCCTCTCAAGAAATACAAAAGTTTTCCAATGAAAATGGATGGTTACAAGTTGGTGATTGAGGAAAGAGAATTCAATGAGACTGTAAGTTTGTTCCTAAAGCATGGGTAAACATTTATAAATGTGTTTCAAGTAGTGGTAGAGCATTTGAAGGTTTGGATTATGCTTTTCTAATAAACCCTCATTTAGAAAGCTTGTTTGGGAGCATAAAGTAATGGTTTTGTTGAACAACATTTATTTGAGCCTTTCCATTCCTAAAATTGGTTGAATCTGGTGTTTTCTAACCTAGATAAAGACTTTTTGGAGTTATTAGGTGTTTTGGTGGTGATTTTAGGATACTTCATTTGTAAATTTCACCTAATTTGAGGCTTATTTCGACATTCAGTCAAGTTTTTTGATGTTTGTTTCAAAACAAGTTTAACTGACATTAAGGTATGCGAATGTATTTCAAAATGGGATTCATATTGTGCCTTTAGGTTTTAAAGATAAAAAATGACTAAAGATGGATCACCTGATTGAAGGGTTTGGTGACCTTCTTGGAATATGGTGGATAGTTTGCTAGAAGGAGTGAATCTGATAAAATAATTAAAAGGTTGATTTTTTATATTTGGAAACTATTTAAAATATGTTGGAAACTATATTTCAATGCTTGGTAGAAGTTAGAAAGGCTAACTTGTCAAATTTGTTGTTTTGAGAAAAGTTGACTCCTTATGTAAAATGATGTTATAACTAGAAGAATTAAAGATCCTGATAGATCAGTGGTTTTTGAATGTGTATTTGGTTTATTTCAATCAATAACATGTTGATTACAGTGTATTGGATGTCTGGATAAAGGTTGGTAGCAAGAATCCATGCTTTGTCAAGTTATTTTGCCATGTAAGTTGCATTGAAGAGTGAATTAGTGAATCATGAAGGAATTGAATGGATCTGAGTTTATAATTAGGTTTATGCTATGTTACAATCAATTTTATGATGATTAATCTATTTTTGAGTCTGACAAAGAGTTGGATCCAAGTTCTAATGTTTTTTGGAAATATGAAATCAACTGAAATTGAAGGATTTTGATGAAAAGATGACTGAGTTTGTTGGTTGATCTTCTCCAATTTAAGTTAGGGTCAGAAGTACCCTTGATGATTTGTGGATCTTGGTAGATGCTCTACATCGGGTTTAAAAATGTAATTGGTAAGTGTATATAATTGTGTAATTTAAAATTTGCATTGAAAACCTAAGGTTATAATGACAAACAAAAAATGATCAACATGGAATATGAAAAATAAAAAAATGAAAGCAAGCCACAATAGAATTAAAGAAAATATGTAAAGAATTCACATACCTAGAAAACCAGAGCTTCAAATGGAGGAGTTCAACCCAATTATGTAGCCTTTGATTCATCTTTCTTCAAACTCAACAATTTGACTTTTTCAAAAGCTTGTTCCCCTCCAAACTTCAATTGTATATCACTTTTGAATGGAATTCAAACTTGAATTGATATTATATGTCTTTCAATGTGAAAAATATGCTATTTCATCCAAAGGTGGTGGAAATATCATGAAAAAGGTGGTGGAATGTGAAAAACATGCATGCACACTTCACAACATCATCACAAAGTGTCTTTTTGTCATCACACATGCAAAACTAGGAGAATATGCAAAATGTGAGCCTTGAGATCACAGGTATATTGATTTTTTTACTGTTTTTAGTGCAAGACAAAATACGCTCATTTTATAATGTAAGCACATTATTTCTTGCTAAAACAGTCATATCTCTACTTCAAAACATGCTCGCATTATGTGAAAGATGGTTTTTTAATAGATTTATTTTCTCTCTTTGTCTATACCCTCTACCCTAATTCTATATCTCTCCCCTATACCCTTATAGTAGAGGAGATAGAGGTGAGTGTGTGTGTGTGTGTGTGAGAGAGAGAGAGAGAGAGTTCAAGGCAAGGAGAGGAGAAATATATAGTACAAAGGGAGGGGGTTCAGGGTTTACGATTTCAGGGTAGAGGGTAGAGGGTGTTGGGTTGAGAGATAGAGAGTGGGAGAAAGAGAGAGAGGGAGAGAGAGAGAGAGGGAGAGAGAGTGGGAGAGATGGAGATAGAGAGGGAGGAGAGAGGGGAGGTGGGAGAAAGAGAGAGGAGAGGGGAGAGAGGGGGAGAGGGGGAGATAGGGGTAGAAAGAGGGAGAGAGAGGGAGAGAGGTAGGGAGAGGGAGAGTGCGAGAAAGAGAGAGTGGGATTGATTAAACAATGAGAGAGAGACCTAAGAGAGGGAGAGGGGGTAGGAGGGATAGATTTGAGAGAGAGAGAGGTAGTGGGAGAGAGATAGAGGGTATAGGGTTAAGAGTTAAGGGTTTAAGGGTAAAGGGTTTAAAGGGTTAATGGTTAAGGATAGAGGGTAGATAGATAGGAGTGATAAAGAGAGAGACCTGAGAGAGAGAGATGGGGTAGGAGGGAGATTCTCAACCCTTAAACCCTTTATCCTCTACCCTATAAACCCTTAAACAATCAACCCTAAACCCTAAACCCTCAACCCTCAACCCTCAACCCTCAGTCCTTAAACCCTAATCCCTCAACCCCTATACCCTCTTAATACCTTAACCCTTAACCATCAACCCTCAACCCTCGACCCTTAAACCCCAATCCCTCAAACCCTATACCCTCTTAATCCCTCAACCCTCAACCCTTAACACAATCCCTCAACCCCTATACCCTCTTAATCCCTCAACCCTTAAACCCTATTCCCTCAACCCCTATACCCTCTACCCTATACATTGTACCCTAAACCCTAATCCCCTAACCCTATACCCTCAATCCTCTACCCTCAACCTTAAACCCTCAACCCTCAAAACCTCTACCCTCTACCATATAAACCCTTAAACACTCAACCCTAAACCCTAAACCCTAAACCCTTAAACCCTAAAAGCTTAAACCCTCTACACTCTACCCTCAATCATCTACCCTTTATCCTCTACCCTCAACCATAATATCTCAACCCATATACCCTCATAATCCCTCAACCCTAAAACCCTATTCCCTCAACCCTTATACCCTCTACCCTATACATTGGACCCTCAACCATAATACCCTAGCCCTATACCCTCAACCTTAAACTCCCAAACCCTCTACCCTCTACCCTCTACCCTCTAAACCCTTAAAAACTCAATCCTAAAACCTAAACCCTCAACCCTTAAACCCTCTACCCTCTACCCTCAATCCTCTACCCTCTTCCCTCAACCCTAATCCCTCAACCCCTATACCCTCATAATCCCTCAACCCTCAACCTTCAACCCTTAAAAACTAATCCCTCAACCCCTATACCCTCTTCATCCCTCAACCCTCAACCCTTAACCCTTAAACCATAATCCCTCAACCCTTATACCCATTTAATCCCTCAACCCTCAAACCTTAAACCCTAATCCATCAACCCCTATACCCTCTTAATCCCTCAACCCTCAACCATTAAACCCTAATCCCTCAACACCTATACCCTCTTAATTCCTCAACCCTCAAGCCTTAAACCCTATACCCTCTTAATCCATCAACCCTCAACCCTTAAACCCCAATCCCTCAACCCCTATACCCTTTTAATCCCTCAACCCTCAACCCCCAATCCTCAACCCTTAAACCCTAATCCCTCAACCCCTATACCCTCTTAATCACTCAACCCTCAACCCTCAACCCTCAACGCTCAATCCTCAACCCTCAACCTTCAACCCTTATACCATCTTAATCCCTCAACCCTCAACCCTCAACCCTTAAACCCTAATCCCTCAACCCATATACCCTCTTAATCCCTCAACACTCAACCCTCAATCCTTAAACCCTAATCCCTACACCCATATACCCTCTACCCTATACATTGGACCCTCAAGCCTAATCCCCTAACACTATACCCTCAATCCTCTACCCTCAACCTTAAACCCTCAACCTTCAACCCTCTACCCCCTACCCTATAAGACCTTAAACACTCAACCCTAAACCCTAAACCCTAAACCTTTAAACCCTCTACCCTCTACCCTCTACCCTCCACCCTCTACCCACAACCCACAACCCTAATCCCTCAACCCCTATACCCTCTTAATCCCTCAACCCTCAACACTTAACCCTTAAACCCTAATCCCTCAACCCCTATACCTTCTTAATCCCTCAACCATCAACCCTAAACCCTTAAACCCTAATCCCTCAGCCCCTATACCCTCTTAATCTGTCAACCCTCAACCATTAAAACCTAATCCCTCAACCCGTATACCCTCTTAATCCCTCAACCCTCAACCCTTAAACCCTTATCCCTCAACCCCTATACACATTTAATCCCTCAACCCTCAAAATTCAACTCTTAAACCCTAATCCCTCAACCCCTATACCCTCTTAATCCCTCAACCCTTAAACCTTATTCCCTCAACCCCTATACCCTCTACCCTATACATTGGACCCTAATCCCTAATCCCCTAACCCAATACCCTCAATCCTCTACCCTTAAAATTAAACCCTCAACCCCCAAACTATCAACCCTCAAACCTTAACCCTCTACCCTATAAACCCTTAAACACTCAACCCTAAACCCGAAACCCTTAAACCCTAAACCCTCTACCCTCTACCCTCTACCCTCTACCCTCTACCCTCAAACCTAATCCATAAACCCCTATACCCTCTTAATCCCTCAACCCTCAACCCTCAACCCTCAACCCTCAACCCTTAAACCCTAACCCCTCAACCCTCTTAATCCCTCAACCCTCAACCCTCAACCCTCAACCCTAATCCATCAACCCCTATACCCTCTTAATCCCTCAACCCTCAACCCTTAAACCCTAATCCCTCAACCCCTATACCCTCTTAATCCCTCAACACTCAACCCTCAAACCTTAAACACTAATCCCTAAAACCCTTTACCCGCTAAACCCTCAACCCTTAAAACCTAATCTGTCAACACCTATACCCTCTTAATCCCTCAACCCTCAACACTAAAAACCCTAATCCCTCAACCCCTATACCCTCTACCCTATACACTGGACCCTCAACCCTAATCCCCTAACCCTACACCCTCAATCCTCTACCCTCAACCTTAAACCCTCAAACCCTCTACCCTCTACTCTCTATCATCTACACTATAAACCCTTAAACACTCAACCCTAAATCCTAAACCCATAAACCTTAAATACTATACCCTTAAACCCTCTACCCTCTACCCTAATACCCCAACCCTTAAACCCACTTATTAAACTCTCTACCCTAATCCCTCAACCCATATATCCTCTACCCTATACATTGGACCCTCAGCCCTAATCCCCTAACCCTATACCCTCAACCCTTAAAGCCTCTACCCTTTACCCTATAAACCCTTAAACACTCAACCCTAAACCCTCAACCCTCAAAACCATAAACCCTTAAACACTCTACCCTCTACCTTCATTCCTCTACCCTCTACCCTCAACCCTAATACCCCAACCCTTAAACCCTTAAACCCACTTAGTAAACTCTCTACCCTAATCCATCAACCCTCTTGACCCTTAATCTCTCAACCCCTATACCATCTACCCTATACATTGGACCCTCAACCCTAATCCCCCAACATCATACCCTCAATCCTCTACCTCAACCCTAAACTTCAAATTCTTAAACCTTCAACCTCTACCATCCGGCCTCTATAAACACTAACCCTAAACCCTAAACCCTAAGCTCCTAAACCCTAAACCCTAAACCCTAAAACCTCAACCCTTAAAACCTAATCCCTTAAACCTCTACCTCGAACTCCTTCAAACACTTAGTAAACTTTCACCTTAACTCTCAACCCTATACCTCTACCATATACATTGGACCCTCAACCCTAATCCCCTCAACCCTATACCCTTAATCATCCACCCTCAACCTTAAACCCTAAAACCTTAACCCTTAAACCCTCTACCCTCTACCATCTACCCTTTACCCTATACATTAAACACCCAACCCTCAATTCTCAACCCTCAACCCTTAATCCCTCAATCCTCAACCCTCAAACCCTCAACCCCGATACCCTCTACCCTATACATTGGAAACTTAACCCCAATCCTTCAACCATATATACCCTCAACCCTAATCCCTCAACCCTATACCCTCAACCCAATACCCTAATCCCTCAACCCTACATGTCGTCAACCATATACCTTCTATTCTCAACCCTCATATATTTATGTCCCTCCCTCCTCTTCTCTCCTCTCTATCCATCCATCAACCCTAAACCCTAAACACTTAAACACTCAACCCTCAACCCTCAACCCTCAACCCTTAAACCCTAAACACTTAAACCCTCTATCCTCTACCCTCTACCCTCTACCCAATACCCTCTACCCTAAACCCTAATCCATCAACCCTTACACCCTTAAATCCAAGAAAAATCTTTACCCTAATCCCTAAAAAACTCAACCCTTATGTGTGGTATAAAATATGTCCTATAATTTTAGTATAACACACCTTCATGCAATGTATTACTTAAAAAGAAATCTAAATAGCAGAAATAAAGCTACAACTATCCTTCTAATTCATTCCATGGTTCTCTAATCCCAAGGAATCCTGTAAATTATGCTCTCAGATCTTATTATTGCTGCACATTAACTTGCAAAGATTGGCAACTCAAGATACAAGATGCTACAGTGAAGTCTACATGCTTATGTTTTTGGATTTTTTATATTTGAAGCATAAAAATCAAATGATCCTATGATGAAATGATACTAAAATAGAAATGTTGACAATGATGATGATGATCAAATGTAAATGCTAAATGAAATATGTGATGAACTAAACTATCCAAAATAAAATTGCTATTACAACATTAAAATGAGCTAAAATGCTCTTTGAATTCTCTCACAAATGCACTAAAATTTAGCAGCATAAGCTTGTCCAAATCTTCATGTTGAAAATTTGTAGCAAAAGGGTCCTATTTATAGATTTTTCTAAGACTCAAGGTGATGTGGCATTAACGGACGGTCTGGATTGCGATCCTATGGCATCAATGACAGAGCATCGGGAGGTTAGAGGGAATCAGGGAGATGGTTCCCTTCAACAAGAAAAATTGCCAAGTGTTAAAATGAGTCACAGAGAAGGAGGAGCCATGTGTCTTAGTTAGTTCCAAAATGGTTGCAAATTTGTTGAAGATATTTCATATTTTCCAATTTATAAAATTCATTTTTGTGAGACACATGATGAGGTGGTAGGTGGGTTGGAGGTGGTGAGAGGAAATATGTAGAAATGTACTTAAATTGAATTAAAAATTTAATTTAAAAAGAGATGGTAAATTAGCAAGATGCCAAATTAATTCATTTGTGCATTTTAACCAATTTTAGAAGAATATGCCAATTTGAATTTAAAAATTCAAATTTAAGAGGGAAAGGGGAAACCAATTAAATAACAAATTGATTTAATTTGTCCATTTAATTAATTTTAGAAAGAAGGTGAATTTTGAAAAAGAAGAATTAGAATATGAGCCATATAGATAAATTTTACAATTTATTTATAATAGTAGAGGAAAATAAGAAAATTAATCAAATACCAAGTATTTAATTAATATGATGCTCTAGACCATTTTTGCGTGCATACATTTTGCCCCTCTTTGAAGTGATGTGCACAACCACATTGCTTCAAAGAATAAATTTTCCCAGACCATGATGGTAAAAAAATTCAACATGCCCTAGACTTTGATGTACAACGATGATGAAAGGATGCCCCCTCGGGAGGTAAATCAGGGATTTTTGAATTTTTGATGATTTTTTAATTTTTTTGATGATTTAAATGATTTTTCGATGATGTGTTGATGATCGATAGAGTTGATAAGTATGACCCGATTTATCTCCCAAAAATTAGAAGAGATTCGCCACACTACTAATTAGTTGATGAAAAGGCACCTTTGAAAAATTAAATAAAATGCCACCATAATTACCCCTTAATTCACCTTTAAAAGGGTAAAAAGCATAAATGATAAGTTCATTTGTAACTTAAGCATTTTGAAAACTGAGAGCCTATAGAGAAAAGATGGATAGAATTCCATGCCACACACATCAATTCAAGAGAGTTCGTTGCCACCATCATTTGGCCATGTACGGACCTCTGATATGTACCCCGAAAATGGCTTTTGAATTTTAAAAATTTGATTTTACCACTTTAAAATCCATTTGAAATTTTGAATTTTTCCCACATTTTAGCGCATAGGGTACCCATTTCAATGCATAAGAATCCTGCAATAGCACATATTTTTTAGGTTAGGAGCCCAAAATTAGATTAGCACAAGCAGAACCCGCTTCAGTGCATTAGGTCAATAGATTAGCACATCCGACAAATAACACATCCATAGGATATAGTTGCGCATAGGGTTGATAAAGTAGCACATTTGGGAAACAGTGCATAGGGACTATGTTCTGGTGCATAGAATACATTTTCTAGCACATCAATGAAATAGTGCATCAGGACTCTGTTCTGGCACATACATTAGTTTTTCTAGGGTATCTAATAAATTAGCACATAGAAACCTTGTTTTAGTGCATGCAACCAAAATTGATGTTTTTGATGATTAATGATCACATCAGCCGATGATAGGATGATGTTGATTGACAGGTTGATGATCATCCTCATGATAGGTGAGGAACGATGAATAGGATAGGTTGATTGATCGATTGACTGGTAATCATCCTCATGATAGGCAAGGAATGATGAATAGATAGATTGATGTTGATTGATAGGTTGATTGTCCTCATGATAGGCGAGGAACAATGAATAGAATAGGTTGATTGATCGATCTCATGACAAATGAGAATTGAATGATAGGTTACGTGATCCTTGAGATTTGATCAGAATCTCACCCGAGCTAACTTGATTAGATGATGTGCTTGATTGATAGGCTGATTGAATGATTTGCTGACTTGATGTTTTAATTTTATTCTATGAGGGTGGCTTAGGGAACCTTCAAGTTCACGAGCACTTTCCAGGGACATGGGACATGATCCCATAGCTGACTCCAATAGATCTTGCCATTATAGACCAGTGTGGCTTGACTTTTCTAATTGACATGCCCTAGTACCGAATTAATTGGGGGCTACTAACAACACTTGCAGAGAGGTGGCATAGCGACCACAACACTTTTCATTTTCCAATAGGAGAGATGACAGTGACCCCCGAGGATGTATATCAGATACTGAGGATACCAGTTGTGGGGACCTTGGTTATGTATGATGTTAAGGAGCAAGGAGGGACAAATGCCCTACGATAGATGTTTCATGATGATGGACTTACAGGCTATAAGATATCTTGGCAAGAGTTGATTGTGACTCAGCAGCCATTACCTTGTGTGCTAGCAAGCTTCATTGGAGGATTTTTCTGCCCTGACCATAAGTCGAAGGGCCTTTTAGTTGGCTGGGAGTGATTGCTAGAGAGTATTATTTCTTATGGCATGATATATTCTTTGGGTTTGTGCATGTTGGCACATTTATATCATGACCTGCACCAAGTGGTGTATCTTCAAGAAAAATTTTGTCAATCGGATGCACACTATTACAACTTTGGGCCTAGGAGCATATTGTGATTACATGGCCAGTGGGAGACAGGCTGCAGCCAATAGGATGATCGTATGTTTTTGGATACATAGGGCCACTTGTCCAACTTAAGCTAGACAAGTTAAAGTATTGGAGACAGGTCCTAGATGACCTAGATACTGTGATTTGGCGACCTTAATTAGATTGTGAGCCATGGCCAGAGGATGGTAAAAAGTTATCTTTCACTTTTTGAAATAGATATTTGATAGGTCAAACACCTTACATTCTTGAGAGGTTTATGTTTAGCAGGGTGCATAGATAGTATGGTCACATCTAGGGGATACCACAAGGGGTAGCACATTATGTACAATGGAGGCAAGACATACCAGAGTGGTGACCAGTGATTGACTATGATGCAGCTTGTGCAGAGTATTACGACCTACAACTGATTTTATAGTAGTACCATCCTGAGGTTGTCGATGCTTAGATGATGGTGGATTGCACAAAGTATTTCCATATGCATCCTTTTTTGTGGATTTCTAGTCTTGATGTGCTGGCACCAATTTTGGAGGTGGGGAAGAGAGTAGGGCCGACCATGCAGCCCAGAGGCAAAGATGGAGGAGGGGAAGGTGGAGATGATGGTGGTGATGGTGGAGGGGATGATGGTGGAGATGGAGGTGGAGAAGGCCAGGATAATGGTGGAGGAGGTGGTGGTGTATCAAACTTTGGGGTTCTCCCCAAGAGGCAGAGGTTAGGACCAGGCAGGCAGCAGCCACTGATAGTGTGAATTCCCTCACAAAGACAAAAAACATATATTTTTGGGTTATAGGAACAAGTTCAGACTTTGTAGGCATAGCTCCAGACACTTTAGGGACATCTTGCCCAAGCCCAGACACAGATTCAAGCACAAGATCCGATACAAGTGTAAATCTAGGGATAGATGGTGCAACTACAAGCCTAGGGCCCAGGTAGCTACACTGACTACAGAGAGGGATGTTGCGAGGAGAAAGGAGGCATAGGCTATGGTCATAGTAGATAGGATACAGACTAAATCTCAGGATACAATTACTATCGATCTGGTTACAGAGCTTAGAGAGTTCACCAAGGAGGTGAAATACTATAGAGGTAGATACCATGAGGTTGTACCAGCAACACAATGAGTCAGCTATGCTAGATCCAGATCCAAACAATCGCACTCCCACACAAACAATAGAGGGGTTACACAACCACTTTCACCAGACGGAGCTCCACCAGGGACAGGACCATCAGGGGTTGGATAGAGACTGGCCACATCAGGTGACAACACCACATGATCTCCTAGGAATACTTGATTTTATACTATGATTCAAAGACTCAACCTTGTGCCACATTTTTGATGTATCACTTTCTCAATTTTATATCATTGTATACTTGACATATTTTCATGAGGTTATATGATATGTGGTGGCATTTTGTGATCTTATGCGTTGATGTTTTCTTATATATGGATGCATTTAATTTATGTTTTATATGATTATGCCATGTTCGATATGATTATGCTATGGATGCATGTATGGATGAAAATGGTTTTTTATTATGTTTAGATGGATTTATGAGATGGGTGATATGGATGAAAATGACATGAAATGTGATTTTTGTTGTTTTTCATATGTATATTAATGTATGGATGCAAATGGTTCTATCATGAACTGCAAATGAATGATTATATATGGATATGGATGGTTTATGGATGCAAATGTGGTACATGCATATGTATGAATGTATGATTTTTATGCTATGATTAGGATGAATGTTATGACGAAGATGAAATGTAATGCACTTTTCCATATTTTTGGTATTTTTTATGCAAATATATGAAATGGATTATGATTATGAATGCAAATGGATCATGATGTTGAATGAATTTATGATTCTATTATGATGAATGACTATGGATGAATTATGAATGAATGAAATAAATACATTTTTTATGACCTTGATGTAAGGATAAGGATTGTGAATGATGATGGTATTATGCTTTATTTTTGGAAATTTTAAAATGCAAATGTATGTATGATATGGAATGAAAATGAAAATGAAAATGAATGATTTTTTTGTTATGTCAAGTATACTCAATCCTGTAGAAAGAAATAACATCAGCCTTGAGAATTACCAGTTTAGAAAATCTATAATGCAGATGTAGGCTAAAATGAAATGCAATTCTATCGATGCAATGTTGTCAATCTTATTCATTGTGCATATTGTCATCATTGATCATTTTATTATGTTGAAAGTTAGTACAAATATCGATGGCATAAAATAGACCATGATGACCTGAGTACAACTTCCATACAACTTCTATTGAGATTTGATAATGCAAGATAACACAAGCATCTAAGTATAATTAGACCAAGATGACCTAAGTATCACTTGTGTAAACAGACAAGAGTTAATCATGTTCCTGTGCAAATTCAGAATGTCATCAATTATACTTTGTGAAGCATGTCTCGTGACAATTTGCACAATAATAATTGACTCACAAGCAGCAAACAAGGAAAAATATCATTCTTGATCATAGTGCCTCTAGTTTGTGACATCATCGAGGTACTCTCGAGAAATGATAACAACAATCATGATACATCATTTGAACATTTTTGTTAAGGTGATCCAACCATTATTCAGAAGATGATCCTTCAATAATGAAATGATTTGATTTGATGTTGATGTTTGATTTGAATGATTGATTGGATTGGATTGATTTTCGATGCTGAGATTTTGAATGGTTATTGTGATTTTTGTTTTGATGTTGTGATTTGTTGATTGCTTGTCTGTTGAGTTAAGCTCAATAGTGATTTTCCCCTAATGAGATCAGGATTTTGCCCCCAGTGAGAACAAACCAAATTTATTATGGATATATACAATGAAAACCAAGCCAGAGTGGGATGACCGCGTTAGCCAAATATGGACATGAAGCTTGTTGTAAGATATGCATGAATGCACAAGGATGACAAAAGCATATAGTCAACACATGCTCAAAAAGATGGAGAAGCCGACCTATCACAAATAGCGTCTATTTACTAGGTTTTCACCATTTTTTTTTATTGCACTTTTCAAATTGTATGATTTTTTTGTTGTTACCAAGACACCTGTTTGCCAGGTTTTCATCAAGGCAACCAATTTTTTATTTTTCCCTTTTTTTTTGTATTTTTCTCTTTTTTTATTTTTTTTTTTTATGTTGTCACCAAGATGCCTGTTTGCTAGGTTTTCATCACGGCGGCCATTTTTTTCAGAAATTTTCTAATTTTTAGGATTTTTTCAAGTTTTTTTCTACTTTTTATGATTTTTTCAGGACTTTTTCTGCTTTTTATGATTTTTCAAGACTTTTTCTACTTTTTATGATTTTTTCAAGACTTTTAACATGCATTGGATGCATCAAGTATAGAAATTCTTCAGGTGAAGGTTGTTCATCGGTTCTTCAAATAGATCCCCCTTGGGTGTAGATAACTGATATGCCCCCTATCCAAAGACTAAAACCACAACAAAAGGACATAACCAATTAGGTTCAAATTTTCCTTTGTTTTCTCGGTCATACTAATTACAGGAATTTTATTTTAGTACCAGATCACCAACTTGGAATGTCCTAGGTTTGACTTCATGATTGTAGCTTCAAGACATTCTCTTCTGATAAAATTTCAGGTGACTCATTGCCAACTGATGACATTCATCCAACAACTCAAGCTCCTGCAATCTAGAAACATAGTAATCTTCATCTATAATGAAACCTTTCAAGGATACCCAGAGTGAGGGTATCTTAACCTCGACTAGCAATATTGCTTTGGATCCATAGACCAGTGCATATGGTATGGCTCTCATGGGTGTTCGGATGCTTGTACAATAGGCCCACAAAGTAGGGTTTAATTGAACATGCCAGTCACGTCCAACATTGTTGACAGTTTTCTTTATGATTTTCAGGATTTTTTTGTTTGAGGCTTTAGCTTAGTTGTTCCCTTGAGGGTATTAGGGTTTAGAAAATTGATGTTGGATACATAATATTTCACAGAGTTTGTGTACATCTTGATTCTTGAAAGGTCTTCCATTATCAGTGAAAATGGATTGAGGGATACCGTATCTACAAATGATGTATTTTAGGATGAATGAGGAGATCTGATTCCCTGTGATGTTGATTAGAGGCATGCCTTCAACTTACTTTTTGAAGTATTATGTGGATGTGATAATGAACTTGTGTCCATTGGATGAAGGTGGGTGAATTTTTCCCACAAGATCCAACGCCCATTGATAGAATGGCCATGTTGAAGCAAAGGGTTATAATTCTAGTGCCAATGCGTGAATAAGGCTTCTCTCTCCATAGTCGGCTAGTAGTATCCCAAATGGAGGAGTTTCTCAGTGAGGGTTAGGCCACTTGAATGAGTGTCGTGAATAACTCCATGGACTTCTTGTAAATTTGTGTTAGACTCGTCACTTTCTAGACATTGTAAGAGAGTTCCATCAAGACCTCGTTGGTAGAGAACATCAACTATAAGGGTATGGTGAGCAACTTAGTAGATGAAATTTCATTTCTAGTTGTGGGAAAGATCAGGAGGAAGAATATAATCTTTTAAGTAAGTGTATATCTTTCTGGAGATGGAGGTATTGGCACCGTCTAGGTGGAAAATAAGTTGGGACTCAGAGTCATCATATGCGGGGGTAAATAGTTGCTCCACCATGAACTCATAGCAGCCACATTTCTCTAAAATCTTCAGCAAAGAAGTAATAGTATCCATAACATCGGCAGCCTTGTCACTCCTTGGGATTTGACCAAATTTGATGTCAACAAAATACTTCTTGAAGTCATCAATCATTCTCTTGTAAGGCATTAGCTTGTTTTCTTTGGTTTCATAATCATTGTTGGACCTGATTGATAACTAGTTGTGAATCCTCATAAACCTAGAGCTCTACAATTTTCCATTCCACAACTATCTTGATTCTGATAATGAGTGCTTCATATTCAGTTGTATTGTTGGTGCAAGGAAACATCAAGCGATAGGATTTCATAATGGTATTCCCTAGGGGAGTGATGAATAGGATTCTCACTCCTGATCCATGTTGAGTGAAGGAACCATCAAAATATAACACCCATTATTTTGTTGTTATTGTCAATACATCTGCATCTGGAAATTCAATATGGAGTGGATGATCATCGTGAAGTGGTGCCTCAGCTAGTTGATCAACAATGACTTGCCCTTTGATAGCTTTTATGTTGACATATTGGATTTTGAATTCACTAAGAACCATTACCCACTTAGCCAGTCTTCCTATCAAATTTTCTTTGCTTAGGAGATACTTTAGTGGATCAATCTTGGCTATGAGCTTAACTATGTGAGTCAACATATATTGTCGCAATTGTTGGGTAGCAAACACTACAAGTAGACAAGCCTTCTCAATGGAGGTTTAATTGATCTCATATCCATTCAAGGTTCTACTGATATAATAAATTACTATTTCCTTCCCCATTGAATCTTCCTGTGCCAACAAGCCTCCTAATGATCGGTCAATAGTGCTGATGTACAGTAAAAGAGGCTTCCCTTCTGCTGGAGGTGCCAGAACTGGTGGACTCATCAGGTATTGTTTTAGTTGGTTGAAATTTTCTTCACACTTCTCGTCCCATCAAAAATAAATATTCTTGTACAGGAGATGAGTGAAAGGATGAGTCTTATCAACTAATTGTGAGATAAATCTTCTGATTGGGGTGGGTGCATGGAAATGAGTAGCCATTTTGTGGACACATTCAAAAAAACTTTTGAAAAGTCATAATGTGAGCTTGTTATAATGTGCTCGTGTTATGGCTTGTTGTGTCAATCCTAAGGCTCGACAACAACAAGCCAATAATGTGAGTGTGTTATAACGCGCTCGTGTTATTGCTTGTTAAAAGAAAAAAAAATAGAAATGTTGTCATTCTTATTTTGACTATTTTTCTTCTAACCATGGCCAAAACCCCCATATTTCACACTCATGTTCTAGGAGGATCCATTCAGCAAAACTATTCACCAACAATTTCTATTTCTTTGCAACAATGGCACCACGAAGAGGAGGAGGTGTGAGAGGTAAGGATTTTATGCTTTTTGTTTTGAATTAGTTAGTTTTAGGTTGAATTTGATATATATTTGTTTGAATTTTTAAGAGATGCAAATCAACCTACAAACCCTCAAGATCCTCAATAGGAAGACCAACCAAATCCTTAAGATCAAAATCAACTACAACAACAACCTCCTCCACCAATCACTCAACCCCCTCCTAACACTCAACAAAATTTAATGAGTGAAATTGAGAACAACAAAAAGAAAATTGAGGATTTGATCAGTAGGTTGAGTGATCCAAATGGTTCAACCACAGAAAGAATGACCCTATCAAATTCATTGAAAGATATGTTAAAAAATGTAGATTCAATTAGCAAACAAATAACTAGATGGCAAGATAAGAGGTAGGCGGCTAGGGATTATTATGCAAATAAACTATCATACAAATATGTAAAGGATTTAAAAATTACAAAAGGTGATTTGTGCTCATTATTCACTGACCTATGCACAAATCAAAATCTTACCCTCAATGCGAAGAGGTTTCCTATCCATTGGCGCCACCACCAATAGATTAGGGACTAATTTTATGATAGGTGGTACAAGGTCTTCAATTACCCACCGTAATTGTCCTTGGAAAACTATATAGTGAGTTCATATTGAACAAAATCCCAAATTATTTTGATATGAGGGATTTCTAGGGGAGAGGTGGGGGGTCAGCTCAAGATAGACCCGATGCACAACTGGATCCTACGTGGCAAGGTAGATGAGCTCTCGCTAGGCCAACTTGTGAGCACGTTGTTATACCTTCCATTGTGAAGGAAAGTGCTAATGTAGAGAAATTGTAGGCGATCAACACTTTGACCCAAAGTGTGATCCATCATATTAGCCCTATTCTATAGTACCATCTAGGGGAGTCTTCGAGTGGTGGCCTTCGAACCCATGTGTGTCAATCTTGCAGGGTGACTTGTTCATATGACCCCAGCGACACTCAGGAGGCTGCTACATAGGTTATGTCTACAACTATGGAGATGGAGAGGGTAGTTGACATTTTGCATGAGGCATATGGCATTGATAGTCAGGTAAAATTTAGCATGTTCATTGAATTTAATTTATTAAATTTTGATTTTGAAATGCAAGATTAACTAAAAATATTTTATGGTTTTAATAAAATTGTAGGGTCACAGTGCTGAGACTAGATACACCAGCCCTCCACCTACTTATTTATGTAGTACACCTATCGTTGGGGTATGTAACTAGTAAAAAATTATAAATTTATTACATGTTAATAGCACTATTTTATGAATGGTAATTTAATATGCGAATTTGGATGTTGAATAGACTAATATTAGAGGTTTCAATGGAACACTTCCTAGTGGTGGTGGATTTACTCAAACCTACACAGAGGTAATAGAATAAAGAGTTTAACTAATGAATTGTACTTAATAGATTTGTTTAGTTTATATGCACATCGTTGAATACGTTGAATAATTTTTTATTTTATTTTCAGATGTTGCAAGTTGAAACACCTCCAAATGTGACAAGGGCAATGGAGATTGGTGTGTCATACACTATACAATCCTTGATGGCTCTGACAAGGGAGGTATGAGGAAAATTAGTAAATTTCAATTTACATTCGTCAAGTTGTAGATGTTAGCTAGTGAAAAATCAAATCATTATTGATTCACGTAGTTTAATTTCTATTTGTATGGTTTATACAGGGCTTGAGCATGCCTGAGCATGGGTGTGAGAATATATCCCTCATGGAGAGAGATCATGAGATGGTGGTAAGTGATTTTTTTTTCAAATATATCATTTTTTATAATGTAATTTCTATATATTCATGTCTTTACTTCTTATTGTAACAATTAAAACTTCACCATGATCTAACACTAGGAGGAGTAGCAGGAGCACTCCTCGAGCATAGCAAAAATGAGTGACAGATCTATCACCATCCGATCGAAAAGGAAAGGGAAATATTTTATTTCCAAAGCATGGAGAGCAATGACTTTTGATTCCAAATTCCTTTGTTGTATGCCTACATGGCAGTTTTGTACATATTTGACATTGTATGCCTATATGGCATTCTCATAAGCCTATATGGCTATTTTGTACATATATTTCATACCTATATCAACATATATTGATGTATGCCTACATGGATATTTGGTTAATACAAATATCTTTTATCAATGGTGTCCATATTTGCATTCTAAATTGATGGTTCAATAGATATGAGTTATGTGTATTCAAGTGTATACTTTGTGACTTATGTGTGTTCCAATGTATACTTTGTGGCTTACATATTTTCATGCATATACCTTGTATTTGTGTATATACTTTGTATTAATTTATGTATACTTCTTGAGGCTTATGTTTTTTTGAGTACTTGTGCTTCCCTTATTGTCATGTACATGCTTGACTTATTCACATGTATAATTATTAATTGGTTAGCCCTAACATTGATCATTGTTGTCCTTCATGGTTTGTCTTGAATATTAATTGATTGATGCTAAACAACTTTATCTAAAAGAAAAAAACATGTTTTCAATTGGTATTCCATGAAATGATTCATAAAAAGATTCTAATATGTTCTTGATGCGTCACCATCGAAAGATTTATATGTCAACTTTTTGCAATATTATTTATTGTATATGAAATGGACTCAAGAGAAAGCAAGTTATAATTTATAATACAAATAAGAAATGGACTCAACGTTGTCCTAAACCTCCGAATAGGTCTATTTAACAAAGCAACATGCTCTCAATCACTCTTCGAATTGCAAAGCACCATTGGTGATGTAGAGTGGCTCAGCCAAGTTATGATTTGACACAGCTTTTCTCAAATATGCCCACTAAAACTCAAACATTCACTTGACTCAACACGGTAACTCAACTACCCAACCATGGAATCTATCAAACCAGACATGACCAAAACTTGGAGTAGACTTGGAAACCTCCCAACATGACCAGCTCAACTCAACACAACTCACCTTATGCTTGGGAACCACCTATGACCTATCACTTCCAAACTAGGCTTCCTATTCCTTGTAGCCTAACGAACTTGGATAGTCAACACAAGAACCACTCAAAAGGAATTAACCATACCAAGGACACTGGTTCTAGGAATCTTATACCAATTCCCACAAGTCTTCAAAGGCCCATGTCTTGACAATAAAAGAAAAAGCCATGACAAGCCAAAATAGAATGCTACAAGGTAGGCCTAATTAGGCTACTCCACACAAGGAATCAAGTACCTTGGCTCACCCCAACACCCCTCAGCCACAAAAATGTTCTTAAAACCTTTACCAACACAAATCAAATGCTCCCAAGCACCCTTATCACTAAACATTTACGAAAACAATCAAAAATCAAATTTTACACAAAATCAGGCTTGTCACATAAAGATGTCAGGCCTAGAATGCCAAAGATATCTCTCCCACCTTCAAGCCATTCTATGAAACCAACATGGAATCAAAATATAAATGGTACTCTAACTGATCCACACCCTCAACTAACTAAAAACCAACTTTCAAATCAAGTAACCATTGCATTTCAAATTTGTTGCTTTAAGAAACTTACAAATTTGCAACTTTAGACTCCTCCAACCTAATGACTACAACTAATGACCTCTAAACCCACACAAATGGCTTATAAATAGCCTTATTACATAAAAAAAATTCCATTCTTTTAGGCTCATACAAATTCACAAATTTTCCTTCAAAGGCTAAAAAGACAACTTCTAGTGCAAGATTGAAATTTTCACATTTTTTATCACTAGACCCAAAAGTTACCCTAAAACATACCTAATGGTCTTAATTGACCTTATTCAAGACAAATGATGCTCAAAATACCCACAAAAACCTATTGACCAACCTATTCACCATAAGATAATAGCTAAAACTATTGAACTAGACCTTCTTCATGAAATGGAGGAACAAGGTGCGCTTTGCACCTATGATCATATGCTTTTTGTGTGGAATACTCAAACTTCTCAACCATCATTTGTATGTTTCTCTTTTCATTTTTTTGCATGCCATCATAAGGGATCAATCTGGTTGAACACAACTTAGATCAATTCCACGTGTTTGGGTGTGAAAGAGGACCATCCCTACCATAAACCTACCTATCGGGACATGTTAGAGTAGTTAGTTTGGTCATGCAAATTGAAAAATGAAATTTGCACCACTTTGTAACTTTACACTACTTCCATTTGACACTTTTTCCATCAAGTGAAAATCCGCTGCCACAGGAAAACCACTCCGAGATAGCCAAAATCGAGAGAGATTTTTATAGAGGGGCCCAACATGATCCTATAGGATCAAATGAGAAGTTTCTCAATATCACGGTATCCAAGTAATAGCATGCTAAAATTTGTAGCCATTTAGCACTTTGGACCCTTAAGGGATCGATCCAGTTGAACGTACTTCAAAACGATTCCACATGTTTGGGTGTGAAAGAGCACCATGCCTAGCATAAACATACCTATTCGTATGTGTTGGAATAGTCCACTTGGTCACATGAGTTGCAAAACAAAAGTTGCACCACTTTGCAACTTTGCACTGCTTGCATTTGATGCTTTTTTCATCAAGTGAAAATCCGTCGCCACAGGAAAACCACTTCGAGATAGCCAAAACCAAGAGAGGTTTTTGTAGAGGGCCCCAACATAATCCTGTAGGATCTAATCAGAAGTTTCTAAGCATCATGGTATATAAATAATAGCATGCTTAATTTTTCAGCCAATTTGCACTTTGGACCCTTAAGGGATTGATCTGGTTGAACGTACCTCGAAGTGATTCCGCATGTTTGGGTGTGAAAGAGGACCATTCCTAATGTAAAAATACCTATTTGGATATTTTGGAATAGTCTACTTGGTCACACGAGTTGCGAAGTGAAAGTTGCACCACTTTGCAACTTTGCGCAGCTTGAATTTGACATTTTTCCATCAAGTGAAAATCCACTGCCACAGGAAAACCACTCCAAGATAGCCAAAACTAAGAGAGGTTTTTGAAGAGGGTCCCAATGGAATCCTATAAGATTATATGAGCAGTTTCTAAGCATCACGGTATCTGAGTAATAGCATGCTAAAGTTTGCAGCGATTTAGCACTTTGGACCCTTAAGGGATCAATCTAGTTGAACGTACCTCAGAGTGATTCCACATGTTTGGGTGTGAAAGAGGACCACGCCTAGCATAAAAATACCTATTCAGATTAGTTGGAATAGTCTGCTTGGTCACACAAGTTGTAGAATGAAAGTTGCACCACTTTGCAACTTTGCACTGCTTGCATTTGACGCTTTTTCCATCAAGTAAAAATCCGCCGCCACGGGAAAACCACTATGAGATAGCCAAAACCGAGAGAATTTTTTTTAAGAAGGGCCCAATGTAATCCTATAGGATCAGACAATAAGTTTCTAAGCATCATGATGTCTGAATAATAGCATGTTGGAGTTTGCAGCCATTTTGCACTTTGGACCCTTAAGGGATCGATCTGGTTGAACATACCTTATAGAAATTATGTGTGTTTGGGTGTGAAAGAGGATGATTCATAGCGTAAAAATACCTATTTGGATGTGTTGGAATAGTCCACTTGGTCACATGAGTTGCAGAGAGAAAGTTGCACCACTTTGCAACTTTGCACTGCTTGCATTTGACACTTTTCTATCAAGTGAAAATCCGCCGCCACAGGAAAACCACTCAGAGATAGCCAAAACCAAGAGAGGTTTTTGTAGAGTGGCCCAATTTGATCTTGTAGGATCAAATGAGAAGTTTCTAAGCATCACATTATTTGAGTAACAACATGCTGAAGTTTGCAGCTATTTACCACTTTGGACTCTTAAGGGATCAATTCAATTGAACGTATCTCAAAGTGATTCTGTGTGTTTGTGTGTGAAAGAGGACCATGCCTAGCATAAAAATACCTATTCGGATGTGTTGGAACAATCCTCTTGGTCACACGAGTTGCAGAATGAAAGTTACACCAATTTTCAACTTTTCACTTCTTGCATTTGATGCTTTTTCCATCAAGTGAAAATCCACCACCATGGGAAAAACGCTCCGAGATAGCAAAAATTGACAGAGATTTTTGTAGAGGGGCCCAACACAATCTTATAGGATTAGATGAGAAGTTTCTAAGTGAAAGGGAATAAGTTTTATGTGGTTTATGTTGCTACCCCTATAGATTTTGATTGAAAAGGGCATGAAAAATGAGGTTCCACCCTAGGGTTTGATAAAATATTGCATGTAGAGGTTGGGTGATTGTCTTTTGAGTTTTTTCAAGTGATGTTAAGAATTTTTGAGGCAATGGCATGTTTTTCTAAGGTGTGGAATCATTCCTTTCAATAAACCCTCCTTATACTAGCATAAAATAAGGGTTTTGGTTTGGCATGGTGGAGTGAGTTTGTCTTGAGATAAATTGTGGATATGAAGGTTTGGATACATGATAATTGCTACCCCAACAAGTTAAGGGGGTTGTTATTATTAGTTTATAGAGAGAGCTGAGAAAAATCACTTGAAACTAATGATAAACTCAATGGATACCCTCCTAAATAGATTCAAATGAAAGATACTTCACTATTCTACCTTAAACAATAAGATTCAAGGCCTTAAACTACTGTATAGGCCGTACAAGTTAATGAACAACTAGAAAAACTCATAAAATCGCTAAAATAGGGACTTTATTGATTGTAAATATTCAAGAATACAAAAGATCTTTGTTTTTCTTGACCTTACATGTTTTATATCACTTCTCTAATCACCTAATCACCTCTTTGAGACTTTGAATACATTTTCCTATTGAAGGCATTTACAAAACAAGGTGCTACTGCACCAAACATGAACTCCAAAATTACAGTATTTGAGTAAATCTCATTACAATGTCTTAGGTACTTCATTCTCATAGATCTTTTACAATTTCACTCATACATTCAAGATTCTCTTTAAATGTCTACATCATAGGTTCTCATTATGAGATGAATATCAATTGAGTAACCTAAGATTCCCTCGCTAAGCTTCACATGCTCTTTTATAATGGCTTGAAATCAGAATTGAGATTTGTCAAGATCATCAAAATAAGGCTGTTGCATTTCTTTTTTGGTTGAGATTCTCTTTGATGGCTCATAAATCAGCATTTTTTGTAATGGGAGATCAATCAATTTTTAGTAGTTTACTTACAAAAATGCAAAGTAAAAGAGAAAGAGAAAGAGCATCCAAAATGGAAATGAAATAAAAATAGATGGAAGGAACTTACATATAGGAATGCAGGTCTCACAACTTCATCACTCTTGGTCATACATCTTCACTAGGAATTCCAACACACCTATTGCACACAACACCTCTCATGAATAGAGTAAGTTGAAATTTTAGATGCTCTTATAATGTCTACATCATAGTTGTTCATGATAAGGTTAACTTCAAATGAATAACTTGAAATTATCTCACCAAGCTTTGCACACACTTTTCTAATGGCTTCAAATCATGATTGAGATTTTTCAAGATCATCAAAATAAGGATGTTGCATTGCTTTTCTAGCTGACATTCTCTTGGATGGCTCATATATCTGCATGTTTTGCAAGGGGACACCAATCACTATTTGGTAGGTTACTTACAAATAGGAAAAGTAAAAGAAGATGATAGCATTGGCATCAAAAAAATTAATGTGCATACAAGTATAATTTAATAAGAACCAATGTGCATATACTTAAAAATTAATCCATTGAACCATCCGGGTCTGCTCTACTCTTTATTGTGTCAAGTATTGCCTCATGGTCAAACTCACGGACCTTCCACAAGGTCTTGTTCAATGGTATACCCCCATATTTGGTTAAATTAACATTGGATGCCATGAAAAGGTTCGAGTAATGAAGAATCTTCCGATGTGTGTAAAACTCCTGAAACAACCAATGTTTAACACTTGAATGTGGGTACCTTCTAAGCCACGTTCCAGTAACCACAATGAGCCTGTAGGGTATTCGATGTTTTCTCCATCTATAACTGGAGCCTCCAATTTATTTTTGGCCTCAACACAATGACACAAGTAATAGTTTGTTCCCTCTTCATTGTCTTCATCTGCAATAACTGCATAAACATTCCCTACATTGATATGTGCAACAAATCTCTTGAAATTAGTCAACATTACAAATACAGTACAAAGTAAGATAACGATATGGAATTTCAACAACTAAGCAAGTAGATATATCATTTGGTTGAACTATTTTTGATACGTGGTCAAAGTCGACCGATGATTCCATCTGTGTTAGTTCCAATGTTGTCGAAGGGTGATATGTGTGAAGTGGGCTAAGATAACTTTGTCAACCATTTTTCAACCCACTCCCCTGACTCACAATCATTCCAGGCTTTCATTGTACATGAAGAACAAAAGCATGCCATCTTTCATGTATCAATACTCCATGAACTTGCATTTGAGCTAAGGAAAGAGTGTACCTCACTCGATCATGTTAGTGTACAACAATCCTCATATGGTGCAATGTTAGTATCATCCATTAACCAAAAAAATATATGAACTAAAGACGTACCTTCATTACCTAGACCATCGAAGCATTACACCACTCGATGATTGATTTTGCATCTGTCAACTTTGCACTATCTTTATACTTTAACTCATCTCATGCTAATGCTCTTTTCACGCATGCTCCTGCACCATCATGCTCCCCCTTTCCATGTCCGGCCTCACAAAAGTTCCACATATGTTGAACACCTATAATGAAATGGATCTTGCACAACTAGTAGAACATGCATGAGTTCTTGAACTATGTTGCATAGTTATCTGACCATATTATATGTCAGTCGTATGCTATGCCCCTCTAAGCCAAACCACTATAGAACATCTGGAAGCAACCTTGCATGAACTCTAGAGAATGTGTGCGATCATCAATAATGTAAAAGAGGTACTCCCTTAATACCTTCCTTTGGTCATCTATACTATTAGATGCATGAATGAATGCTATGTGCACAAATATCAAATCTTGTGTGGAGTTGTAATACTATGACTGGACCTCATGCTGTGGCTATAGAGTGTGGTTCTCCACAAATTCAACCATATATACTATGCTTCCAACTAGAAAGGTCTCCTTGCATAGCTTGGATTGTGTGTCCAGCCATCAAGCTCTATGGGTATGCATTGCATGCTCAAAAAATACATTGTCATGAAACATGGACATAAAATAGTACATTGGAATATTCTTAATAACCAAATCACACCTTTTTACTTGAGACCCATATTTTGTAGCATATGCCACTATTTTATACTTCCCGAACTCTACTAGTTTTTGTCCCACCTCATCTTGCTTTCCATATGTTGACATATTGGTATACACTGGAAGCCACCGCAACGCTTGCATGAACCATCCAAGAATGATGTCCTATAGAATATTTGGCCATCCTCTATTTCACATAAAAAAAATTATAAGAACTCTCTTGAATATTTTGGTGGGGCTTCTATGCCACAATCTTGCAAAACATTGTTAGTATGCAAATCTAAACATATAGAATGATAAACATCATAATGGTTAGAGAATTCAATATGTAGTCTACAACAACAAGTAGTGCATGTGTGATTTATCTTCACATAAAAAGGTTTAAGCATTTCAAAAAATCTTTGAGAAATACTAATTTGAGGATAATCATTTTCAAATTTACAAAAAAATTGGGTTTGAGTCATATCCAAAAAATGCTTTGGATGTGGCTCATGATTCTGACTACTGATTCTCGTCCTTACCACATCCCTTTGATTCAGACATGGCCTTGTGTTATTCTTCCAAATACTCTTCAATTAGTGTTCTCAAGGCTTTGACAACTTTTTTATCTTTTCATGACAGTCTCCCGGAGAATTCCCATAATTCATTTGAATCAGTGCCCTCAATTCTTCGTCACCTTTGAATGGCTCTTGATAAAGTTTTTCTACTAATTCTCATGTGTTCACTCATCTTTCTAATGAGATGAGTTCTCTTTGTTTGAAAGCTTACCAAATTCGATGTAATGACATGTCAGGTGGCATTACTATCCTTTGAGCGTGAGTTCTTACCCACACTCTCATAAGAATCCATTAGATTCTTCATAATAGTGTCTTCACTCGATGCATTCAATGTTTTCAACCCAAGAGTCTTCATGATGTTCCTATACTTTACAACCCGTATCATTTCAACAAATAGTTGATATCTTGTGGTCTCATTTATCCTTTCAAAGAATCATTCCCAAATCTTATCAGAATATCTTCTACAAGTGTGTTGAAATCTTACCTTCCATGTGCTACAAAATCTCATCATCAATATTAATCAAATACTTTGGCTTCTATGCAAAATTCTAGGTGGTTTTCTCCTAGGTACATACATCTCAACATTAGGAATTTCATCAATATTTAATTGAGGTGGGCTAGATTGCATACCTTCGATCGAGGGTGGAGAAGAAGACATACCTTGAGGTTCAAGTGGGGATGATGGCATATGTTCCTTATCAAATCTGAGTGATGATGTACTCTCAACTTGAGATGTGTTGGATGGTGTCCAACAATATTCACTTGCGGTAGATGGTGTCCCTCCATATTCACTTGCAATAGATGGTTTCCATCCATATTCACTTGTGGTAGATGGTTTCCCTCCATATTCACTTGTGCTTAATGGTGTCCCTTCATATTCACTTGTCATAGAGGGTGTGTCTCCAACTACGGCATCTGAATCTGTCTTATGACAATGCTTTCGCATTTGTGCCTTTTGTGCTACCAATCCCTTTTCTCTTTTTCACAATTGAGGTTCCTCTTCAATTGGCTTGTTTTCATCAATCGTTTCCAATTTCTTCTTTTCACGATATGCTACCACCCGAACTTTCTCCTTTTCTTTGAAGGTTTCATTCTCTTCGTCTGTTAGTTTCCTCTTTGTCTTTTTCTTCGACATGGAAGATAATTTTATCTGTAGCATGGTAATGAGATGAATATTAGTTCCTAAAAATTATATCCATTCAAGTTAATCAAAATATATGTCATTCAATGCTTCATAAAGAATACTTACAATCATCCTTTACAAGAGTTAACCTAGCATAGACAAAGGTGACATGATTTTTTTCAATCCAGAATGCCTTAAAGAAATGTGCTAACATGGCATGCCATGATTGCAAGATAGTCTCAAAATGGAAGCATGGACAAGAATATAAAATTTCAACTAATGTCATATATATGTATACAAACTGTGGAAGCATACATGGTACGAGAGCACCATTGAATGAAAATTATCAATTCAAGAAGTTGTTGTCTAGGCTTTAGGAAAACATCGATGCAAAGACTGATTTAGAAGATTTTAAGGAATATCATCAATAAATAGGTGATTTAATGTTGCTTGTGTGCAAGGGAGGTCTAAAAGGGTGTTGGGCATGAAGCCTTAGAGTGAAATTTTGAGTTTTCCATGAGATTTCAAGTGGTTTTGATATGCTAAAGTGTGTTTTTCATTTTGGCAGCATGGTCTCTTTTTTAATTTCATTTTTGCAGACCATTTTAGACCTGTTTGAAATATTCATAATATTGTGTGAGGGTTAGATGAGTTTTTTCAATAAACCACTAGTTTCTTGGGTAAAAAGGCGGGTTTTTGGTGCATGTGAAGATGGGTAAAAGCAAGGTTCTTGTTGTTTTTGATTCTAATATAATTATCTATGTTAAATGAGGTCTATGATACCACTCTTCATATGTATTTATTTCTTTTGAGTCATTCTAGGTGTTTAGGGGGGAGATTTGGCTTGACATTTGCAAAAAATTGCATTTTTGGCAAAGTTGTCTAGAGATAAGTTAGTTAAGAAGTTACAAAAATAGTTAGATACATTTGGGGAGTTGATTGGTTTATAACATAATAATGTAGATGTCAATTTTTTTTGGGAGTCTGGAAGAGCATGGGTTTGGTCGGTGGAGTGATGCACTAGGCTAGCCAGAGCACATTTCTATGTGAAAGTGAATAACCATGATGGTGATTCTGAAAAATATTGAGTGTAATGGCATTGTGAGTGTTTTATAAGTTTTTGTAGAGGTATTGGAATGTTTTTGGACCCTTGGGAGGAATGGGAGAGGCTCGGAGTTGTGAAATCCTTGAAAACCCTTGTTTTTGCTTATGTTTTGGAGGGTTTCTTGGCACAGTAGGGCAATGACCTTATGTGGGAAAATTAATCATGAAATTGGTGGTTTGGTATCATTAAAATTGACATATAAAAAATCCATATATTACTCTTTTAAGACACTTTCCTCAAAATGACAAATTTCACTATTTTAGGGCCCAAATTAGCCAATTTTACAAAGGGACCCCCTCAAGAACCCACCACTAGGCTTCCATGATAGAAAAAAGTCTTGTATTAGGTTTAAAAAAATACAATTATCAAGGTTTGAGGACCCCAAATACTCATTCCATCAACAAATTTCAAAACCCTCTCTAGAACCTAGGAAACAAGGGTTTTTGGGCCTCCTTACTGAAACTCTACCTTCCAAAACTTCCCAATTAAAACCAACTACCCAAAAACCTCTATATAGGTCCCCCCAAGCTTAAGTAACTCTCATCTACCCTCTAGAAATTCTGCACCCCTCTTTCTTAGGTCTGCACCATTGTTTTATATGAGAAAATAGGGTATTTCTCCTTAAACCAACATCATTCATGAGAAAACTTTAAACTTGTTCGTATCTACTCCTAAAAAAATTCTAATTACATCCTACATGGTCACCCCATTGAGTCACAAAGAGCATAATATTTGGGATGCCATCTAAGACATTAAATTGCCCTGAAACCCTTGACTGTCCAAGAACCCAGTTTCTAGAAATTTATGAATTCCAAGCATAAAGTTTGATGAAAACCTTTTCAAAGGGATCCAAATGAAAGTAGGAACATTCCTTTATGGAATAATATTAATTTCACACCATTACTAAGCCTGTACAGCCTGTACAAGGTCTGCAAACACACAAAAAGAAACAAGATCTTCAAAAAAATAGTGTAAATGCAAGTTTCTTTCTTATTCAAAATTCACCAGCCTCTTGAACAAGGCCATACCAGGTTCTTAAATACAATTTTAGGCCCTTCTCCAACTGATCCATGTCCATAACCAACCTATAACCACCTATAAACTACCAAGACCTTCATTTGTCTTAAAAATTGCTAACATTGACAAGTTTTTCTAAATAAGCAACATTATGCAACTTTGTTGTCCAAGACACCTAAGACCACTTAAACACCTTTATTTCATCCCTAATACAAATTTTATACTCTTTTCTTTCACTTCCATTTACAATTTGAATAATTCTCCTTCAAAGATTATATGGCAAAATTGACAATTTTCTGAAGCAAGAGTGCATACTTGCACATTTGATCACCAAACTCATAAAATCCCTAAATACATGAAATATTGGTCTATTTAGACCTTATTTTCAATTAAATCCATGACAAAGCATCTAAAAATTCTTGAACTCAGCCAAAGACCTTAAGACAAACTGTCACCAAAGTAGATTATGAAACATGGTTGTAGGTGCCGCTGCACCATAGATTTGGAATACTGCAAGGGGAAGCATGCTCAAAAGATGAATTTTGGTGAGATATTTGGAATGTGTATTTGGTTTATTTCAATCAATAACATGCTGATTATAGTGTCTTGGATGTCTAGATAAAAGTTGGTAGTTACCTTCCATGATTTGTTGTTATTTTGCCATGTAAGTTGTAGCATTGAGTTCTTGAATTAGTGAATCATGAACGAATTGAATGGTTCAGAGTTTCTAATCAGGTTTATGCTATGTTACAATCAATTTTATGATGGTTAATCTTTTTTTGATTCTGACAAAGAGTTGAAGCCAAGTTCTAATATTTTGTGGAAATATGAAATCAAGTGAAATTGAAGGATTTTGATGAAAAGATGACTGCATTTGTTGGTTGATCTTCTTCAATTTAAGTTAGGGTCAGAAGTACCCTTGATGATTTATGGATCTTGGTAGATGCTCTGCATTAGGCATAAAATGGTAATTGGAAAGTGTATATAATTTTGTAATTGAAAATGTGCATTGACAACCTAAGGTTATAATGACAAACAAACAATGATCAACATGGAATATGCAAAATAAAAAAAATGAAAGAAAATGTGTAAAGAATTCAAATACCTGAAAAACAAGACTTTAAAATGGAGGATTTCAACCCAATTATGTAGCCTTAGCTTCTTCTTTCTTCAAACTCCACAACAATTTGACTTTTTCAAAAGCTTGTTCCCCTCCAAACTTCACTTGTATATTAGTTTTCAATGGAATTCAAACTTGAATTGATATTATATGTCTTTCAATGTGGAAACTCTACTATTTCATGCAAAGGTGGTGGAATGTGAAAAACATGCTTGCACACTTCACAACATCATCAAAAAGCTACTTTTTGTCGGAGCAAGTGTAGAACTAGGAGAATATGCAAACTAAGGGCCTTGACATCACAGGTATATTGAGTTTTTTTACCATTTTTAGTGGAAGAAAAAATGCACTCACGTTATAATGCGAGTGCGTTATTTCTTGCTAGAACGGTAACATCTCTACTTCTTCAAAACGCACACACGTTATATGAAATATATTTTTTTTAATATATTTATTTTCTCCCTCTTTGTCTATACCCTCTATCCTAATTATATATCTCTTCCCTGTACCATTAAAGTAGAGGAGATATAGGTTAGTTTGTGTGTGTGAGAGAGAGAGAGGTAGAGGAGGAGTGGGAGAGAAAGAGAGAGTGGGAGAAAGAGAGAGTGGGAGAGAAAGAGGGATAGAGAAGGAGGGAAAGGGAGAGGTGGAGAAAGAGATAGTGGGAGAGATGGAGATAGAGAGGGAGGGAGAGAGGGAGATTGTGGGAGAAAGAGAAAGTGGGAGAGTGGGAGAATGGGAGAGTGGGAGAAAGATAGAGTGGGAGGGAGATAGGGGGAGAGTGGGAGACAGAGAAAGTGGGAGAGAAAGAGGGAGGCAGAGGGAGAGGGAGAGGGGGAGAAAGAGATAGTGGGAGAGATGGAGATAGAGAGGGATGGAGAGAGGGGGAGAGTGGGAGAAATAGAGAGTGGGAGAGAGTGGGAGAGTTGGAGAAATATAGAGTGGGGAAGAGAGGGGGAGAGTGGGAGAAAGAGAGAGTGGGAGAGAAAGAGGGAGAGAGGGAGGGAGAGGGATAGTGGGAGAAAGAGATAGTTGGATAGATGGAGATAGAGAGGGAGGGAGAGAGTGGGAGAGTGGGAGAAAGAGAGAGTGGAAGAGAGTGGGAGAGTGGGAGAAGGGAAGAGTGGGATAAAGATAGAGTGGGAGGGAGGTGGAGAGTGGGAGAAAGAGAGAGTGGGAGAGAGTAGGAGAGTGGGAGAAGGGGAGAGTTGGATAAAGATAGAGTGGGAGAGTGGGAGAGAAAGAGGGAGAGAGGGAGGGAGAGGGTTAGGGAGAGAGAAAAGAGATATGAGAGAAGTGGGAAAAGATATAAGGAGATAGAGAGGGAGAGGGAGAAAGGGAGGAAGTGTGGTAAAAGAGAGAATTACTAGGAGAAATTAGGAGTGGGAGAAAAAGAAGATAAAGAGTAGGAGGAAGAGAGGAGAGTGGAATTAGATAGAGAGGAGAAAAGATGATGGGAGAGATGGAATGAGAGAGGAGGAGAAAGAGTGGGTGGGATAAGAGAAATTAGAGGGAATTAGGAGAAGGGGAGAGTGGGAGAAAGATAGAGTGGGAGGGAGAGAGGCGAAGAGTGGGAGAAAGAGAGAGTGGGAGAAAAAGAGGGAGAGAGGGAGGGAGAGGGAGTGGGATTGGGATAGAAAGAGGGAGAGAAGGAGGGAGAGGGAGAGGAGGAGAAAGAGATAGTGAGAGATAGTGGGAGAGAGGGGAGGAGAGGGAGGGAGAAAGAAATAGTAGGAGAGATAGAGATAGAGAGGGAGGAGGGAGAAAGAGGAGAGTGGGAGAGAGAGTGGGGAGAATGGGAGAAAGGAGAGTGGGAGAAAAGATGAGGAGTGGGAGGAGAGGGAAGTGGGAGAAAGGTAGGATGAGAAAGAGGGAGGGAGAGAGAGGGAGGAGAGAAAGGGGATAAACATATTAGGAGAGATGGGAGATAAAAGAGAGGGAGGAGGGAGAAAAGAGGAGAATGGGAGAAATATAGTGGGAGGAGGTAAGAAGGAGAGAGGAGAGTGGGAGAAAAGATAGAGTAGGAGGGAGAGAGGGGAGGAGTAAGGGAGAAAAGAGTGGGAGAGTGAGAGAGAGAAAGGGATGAGTGGGAGAAAAGATAGAGTTGGGAGGGAGAGGAGGATAGTGGGGAGAAAGAGAGAGTGGGGAGAAGAAAAGAGGAGAGAGGGGAGGGAGAGGGAGAGGGGAGAAAAGAGGTGAGTAGGAGAATGGAGAATGAAGTGAGATGAGGGAGAAATAAAGGAGGTGGGAGAGAAAGAGAGAGGAGTGGGATAGAGTAGGAGGAGAAGTATATGAGAGGAGGGAGAAATATAAGAGTGGGAGGGGAGAGAGGGGAGAAAAAGAGGTAATTAGGAGAGATGGGAGAATAGAGGAGGAGAAAAAGAGGAGAGTGGGAGAAATTAGGAGAATTAGGGAGAGAGGAGAATAGGAGAAAAGATAGAAGGAGTGTGAAGAGGGAGAGTGAGAGAAAAGAGAATTAGGAGAGAGAGAAAAGAGGGGAGGGAGAGGGAGAGGGGGAGAAAGAGATAGTGGGAGAGATGTAGATAGAAAGGTAGGGAGAGAGGGGGAGAGTGGGAGGAAGAGAGAGTGCAACAGAGTGGGAGAGTGGGAGAAGGGGAGAGTGGGAGAAAGATAGAGTGGGAGGGAGAGGGAGAGAGTGGGAGGGAAAGAGGGGGAGAAAGATAGC
>CM021108.1:287109268-287132715 GCA_007115665.2 Sequoiadendron giganteum | reverse complement strand
CTAATCCCTCAACCCCTATACCCTCTTAATCCCTAAACCCTCAACCCACAACCCTTAAACCCTAATCCCTCAACCCCTATACCCTCTTAATCCCTTAACCCTCAACCCTCAACCCTTAAACCTTAAACCTTAATCCCTCAACCCCTATACCTTCTTAATCACTCAACCCTCAATCCTCAACCCTCAACCCTTAAACCCTAATCCCTCAACCCCTATACCCTCTACCTTATAACCTCTTAATCCCTCAATCCTACACCCTCAACCCTTAAACCCTAAATTATAAACCCTCTACCCTCAACCCTAATCCCCCAACCCTTAAACCCACTTAGTAAACTCTCTACCCTAATCTCTCAACCCTCTTGACCCTTAATCCCTCAACCCTTAAACCCTTAAACACTCAACCATAAACCCTCAACCCTAAACCCTTAAACCCTAAACTCTTAAACCCTCTACCCTCAACCCAATACCCAATACCTTCTACCCTAAACCCTAATCCCTCAACCCTTACACCCTTAAATCAGAGAAAACTCTCTAACCTAATCCCTAAACCCTCAACCCTTAATCCCTCAACCCCTATAACCTCTACCCTATACATTGGACCCTCAACCCTAATCCCTCAACCCTATACCCTCAACCCTCAACCCTCAACCTTAAACCCTCAATCCTCAACACTCAACCCTTAAACCCAAAACCCTTACAATCTCTACCCTCTAACCTCTACCCTATACATTAAACCCTCAATCCTCAATTCTCAACCCTCAACCCTTAATCCCTCAACCCCTATACCCTCTACCCTTTACATTGGACCCTCAACCTAATCCTTCAACCATATACCCTCAAACCTATACCCTAAACCCTCTACCCTCAACCAAGTAAACCCTTAAACCTAAACCCTTCATCCCTAAACCCTTAAACTTTCTACCCTATACCCTCAACCAAATACCCTCTACCATCGACCCTATTCCCTCAACCCTCAAACCTTAAACACTAATACCCTAGAAACCATCAACCCTATAGGTCCTCTACCATAATCCCTCAACCCCTATCACTTTCTCTCTATCTATACATATCACATCTCCCTCCCTCCCTCCCTCCCTCCTACCTTCTCTAATTGTCTCTATCTACCCTATCCCTCTTTCTACATACCTCTCGCTCAATCAATCCCTACCACCCTCTATCCATCTCTCTCTATGTCCCTCCCAATCTCTCCTAGTCTCTCCCACTCCCTCACTTTCCCTCTCTCTCATGTCTCTCCCTTCCACCCCCTCTCTCTCTTAGGTCTCTCCCTCTATCAACCTACCTAGGTAGCTCTCTCTCTATCTCTCTCCCCTCTCTATATCTATCCCTCCCACCTAACCTAGATAAGTCCCTCTCACTCCACTCCCCTCTTTCTCTACCTCTATTAGGTCACTAACTCCCACACCCTCTCCCTCTTTCAGGTCTCTCACTCACACTCCCTCTCTCTCCCACACCCTCTCTCTCACACTTCCTCACACTACCTATCTCTCAAGCCTCTCCCTCTCACCGCCCTCACACTCTCAAGTCTCGCCCTTTGGAACCCTACCTACATAACTCTCTCTTTCTCTTTGTCTCTCTCCCCCTCTCTCTCTCTCCCTCTATCCCTCCTACCCTACCTAGCTAAGTCCCTCTCACTCAAACCCCTTCTCTCCCACTCCCTCTCTCTTAAACTCTCTCTCTTTAAATTTTCCCTCCCTCTAAAGACATACGTAAATACATACATAGTTACATACATACAAGCATAATACATATGTACATACAATCCTACATCCATACAAGCATACATATATACATGTGTAGATACAATCTTACATACATACAGGCATACATACAAGCATACGTACATACATGCAAGCATGCGTATATGCATACATACATGACATACAAGCATACATGTACATACAAACATACAAATATATCAGCATACATTCAATAGATTGGAATTTAACATAAAGGATGACATAATGTGAGTGCATTATAATGCGCTCACATTGTGTCTTAGTTGACATGTTTCCCGTAGAAGCAAAAAACCATGTCAAAACTGAGATATAATGTGAGCGCGTTATAGCACACTCATTTTATATCTTGCTTTGGGAATTCCCAAGCCTTAGGATTGGTATTTGCCTTGGAATACCAACCGAAAGGCTTGGAGGGAATTCCCAATGACCAGAGACGTGTTTTTAAAAAATCTACCATATTTCACATAATCGAGTTCATGCTCACTGTCAAGATTGCATGAGTTTCAATATCGAAAAAATTGAACACATGGGTAATGTTGGGTTCTCTCTTAGGTATCCAACGATGTAATTTTTTTCACTTTCTGACAATGTTAAACCTTTCATCCATAACTTATTTTGTTTGTATGTATCTTTTTTTCCAAAAAGCAATGTTTGGTATTTTTTCATTATAAATTAACCATTCATCAAATTTTGAATAAATTACATTTTTAGAAACTAGACTCCATTCAATTAGTTTCCAAAATTTGTAGGGGTAGCACGACCAAAATTCTATTTTTCAGGAAGTGTCCACTTTGAAAATTAGTAAAAAATCAAATATTCATTAAAAAATTATCAGAATTTTTTGCATCAGCTACATACTATTATCTAACTTCTAACAATTGCAATTTTAAAAATACTAATAAAAATTTCACCATACAAGGGTTGTACAAGAGTTGCTATGTTATGTTTTTCTGACAAAAACAACACCAATTTGTGCACATCCCTCTTTTGAACCCCTTAATCTAAACCATTTTAAAAATAAATTAGTAGCTTAGAAAGTAGACTCAGAGCACTTCAATCCTTGTTTTTGTTCCATCTCAAAATTTTGAGTGTATCTATCCTCAATTTCATGTCCAAGGTCAGTATTTCCTGATTTCAAAAACAAGTTGTCCACTTAAGTCCCCTTTTTCGGAACCATCTTGGTGCACTTACCCATTGGTTGGAATCTGCCTTGGAGGGATCTTAGCTGACTGATGTTTTTTAGGGGAGGCATCTCCATTATAGCTTTTACCTTTGCGGGATCTACTTTAATACCTTTCTCTGACACTATATATCGAAGTAGCTTTGCTGACGTTACCCCAAATACACATTTCTTTGGATTGAGGCAAACATTAAACTTCTCCAGGTGAGTGAATAGCTTTTCTAATATCTCTAGATTTCCTTCTCTAGTATAGTATTTTTCCAATAGGGAATCCACATAGTCTTCCATGAAAGTATGCATCATGTCATGGAAGATGGTGGTCATGGATCTTTGGTATGTGGCCCCTGCATTTTTCAATCTGAAGGGCATGACGTTTCGATAGAAGGTTCCCCATGGGCAAGTGAAAGTTGTCTTATCTTGATCTTCAGGAGCTATCTTTATATGATTATATCTAGAAAAGTCATCCATCAGTGATAACATACTGTGTCTCCTTGTTAAGTCCACAATGATGTCTATGTTAGGCAAAGGGAAATCATCTTTTGGGAAATCCTTGATGAGATCCCTAAAGTCAGTGCAAATCTTTATGCTGCCATTAGGTTTCAAAATAGGCACAATATTTGATATCCACTCTGCATAGTCAATGGGCCTGATGAATCCGACATCCAACAACTTCTTTAGTTCAGTCTTCACCAATAAAGCAGAGTGCAGATGCATTTTTCTCAACTTCTATTTGACTGATTTAATTCCTGAATGAAGGGATAAATGGTGCATTATGAGATCTAGATCTATCCCTGGCATGTCTGCATATGACAAAGAAAAGTTGACTTGTCACTCTTCAACGAACTTGATAAAGTTGGGCTTCTCTATTTCTATTAATGATACTGCCAAATGAAGAGTTCTTACTGTTTATGCACTACCAACATTGATGGACTGTGTTGGTTCAATCAAAACTTTTGATCTCTCCTGAAAGTACTCAGGGAGAGTGTCAAATTTCCCATCCTTTGGCACTTCAAGGAGGTTTTCACCATCGGATGCACTCTTTTCTTTTACTATTTATGGATTTGATACTACCATGGAATGGTTTTCACCATCATATCTTTCTTTTTTTTCATTTATTTTGCAGCTAGGAAACTTGACACTCTCCTGTTCTGAAGCTCTACTATGATGTTCAATGGGGGAGACTATTTTAGGATTAATAGCATAGAGGAAATTTGTGATGGCATAATCATTTGAAAAGTTGGGGATATTGATAGGTTCGGTTTGGTCCCAATCTATTAGTTCAGGATGCAGTAATGGTAGGGTGTCATCGGATGGGTTTAGGTCAAATGGCGTAAGTTTCCTAATAGCAATGTTGTCATCAAACAAGACTAGGGCCAAGTTGAGGTCTATAATGTCACTCTCTTCCAAGGGTTCCATCTCACTATGAGTCTACTCATCCTCACTCAAGCCACTGATATTATGTGATTCTAATTCAAGTGGTCTAATTCTTGAGCCTTGTCCGTCCTCAAGCGTGGGAGTATACTTATGGATTACATCAACATTCTTGTCATGACATGATTCTTCTGACAATGAATCCCACTCATATTCATTTGAATCTGTTTCATAGTGGTCACTGGCTTGGAGCTGTAGGATCCATTCTATAGCCTTTTGCTTCAGGTCTTCTTTTGTTTCTTTATCCTTCTAATGTTCTTTGTATCCTAACCCTGTTTTGTCTTTGGGATTGGTTATAATGGGTTGGATAGGTTCTATGATACCCTCTTTTCTTTTTTCAATAGGTCCCTATCCATCGTATCCCATATTCTCCAGGATCAAGAATCCTTTTCGATACTGAGTGGTTTGGACATTTTTTTTTGTAGCTTGAGAATCAATTTCATCTTTGTGGAGCCAATTCAAAACATCTTTGTCATCAAATTCCTCTATTTGGGTACCTTCTTTTACGCATCAAAAAGCGTGACTAGTTGTGAGGTTGTTTGGGATGAAGTTGATGGTTGACCATAGGATTTTGGTGACATTAACTATGAGAGGTAGAGGGATTGTTCAATGGAATATTCACTGACACCTTTGTCTTTGATTTGGAATTTCTCTTCAAATTGTTTGGCCAAGGTATTAAGCTGGGCTTCAAAATTGGTAGATGCAGAGGAGGTGGGTTCTTCCTTTTTTTTTTTTGACTGTTTGGATGATGAAATGGATTGACTTCCTTCATGGGAGGATGTGGCTAAAGGATTAGCTTGACTGGAATTGTTGGATATATCAAGAGTGGAATTAGGAGCTTCATGGTTATGAGGCACAAATACATCCTAGACAACCTTTAAAGCATTACATTATTGAGGGTTATTTGAATCAAAAGGAATAGTGATTTCTTGGCCATTGCATGGAAACTTCAAGCATTGATGGTATGTTGAGGGTACGGCCTGCATTTCATGGATCCATGGATGACCCAAGAGTATGTTATATGTTAAATCCTTATCCAAAACTTGACAAACTACATTTTTCTGGATTGGCCCCACCTAAATGGGTAATATAATCAGACCTTTTGAAGCTCTCTCTTCATCATCATATTCTTTGATTGTGATATTCTTTCTTGGATCTATTGCATTGTCAGAGAACCCTACTGCATGAACAAGTTTTAAAGTATAGATACTAAGTCCAACTCCTCTGTCTATAAGGACATGCTTGACACAACTTTTATGGATTAAAAATTTGATATGAAGGGTCACGTTGTGAGGATGGGTGAGTGATACATCATCATTTTACAAAAAGGACAAGCAGTGAGGTGCAACTAAGTGTCCCACCATGGCCTGGAAAGCATAGACTTCTAAATCATTGGGCACTATCATGTCAACCAGGGCTTTTTCTAGAATCTCTTTGTGAGCATGAGATATTTTTAGGAGCTCCAATATTGATATTTGTGCGGGTATTTTCTGGAGTTGATTGTTAATGTTGTATTCATGAGATGTAGTAGCAGGTAGTTTGGAAGTGTTTCCCTTTAAAACATGTTTAGTTTGAGCCCTTGCGGTCACATTTACAAGCATACTATCTTATCTTCCATTGATTTTGGTGACATTAACTTGATTATCCGTTACAACCACGTTTTGCGGGATATCTTGGACTAGATTAGAAAGGACGTTGGTGTTGTTTATTGGATGATGAGTTGCAACAGGATCAGGTGTGTTATTGATGTCATTTGTCTAATTTTCAATGGAAAAGATATGATGAATGGTGGTATCATGAACATAGTTCACATTTTTTCCTTTACCGTTGTTGTTAGAAGATTCTCCTTTGTCATAATTTGGTAGAGGATTTTTGAATACACCATGGTCAGTTTTTTTTTTAGGTTCCTCGATTCTTATGACTTTATTGTCAATCAAATCCTATATTTTATGCTTTAGCTGCATGAAACTATTGGTGAGCTGACCTTTACATCAATAAATCTCACAGTAATGAGCATCATTCCACCAAGATGATTTTACCTTGGGTTCGAAACCTTGAGTATCAGGTAAGATGATGATATTTTCCGCAATAAGTTCCCTCAAGGCAGATTCATGTGATTGATCCAAAGGCATAAAATTTTTGTGTTTGTTTGATGTTTGATTATTTTGATTATTCCCTTGATTAGCATTTTGATTGTTGGTTTGATCAAAAATTTGGGTGGTCCTTTGATTTGTGTTTGAGGAGCTTCCTGACAAATTGAAAACCAGTTTGGCATTATGCATTTCAGCAGAGGCATCATTGTCATTATTTTTTCTACTTTTTCCAAGACTTTGTTTTATCATTGTTGGAGGAATTGGATGGATTGTTTTCATTATAGATTTTCATAATTCCTCGCTTAAATAAAGCCTCCTCAATCTTGATTCCATTTTCAATCAATTTCTCAAAAGTTGGAGGGCATTGTAAGTCAAGTCTATAACTCATGTCAGCATTCAGGTTATCAATGAATACCTCTATCTTTTCCTTTTTCGGTATGGGTCAAGGATATCTTGCAAATAACCTTCTCCATATTTGCAATAATATGAGGAATGATTCTCCTTTATTTTTTTTCACATTACAAAGGTCTTTCATCATGATCTCATGTTGAATGTTATACGAATATTGGGTAATGAACTTGTTTACTAATTCCTCAAAAGACATGATGCTCGAAGGAAATTATGAGAACCACTGCATGCATTATCCTCCCAAACTACGTGGGAATAATCTCATTAAATATGTGTCCTCATGGGAAAACTCAAGACTCATCATTCAGAATTCCCTTACATAATCTATCGGATTAGTTTTCCCATTGTACTTATCGTATTTGGGAAATTCGCAATGTTTAGGGAATGGTATCATATTAATGCTTTGATCAAATGGATAGGGACATATATCTTGTATGGAATATCTCTTAGTAGTCCTAGTTTGCATGTTGTGCATTTTTTGTTGAAGAGTTTGGATTTGTTGTTTCAAAACGTCCATGGGATCATTGGTTTTCACTTCATTGCTTGATTCAGTTTAGGTCTCGGTTTCTGCTTTCTTTGGATTTCTTTTCAATTTGTTAATATCAAAATCATCGGGTAACTTGACTCCTTTGTTTTCCAACATCAAAAGGTATCTCTATCCATCCTTTTCAAAAACCTTTTCTAAAAATTTATGGAAGTTTGGGTCTTGTTGGGCTTGTTGGACATCTTCTTCATTTACCTCATCAGTGTCAGTTGAATGAATATTATGAAAGGGGTTTTCTTCTTGGTTAGCTATGGTACCTTGGGTTTCAATTCCTTTTTATTGAATTTTCAGCTTTTAAGATCTTGTTTGGATGGGCATACAATTGATGATGATGCTCTAACTATTTGATCAAAGTTTAAGAGTGCCAGAAGGGGTTGATTAAAAATATGGTTAAGAAAGATTTATTTTGGGATGAAGGATGACGAATCCTGATGAAGGATGATAAATATTGATGGTGAAATGTAGCTGCTAAGTCAAAAAAATTATGCGATGAGTAAGGCACTTTGAGATGTTTGATCAAAAATTAGATGAGGGATTTTCACTTGAGAATGCTAGTTTCAACAAGATTAGGATCTATTGCAGAAATTGGTTGGGATGATTGGAATATTGAATTGTTGGTTGAGGAATGAAAGAAGGGTGAATTGGCTGACTATGATTATGCCTTTGTGAAAGAGCTCTTCATTGATAATAAGTTTGTGAGAATAAAGGCTCTAAAGAAAAATATTTAGTATACCCTCTATCAAAGTCATGATACCGATGGATGAAGGTTCGATAATCGAGCAAGACTTTCCTACTTTGATACAAGAAGCGTCTCTTTTTCAAAAGTTTCTTAAAGCTAAGGTGCTTCTTTGGTTTCTTGATTCTCTTGGCAAGGGATTTCTTGACAAATTTGGTTGATTTCCAATCCCTCAACATAAACTTTAGGATGATGAAAAGATGTTGTTTAAGGGGGGAAAATTGGAACTAGATGTTGATTGGTAGAAATGAGGTCAAATTTTGGTTTTTGTTTGAAAAGTCATCGGATGCGCTAAAATAGGGTATGGATGCATTGAAACTTAGATGCACCACATAATGGTTCAGATGCGCTGCAGAAAGTTTTGGATGTGCCAGAACAAGGTATGGATGTGCTGGAGAATGGTTTGAATGCATCGAAACAAGGTATGGATGCACTAAAAGAGCATATGCTGGGAATATATAAGTGGGATGCATTGTAATAGAAAATGAATGCATTGGAGAATGGTATGAATGCGCTGAAATAGGCACCGGATGCATCGAACTGGAAAGTGTTTTCTAGTTTTCGAGAGTTTGATAATTTTTTCTTGATTTTTTATAGTGAATTTGGACTGTTTGAGTTGGATTTTCTTTTGAATCAATGGTTGAATGTGTTGATGTGATGTTTGTTTAAAATTTTGTTCAAAAAAACATTGGTAAACATGTCAGACAAGCACATTTCCTAGGCTGTGTAAGACTGTATTCTTTTGGATCCCACGTAGATTTTACTCCAACAACATATTCTTAGTGAATGAATTCAGAATCTTGGCTTCACAGGCCAACCGAGCTTCCAACTCCCATGAATCTCCCATGGCAAGTTGATCATTTCTACTAAAATTTGTGAAAATGTGGGTGCCTTCACAATGACCATTGTTGCACCAAAGAATAGATAGGGTAATTTTGGGCAAACTACAACAAAGGGGTTTTAGTAAGGACTTTTCGTTCGTGGGGAACCATCCATTTGACAAGAGACCATTGTTTCCCTTCTTGTCAGAATGGTGATCATGATACTCAAACTGTCCTTGAGCACTCACATTTATATCCCAGCTAGAAGTCGCTTGGCTTAGAGCGTGTTACCAGTTGGGTCGTTCCCTCCTTTCGAAGCGGGGAGGTAGGCCCTCTAAGGTTAAAAATGCAAATAAAATGAACAAGTCTAGTTTTCTAATCACCCAGTTAAGGGGAGAGCATACTCACCTACCATTCCAAACACAACAAGCATGGTTGTGCATTAACCCTCCTAGTTATGCTAGATTCTCATCTTAATCAAAGGAAAGGTATTAGCTAGATTTAACCCTGCAAACAACCGTTTTTAGTTTCAATTTTTTTATCTTTGACAGTGTTCTTTTAAGTGTTTCTGCAAAGTCTCTAACTGCGACAAAGGTACTTGAAAACATAAAAACACAGAATCACTTTTAAGAATTTGGAAATTTGATAGTAAAAACTGAATGCTCCATTACAGAGGCCGAATATGCTAAAACTAAAACTAGATGCGCTAAACTACTGAATGCATCAAAAAGATAGCTAAATATGCTAAAATATAAACTCAAAGCGCTGAAACTAAAAAATGATAGAATTAAAGTTAAACTCCCTAATGCACCGAAGTAGAGTCTGGATGCTCTGAAAAGACACCATATGCACTGGAATAGGAGCCAGATGTGTCGAAAGAACAGCCAAATACGTTGAAAAAGGTAACCAAATGCACCAAAACAGGAGCCAGATTCACTATAGAAAATTTTGGATGCATCGTTTCAGATATTTTGATGAAACTTGCAAAATAAAACTCAACAAAAAATTGATTAAATCACGGGGCTAGGCCCCACGGTGATGCACCAGTTTATGTGTGGCATAAAATATGTCCTGCAATGTATTACTTAAAAGGAAATCTAAATAGCATAAATAATGCTACAACTATCCTTCTAATTCATTCCATGGTTCTCTAATCCCAAGGAATCTTGCGAATTATGCTCTCAACTCTTATTATTGTTGTGCATTTACTTGCAAAGATTGAAAACTCAAGATACGAGATGCTACAATGAAGTCTACATGCCTATGTTTTTTGATTTTTGATATTTAAAGCATAAAAACCAAGTGATCCTATGATGAAATGATACTTTAAAATCTAAATTCTAAGAATGATGATGATGATCAAATGTAACTGTTAAATGAAAGATGGGATGAACTAAACTATCGAAAATAAAATTTCCATTACAACACTAAAATGAGCTAAAATGGAAAACTAAGCTAAAATGCTCTCCAAATTCTCTCACAAATGCACTAAAATTTAGCAACATAAGATTGTCCAAATCTTCATGTTGAAATCTATAGCAAAAGGGTCCTATTTATAGATTTTCTAAGACTCAAGGTGATGTGGCAACAACGAACAGTCAGGATTGTGATCCTGCGACATCAACGACAGAGCATCAAGAGGTTAGAGGGAATTAGGGAGATGGTTCCCTTCAACAAGACAAATTGTCAAGTGTTAAAAGGAATCACAGAGAAGGGGGAGCCATGTGTCTCAGTTAGTTCCAAATTGGTTGCAAATTTGTTGAAGATATTTCATATTTTCCAATTTATAAAATTCATTTTTGTGAGACACATGATGAGGTGGCAGGTGAGTTGGAGGTGGTTAGAGGAAATATGTAGAAATGTGCTTAAATTGAATTAAAAATTCAATTTAAAAGGAGATGGTAAATTAGTAAGATGCCAAATTAATTCATTTGTGCATTTTAACCAATTTTAGAAGAATATGCCAATTTGAATTTAAAAATTCAAATTTAAGAGGGAAAGGGGAAACCAATTAAATAACAAATTGATTTAATTTTTCCATTTAATTAATTTTAGAAAGAAGGTGAATTTTGAAAAAAAAAAATTAGAATATGAACCATATAAATAAATTTTACAATTTATTTATAATAGTAGAGGAAAATAAGAACATTAATCAAATACCAAGTATTTAATTAATATGATTTGCTCCAGACCATTTTTGTGTGCATACACCTTAAACCCTCAACCCTCAACCCTTAAACCCTAATCCCTCAGCCCCTATAACCTCTACCCTATACATTGGATCCTCAACCCTAATCCCTTGACCCTATACCCTATTCCCTCAATACTCTACCCTCAACCTTAAACCCTCAACCCTCAACCCTCAACCCTTAAACCCTCTACCCTCTACCCTCTACCCTATACATTAAACCCTCAACCCTCAATTCTCAAACCTCAACCCTTAATCCCTTAACCCTCAATCCTTAAACCCTAAACCCTCAACCCCTGTACCCTCTACCATTTACATTGGACCAGGCTCAACCTAATCCTTCAACCATATACCCTCAAACCTATACCCTCAAACCTCTACCCTCAACCTTAAACCCTTAAACCTAAACCCTTCAACCTTAAACCCTTAAACCTTCTACCCTATACCCTCAACCCAATACCCTCTACCATTGACCCTAATCCTTGAACCCTTAACCCTTAAACCCTAATACCCTAGAAACCATCAACCTTATAGGTCCTCCACCCTAATCCCTCAACCATATACCCTCAACCCCTATCACTTTCTCTCTATATATACATCTCACCTCTCCCTCCCTCCCTCTCTCCTACCATCTCTAATTATCTCTATCTACCCTCTCTAATTGTCTCTATCTAACCTCTCCCTCTTTCTATGTACCTCTCATTCAATCAATCCCTACCACCCTCTCTTGCTCCCTCTATCCATCTCTTTATATGTCCCTGCCACTCTCTCCCACTCTCTCCCACTCCCTCACTCTCCCTCTCTCTCATGTCTATCCCTCCCACCCCCTCTCTCTCTCAGGTCTCTCCCTCTAGCAACCTACCTAGGTATCTCTCTCTCTATCTCTCTCCCCTCTCTATATCTATCCCTCCCACCTAACCTAGATAAGTCCCTCTCACTCCACTCCCCTCTTTCTCTACCTCTATTAGGTCACTCCCTCCCACACCCTCTCCCTCTTTCAAGTCTCTCACTCACACTCCCTCTTTCTCCCACACCCTCTCTCTCTCACTTCCTCACACTACCTATTTCTCAAGTCTCTCCCTTTGGCACCTACCTACATAACTCTCTCTTTCTCTTTGTCTCTCTCTCTCCCCCTCTCTCTCTCCCTCTCTCTCAATTATCTCTCTCCAACCCCCCCTCTCTCTCTCTCTATCCCTCTATCCCTCCCACCCTACCTAGCTAAGTCTCTCTCACTCCAACCCCTTCTCTCCCACTCCCTCTCTCTTAAACTCTCACTTCCAGCCCCTCTCCCTCTCTCCAGACTCTCTCTCTCTCTTAAAATTATCCCTCCCTCTAAAGACATATGTAAATACATACATACTTACATACATACAAGCATAATACATATGTACATGTACAATCCTACATCCATACAAGCATACATATATACATGTGTAGATACAATCTTACATACATATAGGCATACATACAATATACATGAATTGATACATGCAGGCATACATACATACATACAAGCATGCATACATGCATACATATATGACATACAAGCATACATGTACATACAAACATACAAATATATCAGCATACATCTAATACAATGGTCCTTAACATAAAGGAAGACATAATGCAAGCGTGTTATAAAGCGCTCACGTTATGTCTTGGTTGACATGATTCCTGCAAAAGCAAAAAACCATGTCAAAATTGAGATATAACGTGCTCACGTTATGTCTTGCTTTGGGAATCCCCAAGCCTTAGGATTGGTATTTTCCTTGGAATACCAACCCAAAGGCTTGGAGGGCATTCCCAACAACCAGATACATGTTTTTGCAAATTATACAATATTTACATAATCGAGTTTGTGCTCACCGCCAAGATTGCATGTTGTTCAATATCAAACAAATCGAACATTTGGGTAATGTTATGTTCTCTCTTAGCTATCCAATGATGTAATTTTTTTCACTTTCTAACAATGTTAAGCCTTTCATCCATAATTTATTTTGTTTGTATGTCTATTTTTTGGCAAAAAGTAGTGTTTGGTGTTTTTTTCATTATAAATTAACTGCTCATAGAAGTTTCAAATGAATTACATTTTTAGAAATTAGACTTCACTCTAATTTTTTTTTTTTAAATCAATTTTTTTCGAAAATTTATAGGGATAGCATGGCCAAAATTCTATTTTTCAGGAAGTGTCCACTTCGAAAATTAGTAAAAAATCAAATATTCATTAAAAATTATCAAAAAAATCATGCATCAACTAAATATTGTTAGCTAACTTCTGACTGTAGCGATTTTAAAAATACTAAAAAAAAAGTAAACCATGCTAGGGTCGTACAAGAGTTGCTATGTTATGTTTTTCTGACAAAAACAACACCAATTTGTGTACGTCCTTCATTTGAACCCCTTAATCTCAACCATTTTAAAAATAAATTAGTAGTTTAGAAAATAGACTCGGAGCACTTCTATCCTTGTTTTTTTTCCATCTCAAAATTTTGAGTGTAACTATCCTCAATTTCACATCCAAGGTTAGTATTTCTTGATTTCAGAAAAAAATGTGTCCACTTAAGTCCCCTTTTTGGGAACCATCTTTGTGCACTTACCCAGTGGAAAGAGTTAGCTAAAGTTGTTTTCCCTTGGGTGTTGCCTTTGAGGGAGAGTAGGTATATGTGAGTAATGACAAAGGGTGAGTAGAAGAAAAGAAAATTTGTGTTGTCCTTTACCATTGATGTCAAAGGGGGAGAAAATTAGCTAGAAACTATATGAATAAAGGAGAGATTATTGGTAGAAAAGAAAGTGTTGGAAAGAATAATTGCATATGTAAGGGGGAGCAATGTGTACTAATATGCAGTGTGTGTTGATCCATTAGAGTTGTTGGTTGTTATTGGTTGATGGTTGTTATTTATTCTTTTTTATATCAAGTGTTTCCATCAATGAGAAAGGGGGATATTGTTGGAAACTTTTGTTTCCATTGATGTCAATAAAGTGTTGTTGCATTGATGTCAACCCTTGAGGAAGTAAGTGTGTTGGTTGCATTATGGTGTCATTATTATTATCACTAGTGTCAACCTCTAATGTAGAAATGATAAGTAAGTGCTTGTGGATATCAACCTCTTGTGTGTTTGAGATACTGAGGAAGTGTTACAAATGTTGAGATGGTGTTTATGGTGCTTGGTTTTCAAGTGCTTTTGAGAAAATTTTAATAAAAGAGAGTTTAGTGTGGCAGAGTGGTGTTCCAGCTTTTGCTCCACATTTCTTATATATTGAAGCTATTCTTATGTGGTTTGAATATGTTGATCAGATGTGTTCAGAGGTGTTATATCTATATTTTCTTATTTGGGATCATTCAGCAACAAAAGTTGTGCTCACTAGTGTGTGAACTGTGAAGCATTATTGTCTAGGAGAAATGATATTGCTTTGCATTTCTTCGTAGTGAAAGTTCTAATGTTATGTACCTATGAATGCTAATGTTATGTATCTATGAATTTTATTATAATGTATGCATCTACCATCCCTTGAAGTTTCAAGTGTTGAATTATTCCACAAATTATTTTGGTGTGTTGGATGTTTGTGTCAGTATGTCTAGTTGCATAGAATAAAGGTGTTCTTGAGTTTTAGATGGTTGCACTAGTTGTGTTGAATATTCTGATTATGTGGAATATTATGATATGTTGTGTGGATTTTGTGGAGTGTTATTGTGTGGTCCGCGAGATGTTTCTAGACCTGGAGAGGTTTGTTTGGAGTTGCTTGTTAGTTTTAGTGCAGGTTTGGCCAACCTAGTGTGCTAGCGGTAATTGTAAAGGATGATTGTTGTTTGAGGAAGTCTTGAGAATCACCTGTTGATATAGATTTGGGTCCCAATTAAGTTGTGGTGTGGTTTGTCTTCATATATTTCCATTGTGGAAGTGTTTGGTTCTGACCTATTGTGTAAATGCATGTTTGAGGTGCACAACGAACCTTTAAGAATATTTTCAAGGTTGTGGATGATACAAAGGCAAGGTGATTTTTTGGATAAGTTTATGTGGTGTGTGAATATGTGTCGAGATACGAGTTTAATCAAATGCAAAGATCTAAGTGCAAGCTTAATGCCCATGACTACCTAAATCGGTGGGTAGAAGGTGTCTACAATTCAATGTATGAAGGTTGCGGATGATGTAGAGTTGTAGTGGTGGATCCTCTTATTTCTATGAGATAGATTTCTCATTGTATTAATCTTCTTTCTTCTTCTTTCTAATCTATAAATGAGCCCTTCTTTCTTTTGGTTAGTGTGCCCTTCGATAGTGAGCCTATTGTATTTGATGTTGCAATTACTTTATATTGTGATCTAATACTCACCACAATTTTTCTCTTCTTTGGTTTTCCACATAAATACAATGTTCTTTTGTGTTTGGTGTTTGATGTGTTATTGTTTCATTTATTTACTTTTATTGTAAATTTGATTAATGGTTTAAGGAATAATAAGGATTTGAGTGATAATGAGGGTTTTTGATGTTTTAATGTACAACTGATTCACCCCCACTCTCGATTGTCTTGTGCATTCAATAATTACATGTATATCTATGCAACTATATTGATGTCCAAGGTAAAATTCATTAACAAAATTATAACAAGAAGGCACTAAATAAAATAAACATAAAATATAGTTTTAAACACATAAAGCATGCCTAAACACACAAAAATATATAAGTAAATGGCACTTGGATTAGGGAGAAGTCCAAGGATAAGCTAAATGAATCCTCAAAAAATGATATGGGCATGAGCATTAAAACAATCATAATTTGTAATGGAAAAGGTTTAGGGGATACAATTATGGTCCTTATAGGGATATTGTTTGCAATGATCTTCTTCAAGTATACTTTGAAGCCTATCACTCAAACTGTTTAGGTAATATTATTAGTAAAGGTGATATCAAATCCATCCCCAAATTTGGAGATCCAAAAGACAACTAGAATTGAAGGTTGATCAACTTGCTAAATGTCTCCCACAAAATCATTATGAAGGTCATTGTCCTACTGCTATTTCATTTGCTTCATTTGATTCTTCATCTTGATTAAACTAATTCATCAATATAGGTATATTCTTGATGTAATATTATTGTTGTATCAAAATGAATTGAGTGGACCATATATTTTTGGAAAATAACCTATTTTTATTAAAAATGTTTTTGCAAAAGCATATGACTACATTAAATGACCTTTTATAATTGTTATTCTACAAGCTTTAGGTTTTGGTTCCAAATTATCATGTTGTATTCAAATTCTATTCGTTGACTCTTCTTCTTGCACTACTATCAATGGTCATTAGTGATTCTCTTTTGCTATATTTTCTCATAGGTATTAGGGATGTCTTAAGTATTCAACTTCTTTTATCTCATATTGTTTCTTAAAAATTAGTTAAAGGAATTTTCTCTTCTTGATTCCACCTAAAAACTTATGAATGGTCACTTTGTAGATAAACTCATTTCTAAAGTTCTTTATTTGGTGGTCCCCTATTATTACTTGCTAGGATAGACCTCTTGCTAAATATTCTTGGATTTGTGCCCTAAATTTTATCATTCACATGGCTAATAAGACTCTCCCAAACAATTTTCAAGTGCCACAAAAAAAATCTTGGCTTGAAGCTAAAATGAAATACAAACTTTCTAGTAAGAAATTTGATTCCTTTTAGATTGTTGTTAAATTTATTCATGTATAAATGCTTCACAAAATTGGGGTTAGGTGCAATAAACCTCAGTGGATAGATTATAAATGGTATCTTGATACATTATTTTATAATTACAAACCTTGTAAAGGATATACCTTGGTCTCTCTACATGTGTTCATGCTACAAAAATGCAATGATATATGCACATAATAGTCTTTGGCCTTCTCATCAAATGCAAATCTTAAATTGTTTAGACACCCATTCTCAAACTAAAACTTGCTTACTTTGCTTTGTGTGTTATTCATCATTGTCTTGTCATTAGATCTAGATTAATCTATTTGGGAGTTCTCAATCCTTGTATGTTTTTTAGACTCTAAGAAACTCTCAAGCACATTTTTGGGTTTTGTAACACAATTTTTTTTACATAGAATCAAATTCATGAGTTTTTAAAGCCTTTTTACTAGCATATGATTATTTTGAGGATGAGCCCAAAATTCTTGCTAAATTTACGTAGATATGGTATGCTTTTAGAGTGGAAATCTTGTTCAACATTTGGAAAGATAGAAATTCATATCTCTTTTTAGTATTCTTTTGTTGATATTCATTTATCTATGTATACTAAATCCATGATTTGTTCTAATGCTCCCATGCAAATAGAAGTGCAAGTTAATAAATTTTATGACCAACATGTTCTTGACCACTATGGTAATGGACCTTGTATGATTGCTAGTCTCATTGACCTCTCCCTCTAAAGGGGCGAGTCCCATTCTTGAGGGCATTAGCATGGACATATTCACAACACTCATAAACATGATTCTTATGGTGTACATGTTTCTTTGCCACCCATACGACTAGGGTGACAATGCTCATGGTTGGTTTCAACAGCCTCATTTGCCTTCTATCTCCTCATAACCTTGTGATAGGGGTGCCCCTAGTTGGTTGGACAATGACAAAATTCTTTGTTAGGCATTGGTCATTTCTCCCACTAGAAATGAAACTTAGTCACTAGACGGAAAACATGCTAATGAAGAAGGCAATATTATAAATTTGAAGTCAATTCTCGATTAAAAAAATCTTTTTAATGGATATGCTAACTTGATGACTATGATCCACCTCCACTTTATACTAAATTTATAACTCTTGTCACTTAACAATTTAACTGCTTACTATTTTATCTCATTTTTTGATGTGTTCTTTTAAAAGTGCCTTCTATAACCATTGAAGTATGATGCCTTTCCACCATTTAAAACTCTTAAAATTATGACGTAATCAAAATCTCTGGCCATAAATTATGAAGACCAAATAAAGTTCACACGATAGATTTACAATAAAAACAAAGAATAGCCTCTTTATTCCGAACTTTTGTTCACGTCAAGAAATGCTTCACACCGAAGTTTCACGCGTTTTCGGACCATTCGAATCTAGAATAACGCGGAATGAACTATTGAAAGATAAAGACGTTGGCACGTTGCAATTTCGTGAGAGAAGTTTGCCTTGTCGTTTGGTACAAAAAATTTTATAGTGTAGTCATGTTGCCTTTATTTTCAGTAGCATTTGTTTTGGTCGAACACAATTCCTTCGAGCTCGGCGCTAAAGGATATAGAAGATTCTTCAGGTGCTCTTCTATTTCCAGCAATCCTTGAAACCTGTATTATTGTTTATAAGGTTTGCATTTTCTGGACTCCTGGTTTGTTTCTGAAATATTTAAGATCGAGTAAATTAATGAATTCCACTTCTAACTTGATAAGAGGAAGCTCTAAATGAATAGATTTCATTGTTTTTATGCATATGCATGGAATATGAATTGGTTGAACTGACGGGCTTTTATTTTCCTTTGGCAGGACTGTTGACTGTTTTAAATTTTAATATGGCAACAGCTGCTGAATACAATTCTGAGTGGTTAATACATGTGAAAGAAGACCTGGACAAAGCTAAAGTGGAAGAGTGTGAAACAAATTCTGATGTGTGCATATTCAGCGTAGCTCCCCCTCTTTTGATGCTAAAGTCCGAAGCATACATTCCCCAAGTCATTTCCATCGGACCTTACCACCACAGAAGATCACAGCAGTACGAGGAGATAGACAATTACAAACTGAAAATGGCGAGCGCACTGGAAAGGAAGGTCCCTGGATTGTTAAAGGCGCTTGCCGAGCACATACAGTGCTCTGATGATCGAATCAGAGCCTGCTATAGCAAGCGTATTCCATACAGCCGTGATGAGATGTCTTGGATTCTTGCTCTCGACAGCTCTTTTATTCTCCAGTTTTTGAAGTCCATTTGCAGGCCTTACGAACTCAGTGTAGATAACCAGTTGAACTCCATTAGAAAAAGCCCGCTGTGGTATGCCATTAAGAATGACATTCTCATGCTTGAAAATCAAGTGCCAATGTTTCTGCTCATCGAGGCACTCCGCTTTACAACTTACATTCAGTCAGACACACAAGTCGTGAACTCAAGTCAAAGAGAGATTTCGCAGGATGATGGAAGATTTCAAGAATTGAATCATCTACAGGCAAGCAATTTCCTTTACGCCATGGATTAGATACACTCTATTTATTATTAGATATTCCAAAACAATTGTTCTAAGAAATAGAAAAGCTCTGAATCATGCCCGGAAGATATTCTGTAGATGTTTTTTCAATTTTAGATTGTATTTTACAATCTTAAAATTTCCTAAGTTGTATAATATGATTCGTTACATTTTGATATCTTATAAGGAACTATGGCTTCTTTTCGCTTTTGAAGAGTTTGGAAGTGTCGGGTTGCGGTAGGGCAGAGATGCACTTATAAATAGGAAGGGGAGAGGAGCTTAGATGAAATAAGATAGTCAGTTACAATTATACCCTCTTTTGTTTTTTTTTTCAATAAATTCAGAGCTAAATCTAGAGGCGAGTTACAGTTTTATCATTTTTAAGGTGAATCTAGAAATGAATCAAAGGTAAATCAGAGGTGAGTCAAGGTTAGGTCGTGTTTTTAGAAGGTAAATTCTAATGTGAGTTACAGTTATGTCAAATTTTTTAAGGTTAACTTTTGATATTTTTCTAAGGTAAATCCTAATATGAATCAGAGTGGTGCCAATTTTTAAAGTAAAACCAGATGTGATTTACACCATTTTTTAAAGTAAACCTAGAGGTGAATTAAGGTAAATCCATCAGTAAATACAATTACACCATTTTTCTTAAGGTAAATCCAGAAGTACATTAATTATACCATTTTTATAAAACTAAACTCAAAAGTGAGAATTGAACCCAGAAATAAATTACTGCTACGCCATTTTTAGGTAAAGTCAGACTGGGATTTAGCAATCCATTGATCGTTCTTCCCGCCAGCATTTTAATATAATATGTTCTTTTAAAAAAGACCATCTTCCTCCCAGTGACGAGACTCTCGAGCCTGTAGAGGGTAGGTGTCAGGAGACGATATGACAATCGATGGCCGTAGAGCGACAAAATATTCATTACAGAAGTATAATATGTTATTTTAATTTATTTTATGAATAAGTGTTATATTAGTTTACCCAACTCCTTCCATAGGTCTTTTAGGTCAAGGTGAGTTCTGTTATAAAGGACTGTATGACATATTAGAAGGAATTACATTATAAATTTTGTCAGTAATCACGCTTTCTTCAATATTCATTTAGTGAATAGTTACCTATCATGAATAGGAGAAATGGTCAACACACATGAACAAAAAATTATGTTCTTGTCTTGGCAACTCGGGTTAGCTGTAGACTTCTTGCGAATTGTTACATAATTAGAACCCATCTATTGCCAAATGCTTCTTTAGTTCACACAGCAATTGTTTGCTTCAAGCATACAATTTAGACAAGTTATATAGTTTTATTTAGAAAAGTAAATTCGTAAAATTGTGATTACTTGTCATTTACAATAATTAAAATGACAATTATTATAAATATATTTTCAAAATTATTTATGGTAATCTGGTTTAGATTTAGGGCAGGTTTTTATGCAGTTATTTAGTTTATTTTGGTTAGTAGTCAGTGTTCAACTTATTTAAGAATTATTTGTGGAGCTGGTGGCCTCGTAAATATTTAATTTTCCTGTTTATTTTTAAACAGTCATCTTAAATTTTTATTTATAATATTAATGATAATTTGTATTGTTAAAAATTGAAAAAAAAATTTGTATAAAAGAAAAAAATTAATGTAATCACATGACATTTTTAACAATATACAGTTGCTACTTATTTTCAAACGGTTGTTATTTTTCACAACTTATTTTAAGTAAAAAAAACACTTAAATATTCTCATGGAGAAAGGAAGTTACTATAACAAAGAAGCTGTGTAAATAGAAGAATAAAAGGATTTTTTAGCTTTCTTTACAAGTCTAAGATTTTACCATGGGAGGCGTACGGGCCTGAACATTTATACAGGAAATTCTACACAAATTTCGTTTTGTTCCTAATCTAGGTAGATAAATTGTGTAGAGTGTTTTACTTCGGACCTTCCCTTCACGAAAATCTCAAATTTATCACTATTTCATTTTTATTTTGAAGGGAAAAATATCTTTCTACTTTTATATAATTTGAACCCTTGATAACAGGATGCTTGCTTGCATTTCAATCCATTTGTCCGTCAGAAGAATTGTCTTCCACTGCCATTGGACCTGGTCACTACAAAACATGTTCTGGACTATCTCTATCATTATGTTACTGCAGCTTCACCTGAACCTGGGCAATCTGAGAGTCAATATAATCCTCTTGGAAGAGGCGGCAACCTTAAGTTCAGCAAGATGTTATCTACTACAACATCTGGCTACCTTCCATCTGCAACAGAATTGGGTGAAGCGGGGATAGAGTTTGCAGCATATGATTCAGGAGACCTGAGGGAAATATGTTTTAATCGAAAAACCTCCACTTTCCTGTTACCCAAAATCACAATCAGTGATTGTACAGAGGTTGTCTTGAGAAACTTAGTGGCATTTGAACTCAATCTGAAGACGGAGCAAAAGCCTCTCACACGCTACACATATTTAATGGGCCGGCTGATTCGTACGGAGGGTGATGTTGCTCTGCTCGAGAGTTGTGGCGTTCTTAATTGTCAAATGGGTAGCGATGCAGAGGTGGCCCAGATGTGGAACTCTATGAGTAAATCAACGTGGGTAAACAAATTTGAACATGTAGACAAAGCCATAGAGGCAGCAAACAAGTACTACAGAAACAAATGGAGAGTTCTTTTGGTTCAGTTTCTGAAAATCCAATGTTCAAAACCGTTACTTGTTCTATCAGTTTTATATTCAGGGATGATGTTTTTGTTAACAGCCATCCAGGTTTTCTGCTTGTTCCATACCTGCAACAAATAGTTTGCCTCAGCACTATTCCGTGGAAATGTTAGTTTTGCTAGTATAAGTTTGTGTTTAGTTACTCCTGGCAGCAATAAAGTCTATTGGGGTTATAGACTTATTTATCTTTCCTTTTATCCATGTAATAAGAATAGTATAGCATAAAAGAAATAGTTTATGGAATAATAGATTCTCTTCGTTTTATTTTGTGAAGAACTGATCTTCTATTAAAACAATTTAAAATCAATTGCATATTTATATTCATTTGTGATAATAGATCACCATTATTAATTTATTTGCCTTCATCAGATATGAGAACCGGCTCTAAGTCTGCATGGTAATCTCGCAAATCTAACGAAGAAGGGCGAAGGAAAGTATTAGCCAATTATAGAAATGAAGTGGATGCGGTGTTCCACCATCACTCAGCCTTTCTTTGGAGTCATATTTTCTTTTGCTGTATCAGGCAACATGGCTGCTACTTTTCTTTGAAGGCATTTTTTTCAGAGTTTTTTGACTTAAGTTTGCATGAAAAAACACCATCATCAAGATAAAATAACATAAAGATAAAGATATTTCTGTGAGGATCTTGTTTGAAGTGACAGAAGAAAGGCACATAAAAGTGCTTCCTAAATTAATATTTGAGGAGAATGATATATAAATTTATATCTTAATGAGAAGAAAATATAAAACATATAAAATAACATATCATAATATGAGGATTTATGTGGAGAAATTTTTTGATAGAAAAATTATACATGCTTCAAAAACACAACCATTGTATTAGTTAACAAAAATCATGGTTACAATACAATATGAAGGATATGCTTCTTGTGGGAGTATCACCAAAATTTAAAATTGGAAGTAATTGTGATAGCATAACAATATCTACGTACAAACTTAAAAATCCAATACAAACTCCAAATAGAAAGAATAACGTATAGCAGATGATGAAACTAGAAACCATCATATGGTTTTGGAAAACCATGAGCAAGGACATGATATGAATGATTGCCAAATGGTCAAGGCACAGATCCAAATGCCTCTTTGGTCTTGGTTTTCTAGGTTATTTTTAATAGATTCCTTACAACTGGGAATGTCATAAACAAAACTATTTGACCACTTAAACTTGGGTGACCTAATTTTTCTTCATTCAACCCATTCAAAGATGTTCCATGATAAGTGTCCAAACTTATCATAAGTTTGATCAAGATTCTAATGTAGCCTCCCTCTTACATGCTCTTAAACATCATAAGTAACTCCCATTATGATGACTCAAAATTCTCTTACACACCGTCCAAGATGCTGACACATGGCTCAAAGTGCCAAGTCAATTTGGAACACCTACTTCCTCA
>CM021108.1:287072745-287109168 GCA_007115665.2 Sequoiadendron giganteum | reverse complement strand
TTTTTACATAGAATCAAATTCATGAGTTTTTAAAGCCTTTTTACTAGCATATGATTATTTTGAGGATGAGCCCAAAATTCTTGCTAAATTTACGTAGATATGGTATGCTTTTAGAGTGGAAATCTTGTTCAACATTTGGAAAGATAGAAATTCATATCTCTTTTTAGTATTCTTTTGTTGATATTCATTTATCTATGTATACTAAATCCATGATTTGTTCTAATGCTCCCATGCAAATAGAAGTGCAAGTTAATAAATTTTATGACCAACATGTTCTTGACCACTATGGTAATGGACCTTGTATGATTGCTAGTCTCATTGACCTCTCCCTCTAAAGGGGCGAGTCCCATTCTTGAGGGCATTAGCATGGACATATTCACAACACTCATAAACATGATTCTTATGGTGTACATGTTTCTTTGCCACCCATACGACTAGGGTGACAATGCTCATGGTTGGTTTCAACAGCCTCATTTGCCTTCTATCTCCTCATAACCTTGTGATAGGGGTGCCCCTAGTTGGTTGGACAATGACAAAATTCTTTGTTAGGCATTGGTCATTTCTCCCACTAGAAATGAAACTTAGTCACTAGACGGAAAACATGCTAATGAAGAAGGCAATATTATAAATTTGAAGTCAATTCTCGATTAAAAAAATCTTTTTAATGGATATGCTAACTTGATGACTATGATCCACCTCCACTTTATACTAAATTTATAACTCTTGTCACTTAACAATTTAACTGCTTACTATTTTATCTCATTTTTTGATGTGTTCTTTTAAAAGTGCCTTCTATAACCATTGAAGTATGATGCCTTTCCACCATTTAAAACTCTTAAAATTATGACGTAATCAAAATCTCTGGCCATAAATTATGAAGACCAAATAAAGTTCACACGATAGATTTACAATAAAAACAAAGAATAGCCTCTTTATTCCGAACTTTTGTTCACGTCAAGAAATGCTTCACACCGAAGTTTCACGCGTTTTCGGACCATTCGAATCTAGAATAACGCGGAATGAACTATTGAAAGATAAAGACGTTGGCACGTTGCAATTTCGTGAGAGAAGTTTGCCTTGTCGTTTGGTACAAAAAATTTTATAGTGTAGTCATGTTGCCTTTATTTTCAGTAGCATTTGTTTTGGTCGAACACAATTCCTTCGAGCTCGGCGCTAAAGGATATAGAAGATTCTTCAGGTGCTCTTCTATTTCCAGCAATCCTTGAAACCTGTATTATTGTTTATAAGGTTTGCATTTTCTGGACTCCTGGTTTGTTTCTGAAATATTTAAGATCGAGTAAATTAATGAATTCCACTTCTAACTTGATAAGAGGAAGCTCTAAATGAATAGATTTCATTGTTTTTATGCATATGCATGGAATATGAATTGGTTGAACTGACGGGCTTTTATTTTCCTTTGGCAGGACTGTTGACTGTTTTAAATTTTAATATGGCAACAGCTGCTGAATACAATTCTGAGTGGTTAATACATGTGAAAGAAGACCTGGACAAAGCTAAAGTGGAAGAGTGTGAAACAAATTCTGATGTGTGCATATTCAGCGTAGCTCCCCCTCTTTTGATGCTAAAGTCCGAAGCATACATTCCCCAAGTCATTTCCATCGGACCTTACCACCACAGAAGATCACAGCAGTACGAGGAGATAGACAATTACAAACTGAAAATGGCGAGCGCACTGGAAAGGAAGGTCCCTGGATTGTTAAAGGCGCTTGCCGAGCACATACAGTGCTCTGATGATCGAATCAGAGCCTGCTATAGCAAGCGTATTCCATACAGCCGTGATGAGATGTCTTGGATTCTTGCTCTCGACAGCTCTTTTATTCTCCAGTTTTTGAAGTCCATTTGCAGGCCTTACGAACTCAGTGTAGATAACCAGTTGAACTCCATTAGAAAAAGCCCGCTGTGGTATGCCATTAAGAATGACATTCTCATGCTTGAAAATCAAGTGCCAATGTTTCTGCTCATCGAGGCACTCCGCTTTACAACTTACATTCAGTCAGACACACAAGTCGTGAACTCAAGTCAAAGAGAGATTTCGCAGGATGATGGAAGATTTCAAGAATTGAATCATCTACAGGCAAGCAATTTCCTTTACGCCATGGATTAGATACACTCTATTTATTATTAGATATTCCAAAACAATTGTTCTAAGAAATAGAAAAGCTCTGAATCATGCCCGGAAGATATTCTGTAGATGTTTTTTCAATTTTAGATTGTATTTTACAATCTTAAAATTTCCTAAGTTGTATAATATGATTCGTTACATTTTGATATCTTATAAGGAACTATGGCTTCTTTTCGCTTTTGAAGAGTTTGGAAGTGTCGGGTTGCGGTAGGGCAGAGATGCACTTATAAATAGGAAGGGGAGAGGAGCTTAGATGAAATAAGATAGTCAGTTACAATTATACCCTCTTTTGTTTTTTTTTTCAATAAATTCAGAGCTAAATCTAGAGGCGAGTTACAGTTTTATCATTTTTAAGGTGAATCTAGAAATGAATCAAAGGTAAATCAGAGGTGAGTCAAGGTTAGGTCGTGTTTTTAGAAGGTAAATTCTAATGTGAGTTACAGTTATGTCAAATTTTTTAAGGTTAACTTTTGATATTTTTCTAAGGTAAATCCTAATATGAATCAGAGTGGTGCCAATTTTTAAAGTAAAACCAGATGTGATTTACACCATTTTTTAAAGTAAACCTAGAGGTGAATTAAGGTAAATCCATCAGTAAATACAATTACACCATTTTTCTTAAGGTAAATCCAGAAGTACATTAATTATACCATTTTTATAAAACTAAACTCAAAAGTGAGAATTGAACCCAGAAATAAATTACTGCTACGCCATTTTTAGGTAAAGTCAGACTGGGATTTAGCAATCCATTGATCGTTCTTCCCGCCAGCATTTTAATATAATATGTTCTTTTAAAAAAGACCATCTTCCTCCCAGTGACGAGACTCTCGAGCCTGTAGAGGGTAGGTGTCAGGAGACGATATGACAATCGATGGCCGTAGAGCGACAAAATATTCATTACAGAAGTATAATATGTTATTTTAATTTATTTTATGAATAAGTGTTATATTAGTTTACCCAACTCCTTCCATAGGTCTTTTAGGTCAAGGTGAGTTCTGTTATAAAGGACTGTATGACATATTAGAAGGAATTACATTATAAATTTTGTCAGTAATCACGCTTTCTTCAATATTCATTTAGTGAATAGTTACCTATCATGAATAGGAGAAATGGTCAACACACATGAACAAAAAATTATGTTCTTGTCTTGGCAACTCGGGTTAGCTGTAGACTTCTTGCGAATTGTTACATAATTAGAACCCATCTATTGCCAAATGCTTCTTTAGTTCACACAGCAATTGTTTGCTTCAAGCATACAATTTAGACAAGTTATATAGTTTTATTTAGAAAAGTAAATTCGTAAAATTGTGATTACTTGTCATTTACAATAATTAAAATGACAATTATTATAAATATATTTTCAAAATTATTTATGGTAATCTGGTTTAGATTTAGGGCAGGTTTTTATGCAGTTATTTAGTTTATTTTGGTTAGTAGTCAGTGTTCAACTTATTTAAGAATTATTTGTGGAGCTGGTGGCCTCGTAAATATTTAATTTTCCTGTTTATTTTTAAACAGTCATCTTAAATTTTTATTTATAATATTAATGATAATTTGTATTGTTAAAAATTGAAAAAAAAATTTGTATAAAAGAAAAAAATTAATGTAATCACATGACATTTTTAACAATATACAGTTGCTACTTATTTTCAAACGGTTGTTATTTTTCACAACTTATTTTAAGTAAAAAAAACACTTAAATATTCTCATGGAGAAAGGAAGTTACTATAACAAAGAAGCTGTGTAAATAGAAGAATAAAAGGATTTTTTAGCTTTCTTTACAAGTCTAAGATTTTACCATGGGAGGCGTACGGGCCTGAACATTTATACAGGAAATTCTACACAAATTTCGTTTTGTTCCTAATCTAGGTAGATAAATTGTGTAGAGTGTTTTACTTCGGACCTTCCCTTCACGAAAATCTCAAATTTATCACTATTTCATTTTTATTTTGAAGGGAAAAATATCTTTCTACTTTTATATAATTTGAACCCTTGATAACAGGATGCTTGCTTGCATTTCAATCCATTTGTCCGTCAGAAGAATTGTCTTCCACTGCCATTGGACCTGGTCACTACAAAACATGTTCTGGACTATCTCTATCATTATGTTACTGCAGCTTCACCTGAACCTGGGCAATCTGAGAGTCAATATAATCCTCTTGGAAGAGGCGGCAACCTTAAGTTCAGCAAGATGTTATCTACTACAACATCTGGCTACCTTCCATCTGCAACAGAATTGGGTGAAGCGGGGATAGAGTTTGCAGCATATGATTCAGGAGACCTGAGGGAAATATGTTTTAATCGAAAAACCTCCACTTTCCTGTTACCCAAAATCACAATCAGTGATTGTACAGAGGTTGTCTTGAGAAACTTAGTGGCATTTGAACTCAATCTGAAGACGGAGCAAAAGCCTCTCACACGCTACACATATTTAATGGGCCGGCTGATTCGTACGGAGGGTGATGTTGCTCTGCTCGAGAGTTGTGGCGTTCTTAATTGTCAAATGGGTAGCGATGCAGAGGTGGCCCAGATGTGGAACTCTATGAGTAAATCAACGTGGGTAAACAAATTTGAACATGTAGACAAAGCCATAGAGGCAGCAAACAAGTACTACAGAAACAAATGGAGAGTTCTTTTGGTTCAGTTTCTGAAAATCCAATGTTCAAAACCGTTACTTGTTCTATCAGTTTTATATTCAGGGATGATGTTTTTGTTAACAGCCATCCAGGTTTTCTGCTTGTTCCATACCTGCAACAAATAGTTTGCCTCAGCACTATTCCGTGGAAATGTTAGTTTTGCTAGTATAAGTTTGTGTTTAGTTACTCCTGGCAGCAATAAAGTCTATTGGGGTTATAGACTTATTTATCTTTCCTTTTATCCATGTAATAAGAATAGTATAGCATAAAAGAAATAGTTTATGGAATAATAGATTCTCTTCGTTTTATTTTGTGAAGAACTGATCTTCTATTAAAACAATTTAAAATCAATTGCATATTTATATTCATTTGTGATAATAGATCACCATTATTAATTTATTTGCCTTCATCAGATATGAGAACCGGCTCTAAGTCTGCATGGTAATCTCGCAAATCTAACGAAGAAGGGCGAAGGAAAGTATTAGCCAATTATAGAAATGAAGTGGATGCGGTGTTCCACCATCACTCAGCCTTTCTTTGGAGTCATATTTTCTTTTGCTGTATCAGGCAACATGGCTGCTACTTTTCTTTGAAGGCATTTTTTTCAGAGTTTTTTGACTTAAGTTTGCATGAAAAAACACCATCATCAAGATAAAATAACATAAAGATAAAGATATTTCTGTGAGGATCTTGTTTGAAGTGACAGAAGAAAGGCACATAAAAGTGCTTCCTAAATTAATATTTGAGGAGAATGATATATAAATTTATATCTTAATGAGAAGAAAATATAAAACATATAAAATAACATATCATAATATGAGGATTTATGTGGAGAAATTTTTTGATAGAAAAATTATACATGCTTCAAAAACACAACCATTGTATTAGTTAACAAAAATCATGGTTACAATACAATATGAAGGATATGCTTCTTGTGGGAGTATCACCAAAATTTAAAATTGGAAGTAATTGTGATAGCATAACAATATCTACGTACAAACTTAAAAATCCAATACAAACTCCAAATAGAAAGAATAACGTATAGCAGATGATGAAACTAGAAACCATCATATGGTTTTGGAAAACCATGAGCAAGGACATGATATGAATGATTGCCAAATGGTCAAGGCACAGATCCAAATGCCTCTTTGGTCTTGGTTTTCTAGGTTATTTTTAATAGATTCCTTACAACTGGGAATGTCATAAACAAAACTATTTGACCACTTAAACTTGGGTGACCTAATTTTTCTTCATTCAACCCATTCAAAGATGTTCCATGATAAGTGTCCAAACTTATCATAAGTTTGATCAAGATTCTAATGTAGCCTCCCTCTTACATGCTCTTAAACATCATAAGTAACTCCCATTATGATGACTCAAAATTCTCTTACACACCGTCCAAGATGCTGACACATGGCTCAAAGTGCCAAGTCAATTTGGAACACCTACTTCCTCATGTGAGAAAAAAATCACTAAAGATGAACAATAGCACCACCTCAAAATGTAACAACTTCCCATGTGAGAACAAAAGTACTAAATACGAAATAGTATATACAAATAAATTGTCAAATATGGAAATTAAGAATATAAAGTTGAGACACCTTTTCTCAACATTCAAAACTTTGTGTTGACCTCTATGGTCACTATGCACATGTTTTTTATGAAAAATATGTCAAGGAATATAATGTTTGGAATGTTAATCCCCATCTTTGAAGAGGATGAATTTACTAATTGGTGTACTAAGATGAAAAGTCTACTAAAATAACATTTGTTGGAATTTGTACAACTTGCATATGTAGAACCAAAAAAATATAAAGTGTTAAGCGATCAACAAAAAATAGAGTATAAAGCAAACATAAATAAAGATAACAAAGACTTATTTTTTATTCAAGGTGTAATTAATCAAACAATATTCATTAGGATAAGTGATTCTATTCATTCTAGTAAAGCATGGGAAATATCAAATAATGTATACTAAGGTGCACAAACTACAAAATCGTAGACAATGATTTTTTTTTCAAAATGTAGAGATGATCACTAATGAATTTTTGAATGATTTTTTGACAAACATAGAAGGTTGGTTAGATAAATGAAATATTTAGGTTGAGATTTGGATGACAAGCATACAGAGAGAGAATATTAAGGTGTTTGATTTCCAAATTTGATGGTGTGGTCTCTATAGTTAAAATTATATTAATGAACCACTATTAGTTCTAGAACTTAAGAAGAATTTATTTTATATTACATAAATTTTAAAATAAAAATGAAATCGACATTTAAAAAAAAATGAAACCGGTATTGCAAAAACGGGATCCTATTTTTTTAATAAACGGGATCGTGCTTTTAAAAAATCTCGTTTAGCTTCAGGATCCCAAGCCTAAATGCTAAACGAGATCCCAATTTTAAATGGGATCCCATTTTTTTAAAATTGGGATCATGTTTATCAAATGATCTTGAACCGATGGATGGGAAACAGGATCCCGATCTTTACAAAATAGGATCTTGTTTTCAAATTATATTTATTTAAAAAAAAAATTAAACTCAGTCATTAGCAGTTTGAGATCCTGATTTAGCAGAGAGAGCGACGATGACTGATAGCGACCTCCGACCTCCAGCTACACCTCCCTATTGAATTTATCATTGAAATTGAAAATGTGGTGCATAAGCTCCCTATTAAAATTGCTGAAGAAGTTAGGCAGGATTGTGCTATGGCACTAAGCCATGCCAAATTGCCTAGATGCAACATCTCAAAAATTGAAGTTCTTTCCTTTAAAAAATTATTGAAAAATAATGATCTAATTATCTCTAGAGAGGACAAAGGAAATGCCATAGTCATTATGAATAAAAATGACTATGTGTCCAAAATGCTTAACCTTCTCTCTGACTCCAATAGTTACAAAATTGTCTCTCACAACCCTTGTGCCTTGATCTTGAAAAAAGTCAAGTCGGCAATTGCGAGCTCCTCCTTTGATGATGATACCAAAAAGCACCTTATTCCTTGCAAAGAAGTGACCCCTCATATTTATGGGGTCCCCAAAATTTACAAAAATGGCATTCCCTTAAGGCCCATAGTGGATACCATAGGCTCTCCTACTTACAAATTAGCCTCTTTTCTTGCCAGATTAATCTCCCCTCTCATGGGTAAATCTGATTCCTTCATAAAATATTCCACCCATTTCGTCCAATTTATCCAAGACATTAGGTTCTAGAAAATACTGACATCTTGGCCAGTTTTGACAGTCTCCCTCTTCACCAAGGTGCCTATCCGTGATGCTATTGAGATTGTTAAGCGCAAGGTAAGTGTTGAGATTGTGTCCTTAGTTGAATTATGCCTTAGGTCTACTTTATTTTCTTTCCAAGGAGTTATCTATGAGCAAGTTGACGGTGTAGCTATGGGCTCCCCTCTTTCCCCTATCATTGCCAACCTTTATATGGAGCATTTCGAACATGTTTCCCTCATGTCCTTCCCCCTCAAGCCAAGGTGGTGGAAGGGTGGAAGAGGTATGTGGATGACACAAATGTTTGTTGGCCTCATGGCATTGAAAAATTAGAGGAATTTCATACTCACCTCAACAACATAGTGCCTTGCATCTCCTTTACCAAAGAACTTGAATCCAATAACCAATTACCTTTCCTTGATGTTTTGATCCTTAAGAAATCTGATGGGTCCCTTGGTCATCAGGTTTATCGCAAAGCAACCCATACTAATTTATACCTTCATTCCTCTTCCCATCACCACCCCAGCCAAGAATTTGGGATCTTGAAAACCCTTGCCATGAGAGCCCACCTAATTTGTGATGAAGACCACTTAGACCAAGAGTTAGACCATCCTCGTGGCATCTTCAAATTAAATGGGTATACTAACAAGCAAATTTCTAGAGTGCTCAAGCATTCCAAACCTAGCCTCCTCTCTATGTCCAAATCTAATTCATCCCCACCCATGTCTCACCCCATTGCTTCTTTACCTTTTTTTGAAGGCATCTCTCATAAAATCTCCAAAATCCTCCTTAGGAAAGGCCTTTGTTGTGCTTTCAAACCCTTCTCAATCGTAAAAAACCATGTCCCCTCTCTTAAGGACCCTAGAGACATCTTACTAGATTCAGGTGTCTATAAGATTGTCTGCTCCTGTGGTGTTCCTTATATTCGGGAAATGGTTCACTCATTCAATACCAAAATTCAAGACCATGGTGCTGCTAACATCAAACATGAATGTGTTCTCAAATCCACCCTTGCAGAGCACTCCTCCTCAACTAAGCATCATATTTTCTTAGAAAGTACTCAAATTTTGTTCAAAGAAGACAACTTTTAGAAGAGGAAGCTAAAAGAAGCCATAGGAATCATCAATCATCCCACCAATCTTAACCGTGATGAAGGTTGGAATTTAAGCCTTTCTTGGCATCCTCTTCTTTTGAACTTGCCAAACCATTGTTACCCTTGTCCCTAATCCCTCTCTTCAACCCCCTCCCCCGTCGCCCTCTCACTTGCTTTCCTTTGCTCACCCTCTTCCTTTTCTCACTCCCTCTCGAGGCTTTCTTTTCTTTTCTTCTCCCCTTCCACGCCCCCACACCCCCACCCTCTTTCGTTTTATTTTTCTTTTTTCATTTTATAGTTTGAAGATTTATATGTATTTATTTCTTGGCTTATATGTATTTAGTAATTTTCTTTTCCTTTTTCTAGGTTTATTCTGTTTTTCTTTTTAGGATTGATCTTCTTGGTTGTATTGTGAAGGTTTTAACTTTTTATTCTTATTGGCATATGTTTTTCATTTTATTTAATTTACTTATGTTTTTACTTTGGCATTTTTCTTCTTTTTGTAATTTTATTGTGGTTGTTCTTGGTTGGTATTTTTTTAATTTATCTCCTTAATTTTTATTTCTTTTATGAATTTGTTCGTCTTATTAAACCCCCTTTTTTGTACCTTATTTCTTGGGGTTTTTTATTTTTAGCTTATTTTGAGCATCAACTAACTGAGTTCCTAATTCTCTTTCATTCTCTTGTCAAAGTTTTTTTTGCATATTTTCAATTTATTTCTGATTTTTAGATTTGTGTTAATAAATTGTAACGTATTTTTCTTTTTTTCTCCTATATTCCGTTACATTTTTTAATCATTTGTATTTTATTATTTTATATTTTATAATCTTCTATTGGTCTTCACTTCTTTTTGTTTTACGATTTCTTTTGTTTTTGGTTTGTAATTTGTTGATTATCTCCTTTATTTTAACTTAATTTATTCCTATTATGATTCAGTTTTTTCTGTTCTCTTTTGACCTCATGCACTTGGTTAATTAGTCTTCTTTCATTTTGGCTTTTTATCATTATCTTCTAGTATTATTTAAGAATTAAGCTTTGTTCTTTTATCTTTCTTGTTTTTTCAAAGTTGTTTTCTACTTTTCATCTTAGTTTTGTTCTTCTTGATTGTATTGTGAACCTTTTTCAATTTCCCTTTGATTTATTATATTAGCATTATTTTTATTAGCTTATGTATTTCATATGTATATTATATAATTTACATATGTATTTTATAGTTTCATTTTTGTGTAGTTACTTTTTTCTAATTGTTGTATTACCTCTCTTTTGTTTCTATTTTCATTTCTTCACTTCTCTTTCATTCTAATCTCATTCTTCTTTTCTATTATATTTCCTCTCTTTTTCATTTTATTATAAAAATTTCTATCAACTCACATGTTTCTCATCTCTCTTCCCTTGTTTTTTGTGCCTTATCCCCTCAACTTCTTTCCCCTCTTCCTTTTAAGCAAATTGGGTCTGCATCTAACCATCTTTTATCTCCTTTGCTCTCAATCATCCTGATGATGGATCACTGAGTGTGATCCGAAACGTTGATGAAAAAATTCAAGCACAATCTAAATCTAGAAATAACAAACTATAATACACCTCCACCTATTGTATCTATGTTTTTCTAAAATTTATAAGAAAAATGTAGGTTTTAGCATTATTTTTTTCAGTTTATTTAGCATTTCATGTATTTTATTTAGTTGTAATAGGAGAATTGATAATTTGTAGAGGTAGAAGAAAAATGAAATGAAACCATATAGAAACAAAAAATCCATCTTTGAATCGTATTTGAAGAACAAAATTTAGCTTTGAAAACCTAAATTGTTCAATCAAACAAAAAAAATTACATTTGAAAACCCTAATTTGAAATTGAAAGAAAATAAAAAATGCATTGAAAACCCTAATTTGAAATTGAAAGAAAACAAAAAAATTGCATTGAAAACCCTAAATTCAATTCAAACAAAAAAATTTGCTAATTTACCCTAAATTGAAATCAAACAAAAAAATTTGCATTCAAATGAAAACCTTGGTTTCAAGGTCAAGAATATTTGATAATGGAAAAAATTGATCTACATTGCTTAAATGTTTTAAATTGAATGTATTTTCATTGTAAATTAGGGTCAGATTTATATTGACGATAAAATAGGATTTGATAAATATTATACATTTAAATGTGTATTCATCAAGAGACACAATCAATTAAACGTTACATGAACATAGATACATTTAGAATAGAAAAAATATATATGTTAAACTTTACTCGAGTAGTTAGTGGATCGTTACAATTGATAAATTTTCAATGTTTGTTTGCAAATCTAATTAGCAAATTCCTAAATCCTTGTACAATCCATTTCCAATTGTCACCTAATTACTCAAATATGTGCATTCATTTCTATTTTATGTTTTTATCTCTCTTAGTAATGTGTTGTTTCTGTTTCTTGTGTGCATGTGTTGTCTCTCGTCTTTCGACAATCTTAACTCTCATTCTAGTCAATTAGTTGTTAATTAGGCTTCTAGTTTAGTCTAAAATTTCAATTTCCACTAGTTACCTAGACACTAAAAGAATCTTAATATTTTTCTTTTCTTTCTTTTAGGTTCTTTCAATTCCAATCAATCCAAAATAAAATAATCTATTCAACATTAACTAATTTTATTATGCATTTTATATCATAAAATTCATTTAAGTGGGAAATATTCAACTTTATCATAGTATATATTAAGCTTCATATATATATATATATATATATATATATATATATATATATATATATATATATATATATATATATATATATATATATTCATATATATACAATTAATATTAATGAAAAACATACATTAAATAAAATAATATTATATTCAATTAAAAATATATTGAGTTAAAGTATATATCAAACTCATTCTTAATAATACATAATTATGTGTTTCTATTATGGAAGTAGTTAGTCTACTCATAAAATAAAAAATATTCATAAACTAGTCAGTGTATTACCCTAAACTATAAATCGATGTCTTAAGGGGTCCTAATATGATATTTCTTAAGGGGATCAAAGAAGTTCTCAAAATTTGGTGAAGTTTCCCAAGGCAACCAAATTTAACAATAATAAGTCAAAACAAGAGATATCTCAACCATAGATCCCATTAATCCATCCTATTACCCTAAACCTTAAACTCTAAACTCTAAACCATCATTTTGACCTAGGACCTTAATGAAATTTGGTTGCCTTGGGAAACTTCACCAAATTTTATTCAAGAATTTCTCAAAATTTGGTGAAGTTTCCCAAGGCAACCAAATTTAACAATAATAAGTCGAAACAAGATCTATCTCATCTATAGGTCCCCTTAAGCCATCCTATTACCCTAAACCATAAACCGATGTCTTAAGGGATCCTAATATGACATTTCTTAAGAAAATCAAATAAGTTCTCTAAATTTGGTGAAGTTGCCCAAGGCAACCAAATTTAACAATAGTAATTCAAAACAAGAGCTATCTCAACCATATATCCCCTTAAGCCATCCCATTACCCTAAACCTTAAACTCTAAACTCTAAACCATCATTCTGACCTAGGACCTTAATAAAATTTGGCTGCCTTGGGAAACTTCACCAAATTTTATTCACTTAAGCCATGTCGTTTTGTCCTAGGACTTTACTATATATATCCCCTTAAGCCATCCTATTGTACCCTAAACCCTAAATCCTAAACTCTAAAGCATAAACCCCAACACATTCATAAATTGTCCTATATTAATAGTTAATTGTTTTTTCATTCAAGTAACATGTCTTAGACATAAATGAGGCTTACACATTTTATCATTTGTATGAACAATTAGGCCATTTATATTCAATGGTTTTTAAAGGGTATTTCCTAAACATGTATCTTACATTATGAAATTACAAATCTAATTTGCAGGTTCACTTATATCTTAGAGATCACATGGATCAATTCAATAATATCCATAATCCACCTCCACACCCTCCATCTCCACCACCTTCACCTCCACCTCCACCCACTCCACCTCATAACCCCCCACCTCCACCACCTAAAATGAATGGTGCTCGCTTGCAAGAACAAATCAATGCCATTGTTAGAACCATTCAAGATCAAATCAACATTATTCAAAATGAAGAATTTATCACACCACCTTTGAGGATGTTTGCATCTAGGATGCAGATTTTTTTTGATGTTGTTAGGGCTATGGATGAGATCTATGATGAGCACTGACAATGGATAGAGGAGAGGAGAAATTCCAATTCTGAAAAGGAAAACACAAAGAAATGAAGAGATGCAGTAGAGACCCACAACACTTTATAAATTAAGACAATGATCAAGTATAGTTATGAATTTGGTTCAATGGATATTTTGAGTGATGAATTTATGAATTTGGTTGGACATATATTTTTAGTGACAAATTTATGATTTTGGTTGGATGGATATTTTTAGTGACATGAATTTATGAACTTATAATGTTGAATTTATAATAGTATATATTTTATAAATATCTACTAGATCATGTGATTTCTCCTGTTGGAAAAAAGTAATATATATATATATATATGTTAGGCATAAATGAGCTTTTTGTGAATGTTTCAAGTTTATTTTTTAGTATGTACATGTATTAAAATTACATAGTTCTAGATCTTAAATATTGAAATTTGTATGCACTTGCTAAAGTCAATCAATGTATGTATGTGTATGTATATGTATGCACATCCTATTTAAAGAAATTTGCATGTACATTTCAAATTTAACTATTTCTTATATTTTTGTAAGTTTGTATGTTAGTTTTGTATAATTTAATGCAGCTTAAAACATTTTTATAGATATCATGGATCAATTTAACATTGATGATATCCTCAATCTAGCACCTAAGCAACCTCTAGCTCCACCCCCCCCCTCCACCCCCTCCACCTCATATCCCACCTCCACCACCTATTGGATTAGATGAGGCTCGCTTGTGAGCACGTATAAATGAACAAGTGACATCCATTCAAAACCAAATCAATGCTATACAAAATCAAGCATTGATTCCATTGTCTACAATGCAAAACGTTGTTGATACCATCAGGACTATCGATTTTGACTTAGATATGCATCAACAAGATAGAGAGGAGATGAGATGATATAAAGCAAATGGGTATGTGTACGATCATGATGGGCCAAAAAGTGGCGATATGTAAGCCATATGATGGTCCATGTGGCTGATGACTTTTTTTTTTACCCAAAATTGATGAAACAAAAAGGGGTTTTAGAGGAGATTCTCAGCTTTCCACCAATATAAATTATTCTTTACTTTGAATTTAATAAATAATTATTATTCATTTTCTATTAGAATTACGAATAAATTCTTGATTGATAGGCTAATTGAAAAAAATCTATAACTTTCAAATGGTATCACATTTTTTGAATCTAAAACATGCATCACATTCTATGCTTTGGATACTATAGGATTATAAAAGAAAAATTTAAATTTCATGAATTTTTGACCAAGTTAAGGTGGTTAGATAGACGAGCTTTTATATTTTTCAAAAGTTGTAATAAAAAATTCATAATTAATTATTTACTTGGAAAACAATTATTAAAAAATATGCATCACATCGGGACATGAGTTCTCTACTTATATCTAAAATCTTATAAAAAAATATTATCATTTTATTGTGGTTAGGGTGGTTAGATAGACACGTACTTATTATTTTTACCCTGAAATTTAAATACTACTGCATTGAAATTTCAAATTTTCAACAAATAGATTTAAGAAAATAAAATAAAGGTCTAGTATTTTAGAAACTAAATTCTATTTTCTACAAATTCTATTTTTACATTTTTTTGAAATAATATAGATAACTTATTCAAATTTTTACGTCAAGTTGTCTACCTCTGATTTTTTATCTTTTTATTGCCACTTAAGGGCCTATTTTTTCCATGATGATCCTGCACATACCCAGATGGTCTCTCATATAAATAAATTTTAGACCTAAAAATAACAAAAGCCCTGCTAGACCCTTATTTTATTAACCCTAATACTTAGCAGCCCATTCCTCCCAATAAATCTAGAATATCCATGAGGTGGTGTATATATCCACAAATGAGTATAGATTTTTTGGATTGATGGTATATGATATTTGATAGTCCACCACATGCTAATCTGGAGGTCCCATTATATTTTTTGAGGAAACTACATGTAGAGTTTGTTATGGGGAAAAAATCCCAATTATTTTAATTTAAAATCATTTCAGGGTTTTGGTGGTGGCATTCCACAATAAAGGTTAGGGGCAAGGGTTGATCCCCAATGCCTCATGCATGCAAAATCTCTTGTTGCTCCTCTTGCACCTTCCTTCCCACACTTTTGCATCAACGGGCGGTGGTATCGACATTAGGATCCCTTAGTATGCTCACATGAGACCTTGATCAACATGCTTATATGGGAGCGGGTAGGGAGTATAAAGACCACGATGATGGAGGAGTGTTTTATGGAGTTTGTCCTAGTACTAGTCCATGAGTGTTGAGACCACATGTATGTACTAGTTTCCATTAGTTATGCTATGGACCCGATAAGGCCACACTCAATTCAGGTGGATGTAGAGATTCTAGTGGATCATCTGGTTGCCTCAATTCATATGTAGAATTTCATACTACAAACCATCACATTGAGGATAGTGTGACACAGGTATAAATATGCATCTACATGTTGAATTTACAAGAATTTTAATGAAAGTATATATCAAAAAAAATTTGCAATAAATTTTAACAATCAAATTGTTTGGTGTAAAGATGACACTAACGATGGGGAAATCATCTGCACCACGAGTACATATTTCGAGACTAGTCCTAGTCGGCAACCCTTATGGGGTACATTTTGATTTCAATTTTTTAAATTATATATGAAATGATTTTTAACATGAGTTTTAAATTTATAATGAACAATCATGAACATATGTTTTAAATATTTATGTTGGTTCAGGGGAGTCAATCGACTTCCACATCGATTCCACTTGAGGGGTTGTCGAGCGCTCCTCCACTGTCAAGTGTTGTAGATCAGGGGTAGGTACATTTATATTGTAAATTATTTAACAAGTACATTAAGTTATAGTTACCGTTATGAATTTTGAATTCACTGTATATCAAATGTTCATGTACAAGTTTGTAAAGATTATAAACATTAAATGTCTATATGTATGTCTAGGTTGATATGGCAATGGGAATGGGCATCAAACAAACATTAGATGTCGCCGCTACTCATGATGCCTTTGAATTTCATGTTGTTTAAAAAAAAATCTACACAAAATGTGCAAAATTAAATATATATATTTTAACCTAATTCAAGTACATACATGCTATAGTTTGATCTTGTAGGATTTTGTTAGTGTGACTTTCTACCATGACTCAATCATAGTTACACCTCTAGGAGGACATATAGAGTAGGCTCTAGATATCATGGTAATTTAAATTTTTTATTATATTTAAATTCAATTACAAATTTTACAAGTTGTGAATAACTTTAATTAAATTTAAAATTGAATATATATATATATATATATATATATACATGAGCTCATACATGTTAAATTATTTTTCTTTTATAGAATGAGACACATATTGTAGTTGAGCATGTACAAACATGTCATGGAGTAGAGGGTGCACAACCTCAATTACGGTACAATTTAAATACAATAAATTATAAATTAAATTGAATTAAATCATTTTTAATTATAGACTTACATCTAATTTCAACTTTCTTTGTCTTGTATATGTAGATTGATTCAGAGAATTTAGAGGTTGGTCTAGGTGCACTAGAGCATTTAGATCCAGATATGATGGTAATTTTTAATTTTATGATGAATTATAAATTAAATTGTCATTAAATTATTTTTCATCATCTTACATCTGATTTCATCTTTCTCTTGCATAGAGTATTTCAGGTCATCCACATAGTTCGCATGGTGTGAAGAGGTCTCTTGATTATAGAGACGATACATGACCTAAACATGATTTTATGGGTTATATTTGATTATTTCATGGACATCAGGCATGTTTATGTTCATGTACATCTAGTTCAATAATAATTCCATAGAGATATGGTAGTATATATTTCTCACTTGGTACTAATTATTTATCTCATCTTTCTATGATGAATAGTGCTCTAGATTTATCCTAACAATTAAATGATGAAATGAAACACCTAAAAATATGTTTAAAAATCTTCAATAATAGAACTTTATCTAAGTTTATTTGTTATAGAAATTCATAAGATCAATGCATTTTTATTAACAAACTCCCCAAATAGATCAATTTAAATACCCTTATCAAGTAGAGTTTGTGGCACATTATAATTTAATTTGTTATATTCCTAGGTTTTCAAAGTATCCAAGAAAAGGATAAATTATTAAAAGCATATTCCAAAATAAAATGAGAGAAATTGAGCAACATCATTATAAATAACACAAAATAAATGCTAAGAATAATAAATCTTTTAAGGTTCATCTCCTAGGATTTAGGTCTTATGGTTTATGGTTTAAGGTTTCTAGGGTTCATGAGATTCTTAGAATAACAAATCTATATGGTTCAATGGTTTAGGGTTCATCTCCTATGCTTTAGGTCATATGGTTTAGGTTTTCTAGGGTTTATGAGATGCGTAGAATAACAAATCTATATGGGTTAATGGTTTAGGGTTCATATCCTAGGATTAAGGTCATATGGTTTATGGTTTAGGGTTTCTAGGGTTCATGAGATGCTTAATCCCTTTAAGTAATCCCTTTAAGTCGTTATCTCAACTCCCCTTAATCCACCCTCTTACATCACTTTGAGTCATTCTCTCAACTCCCATTAATCCACCCTCTTACATCCCTATAAGTCATTCTATCAACTCCCCTTAATCCACCCTCTTGCATCCCCTTAATCCTATGGTTTATGGTTTATGGTTTCTAGGGTTAATGAGATTCTTAGAATAAAAAATCTATATGGGTTAATGGTTTAGGGTTCATCTCCTAAGCTTTAGGTCCTATGGTTTATGGTTTAGGGTTTCTAGGGTTCACGAGATTCTTAGAATAAAAAATCTATAAGGGTTAATGGTTTAAGATTCATTTCCTAGGATTTACGTCCTATAGTTTATGGTTTAGGGTTTATAGGGTTCATGAGATGCTTAGAATGACAAATCTATATGGTTTAATGGTTTAGGGTTCATCTCCTAGGCTTTAGGTACTATGGTTTATGGTTTATGGTTTCTAGGATTCATGAGATGCTTGGAATAAAAATCTATATGAGAATGGTTTAGGGTTCACCTCCTAGGCTTTGGGTCCTATGGTTTATGGTTTAGGGTTTCTAGGGTTCATGAGATGCTTAATACCTTTAATTCATTCTCTCAAGTCCCATTAATCCACCCTCTTATATCACTTTAATTCATTCTCTCAACTCCCCTTAATCCACCCTCTTACATCCCTTTAAGTCATTCTATCAACTCCCCTTTATCCACCCGCTTGCATCCCCTTAATCCTATGGTTTATGTTTTAAGGTTTCTAGGGTTCATGAGATGCTTAGAATAAAAAATCTATATGGGTTAATGGTTTAGGGTTCATCTACTAGTATTTATGTCCTATGGTTTACGGTTTAGGTTTTCTAGGGTTCATGAGATGCTTAGAATAACAAATCTATATGGTTTAATGGTTTAAGGTTCATCTCCTAGGATTTAGGTCTTATGGTTTATGGTTTAGGGTTTATAGGGTTCATGAGATTCTTAGAATAACAAATTTATATGGGTTAATGGTTTAGGGATCATCTCCTAGGGTTTAGGTACTATGGTTTATGGTTTAGATTTTCTAGGGTTCATGAGATTCCTAGAATAACAAATCTATATGGGTCAATGGTTTAGGGTTCATCTCCTAGGCTTTAGGTCCTATGGGTTAGGGTTTAGGGTTTCTAGGGTTCATGAGATTCTTAATCCCTTTAATTCATTCTCTCAACTCCCTTAATCTACCATCTTACATCCCTTTAACTCATTCTCTCCACTCCCCTTAATCCACCCTCTTACATACGTTTAAGTCATTCTATCAAATACCATTAATCCACCCTCTTTCATCCCCTTAATCCTATGGCTTATGGTTTAGGGTTTATAGGGTTCATGAGATACTTAAAATAAAAAATCTATATGGTTTAATGGTTTAGAGTTCATCTCCTAGGCTTTAGGTCCTATGGTGTATGGTTTGGGGTTTCTAGGGTTCATGAGATTCTTAGAATAACAAATCTATATGGGTTAATGGTTTAGGGTTCATCTCCTAGGCTTTAAGTCCTACGGTTTATGGTTTATAGTTTCTAGGGTTCATGAGATGCTTAGAATAACAAATCTATATGGGTTAATGGTTTAGGGTTCATATCCTAGGATTTAGGTCATATGGTTTATGGTTTGGGGTTTCTAGGGTTCATGAGATGCTTAATCCCTTTAAGCCATCCCTTTAAGTCATTCTCTCAACTCCCCTTAATCCACTCTCTTACATCACTTTGAGTCATTCTCTCAACTCCCCTTAATCCTCCCTCTTACATCCCTATAAATCATTCTATCAACTCCCCTTAATCCACCCTCTTACATCCCCTTAATCCTATGGTTTATGGTTTATGGTTTCTAGGGTTAATGAGATTCTTAGAATAAAAAATCTATATGGGTTAATGGTTTAGGGTTCATCTCCTAGGCTTTAGGTCCTATGGTTTATGGTTTAGGGTTTCTACGGTTCATGAGATTTTTAGAATAAAAAATCTATAAGGGTTAATGGTTTAAGATTCATTTCCTAGGATTTACGTCCTATAGTTTATTGTTTAGGGTTTATAGGGTTCATGAGATGCTTAGAATAGAAAATCTATATGGTTTAATGGTTTAGGGTTCATCTCCTAGGCTTTAGGTACTATGGTTTATGGTTTATGGTTTCTAGGATTCATGAGATGCTTGGAATAAAAATCTATATGAGAATGGTTTAGGGTTCACCTCCTAGGCTTTAGGTCCTATGGTTTATGGTTTAGGGTTTCTAGGGTTCATGAGATGCTTAATACCTTTAATTCATTCTCTCAAGTCCCATTAATCCACCCTCTTATATCACTTTAATTCATTCTCTCAACTCCCCTTAATCCACCCTCTTACATCCCTTTAAGTCATTCTATCAACTCACCTTAATCCACCCGCTTGCATCCCCTTAATCCTATGGTTTATGTTTTAGGGTTTCTAGGGTTCATGAGATGCTCAGAATAACAAATATATATGGGTTAATGGTTTAGGGTTCATCTACTAGTATTTATGTCATATGGTTTATGGTTTAGGGTTTCTAGGTTTCATGAGATGCTTAGAATAACAAATCTATATGGTTTAATGGTTTAAGGTTCACCTCCTAGGATTTAGGTCTTATGGTTTATGGTTTAGGGTTTATAGGGTTCATGAGATGCTTAGAATAACAAATTTATATGGTTTAATGGTTTAGGGCTCATCTCCTAGGGTTTAGGTACTATGGTTTATGGTTTAGATTTTCTAGGGTTCATGAGATTCTTAGAATAACAAATCTATATGGGTCAATGGTTTAGGGTTCATCTCCTAGGCTTTAGGTCCTATGGGTTAGGGTTTAGGGTTTCTAGGGTTCATGAGATAATTAATCCCTTTAATTCATCCTCTCAACTCCCCTTAATCTACCATCTTACATCCCTTTAACTCATTCTCTCAACTCCCCTTAATCTACCCTCTTACATATGTTTAAGTCATTCTATCAAATACCATTAATCCACCATCTTTCATCCCCTTAATCCTATGGCTTATGGTTTAGGGTTTATAGGGTTCATGAGATGCTTAAAATAAAAAATCTATATGGGTTAATGGTTTAGAGTTCATCTCCTAGGCTTTAGGTCCTATGGTTTATGGTTTGGGGTTTCTAGGGTTCATGAGATTCTTAGAATAACAAATCTATATGGGTTAATGGTTTAGGGTTCATCTCCTAGGCTTTAGGTCCTAAGGTTTATGGTTTATAGTTTCTAAGGTTCATGAGATGCTTAGAATAAAAAATCTATATGGGTTAATGGTTTAGGCTTCATTGCCTAGGCTTTAGACCCTATGGTTTATAGGGTTCATGAGATGCTTAATCCCTTTAAGTCATTCTCTCAAGTCCCCTTAATCCACCCTCTTATATCACTTTAATTCATTCTCTCAACTCCCCTTAATCCACCCTCTTACATCCCTTTAAGTCATTCTATCAACTCCCCTGAATCCACCCTCTTGCATCCCCTTAATCCTATGGTTTATGTTTTAGGGTTTCTAGGGTTCATGAGATGCTTAGAATAACAAATCTATATGGTTTAATGGTTTAGGATTCATCTACTAGTATTTATGTTTGATGGTTTCTGGTTTAGGGTTTCTAGGGTTCATTAGATGCTTAGAATAACAAATCTATATGGTTTAATGGTTTAAGGTTCATCTCCTAGGATTTAGGTCCTATGGTTTATGGTTTAGGGTTTCTAGGGTTCATGAGATGCTTAGAATAACAAATTTATATGGGTTAATGGTTTAGGGCTCGTCTCCTAGGGTTTAGGTACTATGGTTTATGGTTTAGATTTTCTAGGGTTCATGAGATTCTTGGAATAACAAATCTATATGGGTTAATGGTTTAGGGTTCATCTCCTAGGCTTTAGGTCCTATGGGTTAGGGTTTAGGGTTTCTAGGGTTCATGAGATGCTTAATCCCTTTAATTCATTCTCTCAACTCCCCTTAATCTACCATCTTACATCCCTTTAACTCATTCTCTCAACTCCCCTTAATCCACCCTCTTGCATGCCTTTAAGTCATTCTATCAAATCCCATTAATCCACCCTCTTTCATCCCCTTAATCCTATGGCTTATGGTTTAGGGTTTATAGGGTTCATGAGATGCTTAAAATAAAAAACTTATATGGGTTAATGGTTTAGAGTTCATCTCCTAGGCTTAGGTCCTATGGTTTATGATTTGGGGTTTCTAGGGTTCATGAGATGCTTAGAATAACAAATCTATATGGGTTAATGGTTTAGGGTTCATCTCCTAGGATTTAAGTCCTATGGTTTATGGTTTATAGTTTTTAGGGTTCATGAGATGCTTAGAATAAAAAATCTATATGGGTTAATGGTTTAGGGTTAATCTCCTAGGCTTTAGATCTTATGGTTTATAGGGTTCATGAGATGCTTAATCCATTTAAGTCTCTCTCTCAACTCCCCTTAATCCACCCTCTTACATCCCTTTAAGTTATTCTCTCAACTCCCCTTAATCCACCCTCTTACATACCTTTAATTCATTCTATCAACTCCCATTAATCCACCCTCTTTCATCCCATTAATCCTATGGTTTGTGGTTTAGGGTTTCTAGGGTTCATGAGATTCTTAGAATAAAAAATCTATATGGGTTAATGGTTTAGGGTTAATCTGCTAGGCTTTAGGTCTTATGGATTATATTTTAGGGTTTGTAGGGTTCATTATATGCTTAGAATAAAAAATATATATGGGTTAGTTGTTTAAGGTTCATCTACTAGGCTTTAGGTCCTATGGTTTATGGTTTATGGTTTCTAGGGTTCATGAGATGCTTAGAATAAAAAATCTATATGGATTAATGGTTTAGGGTTCATCTCCTAGGCTTTAGGTCCTATGGTTTATGGTTTAGGGTTCCTAGGGTTCATGATATGCTTAGAATAAAAATCTATATGGTTTAATGGTTTAAGGTTCATCTCCTAGGCTTTAGGTCCTATTGTTTATTATTTATGGTTTCTAGGGTTCATGAGATGCTTAGAATAATAAATCTATATGGTTTAATGGTTTAGGGTTCATATCCTAGGCTTTAAGTACTATGGTTTAGGGTTTAGGGTTTCTAGGGTTCATGAGATGCTTATAATAACAAATCTATATGGGTTAATATGTTTAGGGTTCATGTCTTAGGATTTAGGTCCTATGGTTTATGGTTTAGGGTTTCGAGGGTTCATGAGATGCTTAATCCCTTTAAGTAATCCCTTTATGTCAATATCTCAAATCCCCTTAATCCACCCTCTTACATCAATTTAAGTCATTCTATCAACTCCCCTTAATCCACCATCTTGCATCCCCTTAATCCTATGGTTTATTGTTTAGGGTTTCCAAGGTTCATGGAATGGTTAGAATAAAAAATCTATATGGGTTAATGGTTTAAGGTTCATCTCCTAGGCCTTAGGTCCTATGGTTTATTGTTTAGGATTTCTAAGGTTCATGAGATGCTTAGAATAACAAATCTATATGGTTTAATGGTTTAAGTTTCATCTCCTATGCTTCAGGTCCTATTATTTCTGGTTTAGGGTTTCTAAGGTTCATGAGATACTTAGAATAATAAATCTATATGGATTAATGGTTTATGGTTCATCTCCTAGGCTTTAGGTCTTATGGTTTATGGTTTCTAGGGTTCATGAGATTCATAATCCCTTTAAGTCATTTTCTCAACTCCCCTTAATCCACCCTCTTACATCCCTTTAATTCATTCTATCAACTCCCCTTAATCCACAATGTTTACAAAATTTGACTATGCCATCTCAAGAACATCTCAAACTTGTTCCAGGAATGTAGTAGGTCTTCACGCCACCTAATATCAAAAAGGTACAAGAAATATCAATGAAATAATCAAAACATACATATTTTAATTTATATAAAACTATCTATTTGTACACAACTCAAGTACTTGTATTTAAAATTATTCCACACATGTGTGTAGGTTGAATTTGCATCCTCTCCTTTTTGTTTCAAAGTATGAGATCAATGTGATGATGGCTTAAGGATATAAAAAAGGATAATAAATCAATTTTAACTATTAATGTACAAGAAATATCAATATGTATTGAAATATAATTTAACTAATAATTATCTATTTTTACCAAGTATTCCATGTTGTCTATGTTGAATCTGCATGGACCCTCCTTTTTGTGATGATGGCTTAAGGATCTATAAAAGGACAATTTAAATCAATTTCAACTAATAACACACTTAACCAATATCAAAACATGTATTTAATATATTTAAAATGACAATATAAAACTAAAACTATATTTACCTATATTTACTTATTCCATTGTACCATCTACATTCTCTCTGTTTTTGCAACACATTTATGATTGTCTCATGCTCTTTCATAGAAATTTTCCATAGCACTTTATTTTTAGGTCTTCCATGATACCGATCTAGTTTTATATCTATTGCCACTACCAAATGTGAATAGTGTATAATCATTTTATGTGTTTCATGATATTCGAATGTAGGTAGACCATTCTTCCTTATCGGATATTTTCATAGCCAAGTGCCAAAAACCACCACTGATACTATTGGAAAACATGAAAACCATCATCAAATAAGTTCTCAAAATTTTCTTAAGGGGATCAAAGACTTGTTCTAAAAAATTTCTTAAGGGGATAAAAAAATTGTTATCAAAATTTTCTTAAGGGGATGTCTTAAGGGGATCACCATACCTATTGGATAATGATAGACATCATTATCTTCTCAAGGTGCTATTAACTTATGTTTAGTCTCCAAACAATGAGCCAACCAATATTTTATTTCCTCTTCATTCCCCTTAGGTGCAACAACAACATACACATGTCCTGCAAACAAAATTTGATTTAATAACTTGTGTGTATCCATATAATTAATTTAGTATTACAAAAAAACTTAATAAAGTGAAATAAATTGAATTAAATTACCTTCTTGTTCAAGGTCTGAAACATGGTCATAGTCTTTAGATGCAAACACTTGATCATTTTCTTCAATAGTTCTTTCATATTGGTCATGTGTGTGTGCAGGTGTCAATGATCTTTGCTCCCACTCTTCAACCCATTCTATATTTTCACATGCTTCCCAATCTCCTAAGATACCAAAATAACAAAAACATGCAAGCTCCCTTGTCCAGATAGCCCATGTGCTTGTTTTCAAACTCCTAAATGAATGCCATTTAGTAGATCCACTGATTGTCTCACAGTCAACTCTAGGCAAAATGTTCTCTTCTTCAACCAACCAAAAGAATCGACAAACTGTAGAGTGCTCACTTGAACTAGGTACAAATAATCTTGTATTGCACCAATCCACAATCCCACATGCATCTTTAAATTTTACTGCATCCTCGAATTTTAATTGTTCTCTAGCAAGAATTATTTTGACACACACACTAGCTCCATCTGTTCTCCTTTACCATGCCCAACTTTAAAAAAGATCCATATATGTTGGACATTAAGTTTCTTGTGAACCCTACTTAACCAATAGAACATTCAAGCATTCTTTAACTTCCCCATACAATTATCTGACCATATAAGGTGTTTAATCATATGGATTCCTCTTTCTCTTAAATTTTTATTAAATATATTGAAACAACATTGAACAAACTCTGAAGAGTGTTACTAGTTGTCACTCAAATAAAAATGATACTCCCTCAAAAAAATTTAATCATCCTATGTGCTATCACCTGCATGTCTATAAACAATATGGACAAACATAGCTACTTTCACTAAATTATAATACTATGATTGAATTTCCTCTTGTGGAGCTAGAGTATAATTTTCCACAAAATCAACCATTGAAAATATAGTACCAATTGGAAATGTGTTTCTACATGCACGAAATGGACCATCAAGCAATTGAGCATGTTGAGAGTGCATGACATATTTTGGTACAATCTAATTGTTAAATTCTAATATAAATGCATGCACGCTAGATTTTTTTGTAACTAAATCACAACGCTTTCCAATATTTCCAACTTTTAGAGAATACTTAGCATTCTTAAATCTTTTAACAAGGTAAGTGTAAGAAGTTGAGTCCACGAAACGTGGAAGTTTTTTCCTTAGCCAAAGAAATGAAATCGACATTGCAAAAATGAGATCCCGTTTTTAATAAACGGGATCCCGTTTAGGTTCAGGTTCTCGAGCCTAAAATAAAAAAATGGGATCTCGTTTTGAAAATTTCCATTTTTGGATCCTGTTTTGAAAATCTTCCAAAAATGGAAATTTCCATTTTTGGCAACTTTTCAAAACGGGATCCCATTTTGAAAAACTTTCCGTTTTGGAAATTGCCTATTTTTAAAAATTCCATTTTTGAAATTTTAAACAGATCTCATTTTGAACTTTCCAAAAATGGAAATTTTCCATTTTTGGCAATTTTCAAAACGAGATCCCATTTCGTAAAACCATAAAAAAAATGTTTTTTTTTATAAAATAGGATCCTGCTTTAGAACAAGATCCCATTTTTTAAAATATGAGTTTTTTGTCGAGTTTGTGCTTTGTTTTTTGGTTCGGGAAAAGCATTGGAAATCCAAACCTAGGCCTTCAACCTAGTTTGACCTGCAAGTTGAAGGTCCTAACAATGTCAGAGAAAAATATTGAGTTTGGACATATGGCTGACGACGTTTTTTGCAAAAAAAATTGACAAAATTAAAACCCATTTTAGATGAGACAATGCAAATTTTTTTACAACTCGATTTTTTTTGTCTATTTTTTAATTAATTTGTGATGAAACTGGTCAATAAACTTTAAATATGAGGGTTTTTTACTATTTTAATAACTTCTGATCAACATAACATTTTGATGAAAGGATTGCACAAGAACAAACTTCAAATAATTCTTTTCAATTTTAAAAAAACTCAAAAAATGATAAGTTTAGGTCATCTTATGCGTGTCGTACATGACGATTTTTCAAAATAACAAATATGTCTAATAAAAATTTAACAAAAAAAATATTCAATAAAAAATTACAAAAAAATATCGAAAACAAGCTTTAGTGAGACACAAATCTTTTCACAAAAGGATTTAGAAAAATACGATAATTTAGGTCAAAATATGGATGTCGTACACGTGCATGGTATGGTAAAAAAAGTGACTTTTAAATAGTGGTTTTTAGAAACGCCTATTGAAATTCAATTTGTACAATTTGGGTATTGAAATAAATTACATATTTGAAAACTAGACTCCGAGTACTACATTTTATGACTAGTGATTTTTTTGAAGATTCCATCTCTAAGTGCTTCAAATTTTAAGGTCAAATGTGTCAAATTCTGAAAATCAGGGAAAACACTTCCACTTTTTGGCCAAAATGTGGACTCAACTTCTTGCCAACACCCAACATCCACTAGTTTTTTCCCAAAATCATTATCAACACTTTTATGCATGTGCAAACTCTTAAGAATGAAAGATTTCCACAACTAGTGCATTGTCCAAAAATACAAGAACTAAAATAAAATTATTTTCCATTAGATCTTTCACAAAACAAACTTGATATAATCTCGCTTATTGTATTAGGTGGCATATTAATACCACATTCCTGCATAATCATGTTAGTATGCAAATTACAATATATATATATATATCAAAAAACATCATAAAAATAACGAAATTGAACATGTGTTTTACAAGAAGATATTTGTTGCTTATTAATTTTTACATACCAAGGTTAACATTTTTTAAATGACCTTTGACTTATTTTAATATTACTAGGTTAAACTAAATCACCACAAAAGTTTTTATAAAATTCAGTTTGTATTGTATCTAGTAGGTGTTTTGGATGAGGATCATGAACTTTGGACCCCACCCTTAATTTTAAAACATCTCTAGCATTATATGATACCCTAGTATTATCATGCCAATATTTTTCAATCAAAGATTTAATTTCAACATTCAATTTCATATCAGACCTCGGGAGTCGACCACTAAAACTCCAACATTGGTTGATAGGACAATTTTCTATACTTTCTCTTCTTTTGGCCGCTCAACAATGTTTTAGGATGTAATTTTAAAACTTCACTAATATTTCTTACCATTCTTTTATTCAAAGTTGCTTTATTAACTATAGAAATTGTTATAGCTCTTCTTGCTACATTCTTATCTTTAGATCTACTTATTTTTCCAATAGAATGAATGGCACTAGCAATAGTAGACGGGCATGTGTAGGATCATCATGGAAAAAATAGGCCCTTAAGTGGCAATAAAATTCAAAAAAATCAAAGTTACGCAACTTGACGTAAAAAATTGAATAAGTTAGAACTATATTATTTCAAAAATATGTAAGAATAAAATCTGTTAAAAATTGAATGTAGTTTCTAAAATACTAGGTTTATTTTTAGTTTTTTAAAATCTATTTGGTGAAAATTTGAAATTTCGATGTAGTAGTACTTAAATTTTAGGGAAAAAATAACAAGTAGGTGTCTATCTGACCACCCTAACCACAATAAAATGATAATATTTTTTTATAAGATTTTAGATATAAGTAGAAAAATCATGTCCCGATGTGATGCATATTTTCTTATAATTTTTTTCCAAGTAAATAATTAATTATGATTTTTTTATTACAACTTTTAAAAAATATAAAAATTCGTATGTCTAACACCTTAACTTGTTCAAAACTTCATGAAATTCAATTCTTTTTTTTTTTAATCCTATAGAATGTGACACATGTTTCAAATTCAAAAAATGTGATACCCTTTGAAAGCTATAGATGTTTTTCAATCAACCTAACAATCAAGACTTTAGTCGTAATTCAAATAGAAAATGAATAATTATTATTTATTAAATTCAAAGTAAGGCATAATTTATATTGGTGGAAAGCTAAGAATCTCCTTTAAAAACCCTTTTCGTTTCATCAATTTTGGGTTAAAAAAAAGTCGTCAGCCACATGGGCCATCATATCACTTATATATTGCCACTTTTTGGCCCCTCATGATCCTGCACATACCCAGACATAGCATGTTTTACTGATTGATCTTTTCTTCTTTGTTTAACAAAAATGCCTAACTTTTTCATTACTTTTCTCATTTTTCACATTCTCATTAATTGCATCATTAGTTGACATTGAACTGAAAGTTTTTTATGATAAAAAAATTGATTGTATAATCTATGAGCATGTGTTCTTATTTGTCTCCAAGAAATCTTACCAGGAAGATTATCCAAAACATCACTTTCAATTTTTAAAAAAACATATTGAAAACTATTTTCATTTCCATCTTCATCTTCATTTTCACTTTCATTTTCATTTTCATTCTCATCTTAATTTTCATTTTCATTTTCATATTCGTCTTCATTTTCATTTTTATCTTCATTTTCATTTTCATTAAGAGGATTTTCATTTTAATTTTCAAAAACAAAAGGGTTTTCATTTTCATTTTCAACAACAGTTTGACTCAAATTTTGAACTCTACGAATATTATCAATGTCAACATTGTGATATCCAACATTTTATAAATCTCTAATAAACACCATTTCCATAAGGCTCAAAGGTGCATTTGAAGACATGCCTAGACTTGTTCCTATTGAAACATTCTCCATAGCATTGGAAGGGATATTTGAAGACATACCATGAGTAGTTTGTATATTTGTATTAGTTTCCACATTCACCTCTTGCAAGTTTGCATCATCTACATCCATGGTCTCCTCAATGTTTTTATCTTCAATAGTTGTGGAATTGGATGCATCATCATCATTCATTGATCGAATTCTCATTCTTCTTTGTCTTTGCTTTAATTTCTTCAAGGGTCAATACCTTCTTATCTTTCCTCTTATTTCGACATTGTCATCCCATGATTGAATTTTTTTGAAGTATACACAAATGTGTTAGATTTTAGACCAGAAATGAAGATGAGCAACAATACAAAATAATGAACAACAAAACACAACAAATGCCCTAGGAAAACCTTCCTCAAGGGAGAAAAACCCAGTCAAAATATATCTCTTATATATTGAATGATAAGATCATAAATCTGCTTACAACCTGGCCCAAACACAAGGCCGATTTGATTTAATGAAGGATAGCACCTCTCCTAAATGTGAATATACAAACAATATGATTTCTCCTTGATATTGATATGCTTGATGCAATATGTCAATCTACTTCAAATGTGTGAACTCCTCCTTGAAGTTCAATTTTATTTCTAAATAATTGAATGATCAAATGAATGATCATTGCCTTGTATATATACAAATCAAGGTGTCTCTTCATTTAGGGTCAGCCTCTTTCACAAAACAAGGTGACTTTTTATTTTGGGTCAGCCTCATAAAATAAATTATTATTTATAGCAAGTTTGACTTGCCTTTTATTTATTCATCATTTAGTATTTAGTGAAGGATATCTCCAGCCGCTATAACATCAACACTCCCTCTTAGCTAGGGAGGTATCCTTCCAGATATCCATTTTATGGAGTCTCTCAACATGACATCCACAATGGCTACACCCATTTTTGGAAAAGAGTTCATCACAGAGTCTCTCAACTTGATATCATCATGGAGTCACTCAACATGATGTTCACCATGGCTACTCCCATGTGTGGAAAGAAACATGTGCACAAGTGCCCATCATGGAGTCTCTCAACGTGATTTCATCATGAAGCCTCTCAATATGACGTCCACCATGGCTACTCCCATGTGAGAAAAAACACAAGTACAAAGAGTTCATCATGGAGTCTCTCAACATGATGTTTTCATGGAGTCTCTCAAAATGATGTCCACCATGGTTGCTCCCATGTGTGGAAAGAACCATATCTCTATCATAGATATGGACGAGGGATTCCACCTCATATTTCTTTGTCTCAGAGAAATATTCATTATAGAAAAGATCACTGATGCTAAGTCTCCCTCTCAGCAAGGGGGGCATTCTCCACTACTCCAAGCTTGTCCCTAAAATATGCAAACTTCACTCTGGCAAGGGGCTTGGTGAGAATATCAATCATTTGATCATTAGTGAAAATGTACTTTAGTTGAATTGCTTTCCTCAACACCATATCTCTGATGTAATTAACTTGATCTCCTTATTCTTTGTCCTATCATGAAACATTGGATTAGTAGAGAGCTTCACATAGCTTTGATTATCACAATGAATAACAGTTGGCTCCAATGTTTGACTAAACAATCCTATAAGGAGCTTTTGAAGCCACACTGCTTCTTGAGCTACTACACATGCTACAATATATTTAGCCTTTGTAGTGCTTAGTGCCACAAAATTCTGCTTCCTACTACACCAAGAAATCATGGTAGACCCCAAACTGAATCAACATCTAGAGGTGCTCTTCCTATCAATTACACTCTTGGCCCAAATAGAATCAATATAGCCTTGTAACTTCAGATCTTCACATAAATTATATCTCAAGCCATATCCCACTATGCCACATAAGTATCTCAAGATATGATTTTCTGCAACTAGATGAATTTTTCTTAGCTCACACATGAATTAAATGAAAGCACTCACTGCATAACAAATGTCAGGTCTAGTATTGACTAGATACATCAATGATCCAATCAGCTATTTGTACATGGTGGGATCTACCAAATCTGAACTAGCTATAGAGTCACTCAACTTCTTCAAATTTGTTTGGCCATAGGTGTAGACATGGAATTGTAATCCATCATCCCAAATCTCTTCAAGATATCTATAGTGTATTTCCCTTGACTTAAAATAATCTCATTGGGTCTTTTCCACACTTCCAATCCCAGGAAGTAATGCAGAAGACCAACATCCTTCATCTCAAACTCAGAGGCTAACTCTTTCTTGCATTTGATGATGAGATACTCTACTCCAGTGAGAAATAAATCAATGACATAAGGAACCAATATCAAAGCCTCATCATTAACTATATTGAAGTAAAGATTGGAATCTGCATCATTCTTGGAGAATCCCAAGCTCATCAAATATCGATCAATCTTTTCATACCATGCACGAGGTGCTTGCTTAAGGCCATACAAAGCCTTCTTCAATCTGCATACATGAGAATACTTCCCATGAATCACAAAACCATCTTGTTGCTCAATGTACACTTCTTCTTCAATCACACCATTAAGAAATGCAATCTTTATGTCCATTTGATGTAGCTTCTAGCCTTTAGTGGATGCAATAGCAATAATAGTCCTGATAGATTTATATCGAGCAACATGAGAAAATGTCTCCTCATAATCTATTCCCTCCTTATGAGAGAATTCTCTTGCCATAAATCTCGCCTTGTGCTTCTCAATGCTACCATTGGCTGCATGCTTGATTTTGTAGAGCCACTTGGAAGACACAACAGATTTCCCTTCAGGTTTTGAAACAATATCCCAAACATTATTCTTGATGATAGACTGATATTCTTCTATCATTGCATCTTTCCATACCTGTTGGTTGGATGCCTCCTCAAAAATAGAAGGCTCAGAATCAATGACTTGACTCATCAATGCCACATAACTTGGAAACTTCTATGGTCTTTTTCTTTCCCTAAAGGTGCCTCTAGGAGTTGCATACTTCTTTGCCTCTTGCATAGTTTGTCTAGCTCAGAAAGGTCTCTTTCAACCTATAGAAATATCTCTTGGCCCATCAGTTGGTTCTATGGGATCAACTAGATCAATAGTCTCTTCTGGTTCATTAGACACCCTCTGAATCTCTGGATTACAATCAGGAGATATGTCCATATCTTGAGTAGTCTCCTACTCTTCACTGTCTATCTCCATGTAAGACCCTTTAGATCTTTTAAAGGCTACTTCCTCTTCGAAAGAGATATCCCTATTGATCTCAATCTGTTTTTTCCCTAGAATGTAGATCATGTCATTCTTAGAAGACTCACTGTAACCCACAAATATTACTTTCTTTCCCAATGGTTCTATCTTGGATCTTTTATCCTTAGGCACATGAATATAAATAAGACAACCAAAAAATCTTAAATGACTAACCTCAGGTTTCACACCTATGGAGGCCTCTTCAGGAGTCATGTTTCCCAATATTCAATGAGGGCTATGGTTTTGAACATACACAATAGTTATGGAAGCTTCTACCAAAAGGAAATTTTGTAATTCTTGATCATGAATCATAGCTTTGGCTACCTCAACTATGGATCTATTCTTTCTTTCAAAAAATCCATTTTTTGAGGGTTGTATGAAACACAGAACTCCCTCTTGATCCTTGCCTCAATGCAAAAATTATGAAAGCCTTCAGAAATGTATTCTCCTCCGTTATAAGATCTCATAACCTTAATCCTTTTCTCAAAAATGTTTTCAATTTGAGCCTTAAATTCTTTGAATCTATCAAGTACTTATTTAGACTCCTTAGATTTCAAAAATTAAATCCAAGTCTTTTGAGAATAGTCATCAATGAAAAACACATAATACCAAAATCCACTCAAAGATGCCACAAACATTAGACTACACAAATAAGAATGAACAAGATCTAAAATTCCTTTTCATCGACTATCACTACTATGAAAGGGAATCTTGGTATTCTTATCCAATGCACATCCTATGAAAATGCCATTGTGCTCCAGACTGAGCTTTGGTAGACTAGTAACCATCTTCTCCATAGATGGAAGAGCTCTGAAGTGTAAGTGAGTGAGTCTCATATGCCATAGCTCACTCAAACTAGTAGAGTCATGCAATAATGCTTGAACTGGTTGAATTGAAATTTTGTATAGGCTCTCTTGACAAACACTAATTAGACAGGCTGATTTGATACTAGAGATCTTAGTCCAAGCAAGAAATTTCCCTTTAGAAAAAGCAACCTGATATCCTTTGTCTTCCAATGCTGAAATGGAGACAAAATTTCTTTTGATTCCTGGTACAAACAAAACATCACTCAAATGAAGAGGGATGCCATAATCTAGATGAAGAGAGGTGGTCCTAGCTCCTCTTATGAAATAACAAGCATCATCTTTGATTAGCACTTGCAAGTTGGTTTCTCTTTCTACCAAGTCTGAAAGATGCTCTCAATATCTTGTAATGTGTCGTCAAGTACCACTATCAATCAACCAAGTGTCACTATCGGTTGGAAAATTTCTTGAAAGAGCAGAGATGAATAGAAATCCCCCTAAGTTCTCTCTAGATTCCTTTTGAACTGATACATCATCAACATCTATTGTAGAAGCATGTTGCTTTGGTTTTGATATGCAATCTCAAGCATAGTGACCATACTTGTCACACCTAAAACATTGAATGCGAGAGAGACCCTTCTTCTTCTTTGGTTCAGGAAAAAAATCTGATTTTGTATCTCTATTCCTCTTGAATTTTCCTCTTCTCCCTTCTCTTTCTTTCCTTTTGGAAGCTTGAGAAACAAGAGCATGATTTTCTTCATTATGATAGATTCACCCATTTCCTCTTGCTGCCAATCTAGATTCCTCTTGAATCCAATCAACTCAAAGATGATCAAACTTGGGAAACTTAGATCTCCCACTAATGCTTTGGATAAAGGGCTCCCAAGATTGAGGAAGACCATTCAGTGCCAACATAACCATATCTCTATCTTCAACTATATCTCCAATGGTGCATAGTTGATCTCTCAACTCAACATTCTTCATGAAGAAGGAGATGACTAGATCTCCTTTAGCCATTTTTATATAATGGAGATGTTGTCTCAAGGCTAGGGCTCTGCTGGTATTGTTGATCTCATACAATCCTTGTAGAGCCTCAAACATATCTTTGGTTGTCTTCATCTTGGAGAAAATTGACACAAGATGAACCTTCACAGAGTCTATCAAGATCTTCATATCCTTCATTTCATTCTTCTTCCATTGAATTCTCCTAGCATCATCAAATAGCTCAAGAAAATAATTTTCCATGAAGTCTAGAAGATCATTTTCTTCTAAGGTAATAAGAACTTTGAATTTCCAAGAGGTGAAATTAGATGCACCATCAAGCCTATCTTCAACCTTGACTCTATTCACCATCTTTGATACTTAGATAGATTGCCCTAAATTAAGGAGAAGACTTTGTTGCTTAAACAAATATGATCCGATCTTTCTTAAACCCACTTTGATACCATGTTATATTTTAGACCAAAATGAAGATAAGCAGCAATACAAAATAATGAACATAACACAACAAATACCCTCGGAAAACCCTCTTTAGGGAGAAAAACCTAGCTAAAATATATCTCTTATATATTAAATGATAAGATCAGAAATCTTCTTCTAACCTGGCCCAAACACAAGGCCAAACTGATTTAATGAAGGATAGCATCTCTCCTAGATGTGAGTATACAAACAATATGATTTCTCCTTGATATCGATCTGCTTGATGCAATATGTTGATCTGTTGCAAATGTGTGAACTCCTCCTTGAAGTGCGATTTTATTTCTGAATAATTGAATGATCAAATGAATGATCATTGCCTTGTATATATAAAAATCAAGGATTCTCTTCATTTAGGGTCAACATCTTTCATAAAACAAGGCAAATTTTTATTTTGGGTTGGCCTCATAAAATAAATTATTATTTATAGCAAGTCTGAATTGCTTTTTATTTATTCATCATTTAATATTTAGAAAATGATATCTCCAATTGCTATAACATCAACAAAATGAATGTAAAAAACTTGAGTCTTCCTTGTTTGTTCCTCCTTCAAACAAGTAGCAATTGTTCACAAAATTCCTCTTCCTCCTTCAAACAAGTAGCAATTGAAGAAATTTCTTCTTCATCTTTCAAACAAGTAGAAATTGAACAAAAAATCCTCTTCCTCCTTCAAACAAGTAGCAATTAAACTAAATTCCTCTTCCTCGTTCAAACAAGTAGCAATTGCACAAAATTTCTCTTCCTCCAAACAAGTAGCTCAATCAAACAAAAATTTTCATCCTCCTTTGAAAACAAATAGGAATTCAACAAAATTTATCTTCCTCCTTCAAACAAATAGCAAATAAATAAAATCCCTAGATTTCTCCTTTGAAAACAAATAGCAAATGCACAAAAAATTTCTTCCTCCTTCAAACAAGTAGCTCAATTAAACAAAAAATTTCATCCTCCTTTGAAAGAAAATACGAATTCAAAAAAAATTATCTCCCTCCTTGTAAAATAAATAGCAATTCAACAAAATTTCTCTTCCTCCAAACAAGTAGCAATTAAATAAAATTCATCTTCCTCCTTTGAAAACAAGTAGCAATTCAACAAAATTCTTTTGTCATGACATCCCAATGATGCCTTCTTTCAAAATTGAACAAAATCCCAAGTTGAAGAGCTTCAACAAGAGAAAAGGTGATAGAAAATAGGGAATATGTCGCAGTCAGCCATACAAAATGATTCTCAGACCCAAGATGCCCCTTTCTGATAGTAAAATAAAAAATAACGGTAAAAAAAAACTGAGGATCTCGTTTCATTTTCAATGGATCCGCTAATAAATAGGATCATGTTTATTAAACGAGATCCCATTTTTAAAAATTTGAAATGTAGGTTGGGCTTCTTCTTTGTTGACAGGTTTGGAAAAAGGTTTGGGGATCCTAACCTAGGCCTTGACCTAGTTTGACTTGCAAGTTGAAGGTCCTAGCAATGCCACACAAAAATACTGACTTTGGGCATACATCTGAAAGCTATTTTTGCAGAGTTTTTTGACGAAATTAAAACCCATTATAGATTAGACAATGTAGATTCCAAATATGTAATTTTTTACA